>OZ018395.1:5136150-5286458 GCA_963969525.1 Ontholestes murinus | reverse complement strand
ATATGCAATATTTTATTTGTGAATGAAAGAGAGCATGATATGCAGAAACTAGTGCAAGTAAAGTGCTTCAAACTAAGTTCTCTTTTATAGCCTTTCCAGCTGAGCTTCTAATTAATTAATGTACGCGAGGGTTTTAATAGAAGTATTTAAAGAAATAATTTAACTTGTTTGCTAAAAAAATCTAATGTTTATATAGTTTCACTCTTTTAATTTTATTTCTATGTAACTTTATATAATATTTATTATTAATCGCAACAAATCGTTATTTCATACCCCCTAATTATTTCCGACGTTTACAGTTTGAACCCTTATTCCCCGGCTACCGATTAATAATTCAGAGCCAAACATAACGCATCACGAAAGTTGTTCATTACCCCGAGACACGAGAGACGGACAACGCGGAAAAAAATTAATACGTTCCGCCGTAAATTGTTTATTTCCGCTTCCGCAATTTCACGTATATAAGTTGTCGGACGGGACGCGGTCCCTTATCAAAATTCCGTGCGTTATTAAATAATTTAAAGGGCAAAAATTAGGGAGCCACAAATTGAAAGAGCTCGAGGGGCAGCGGCTCACCCGTCCGACCCCGCCGAACTTTCGGAATAATAAAGTCCCCCCCCAGTTAAAATGCAAATGCCCCTTAAATCTCTTTTTAAATAAGCCGGCGTTCCCGCTGAATTTACAACCACCACCGTCCGGCACGATTGCATTCATTTAGCGCGACTCAGTTTACTCTACACATATACTATATTTAAAAAATGTCTTTATATTATACTTAACAAATTATTACTTAATTGTATTAATCTAATAAATGTCCAAATGAACTTTTAAAATTTAAATCCCGGCGCATCCACCATAATTGTTTGTACATAAAAACACTTTAAAAAAATTGTTTTCCACTACATATAAATCATATTGTTCTATTATTTATATATAGTGGAAAACAATTGTTTTAAAGTGTTTTATTACATACAATTATGGTGGTGTCGCTTAGCGTCCCTGTACTGCGGTCTCCGTGGTCCTTTTTCGCGCTCACCATCACCTTATTTTAACGTATAACTATATATATGTAAGAAATTTTTAGGATATGTTAATATCCGGGTTGTATAATAACATACAACGTAACCCGAAGCTGATATTCCCATTCAACATTGCCCCTACATTGAAATCAGTGGCGGCATTATTGTTAGTAAATAGTCCGAAAGTGTGTACGGACCGATGAGCAAACATATTGAGAACGCTGCATTCCCTCAAATAAACTCTTACAGTAGGGAAGAGAGGAAAAAAAGCCCAGCGCCGTTTCCACCTCGGTAATTCACAAAACAGCCCCCTGCGCGATATCATGCCGTCGCCCTTCCCGAAAATTTCTCTGTTTGTGTTTGTGAAAAAGTTACGTCTCTCTGTCGTCCGCCTTATTTCCCCATTACTCTCTTCGGGGCGCCCCCTTTCACCCCGGCTACATTATATAAATGATTGTGTAAAGTTCGAGGGTGACAGGCCAATGTCGCTGGCGATATTTAATAATATATTTCGTGACTCTTGTTTTTTCTTTCTTTCGTTCCTGCCCCTCTCGATCTCTTCATACGGAGATGTATTCCATTAGGATGCGTACTGTAAGATAATTCGCTGGAATATTCCAGGCCGTATTATGTACGGAAGTGTTCGTCTCCTTTGTTCTCTTATTATTGTAGTATAAATTTTGATAACATTATTATACATAATTTTAAATTAATTAATTCTTTAAAAACATGATATTTTGAAATATCCATAATACATAACAAAGATTGAAATAATTGTTTTGTATTAGAGACTTTTAGTAGAAGAGAATACATTTTTATTAGAAACAATAATGTATTTTTAAAATCCTTTAATTAGTCTCCATTCTAAATAAGTAAAACATTTTTTTAGAAAATCCACTTAGTTCAAATTCATTCCAAAGCTCCTCTAACTTTTTGATGACCCTTTTTTGTGTTTGCTCTCAAAATAAGCTTCAGTTTCGGCAATCAAGCGAATTTGTGGTTGGGCTCATCACAACAACGTTGTCGCCCAGCTTGGTCCATACTTAATCGGAACACAACCTAAAACAATTCGTGTTAGATAATCCCTTATTGCCTAACGCAATTGGATACAGAAGACAGAGAGAAAGTTTATTGTGGTTTGTGACTTTAGCGTGAATATAAAATTAGTATTTCGAATCGTTTATCACATTAATGTGAAAGAGTGCGTTCTGATTCGCAGTTCCAATCTAAATCAACCTCGATTTGAGTAAATATATCGTCGATCAAAACAGACGTGCAAGTTACTGCTTCTACTGAAAAACTAAAAAATACAAATGATGCCAAAGCGTTACAGTGCACCTAGGTTGCATCAACTGACGCTCAACAATTCAGTCTACGTTTAGTCCACATGACGATACCGCAAACACCTCAAAAATCAAAATTCTATCCGTAAAGGTGAACCTCAGCAGGAAGAACCGAAAAATATTTTCGGAAATAAGTGGAGATGTGACAATTTTAAAGTTGTTTTTTAGAATATTTCACATTCAAATGAAACTTTCTAACTGAAACATGCTCTCTTAAGTAAATTTAATAACTAGAACATTACCTAAATAGAAATTGCTTTATTTCTAATATAAATTAAAAGTTTCAATTCTGTTAGATATTCTGTTCTTTAGAGAGTCAAATAATCGAATATATCATTACATTACCACGTACGTTATTTAAGTAGAAGATTATAACAAGATATTAGGCATCAGTTAAGGCGAAAGATTTGAGTTAAGCAGATAGATCATCAAAAGAAAATGTAGGTGATATGGAATCTACATCATTTGAAAGTGAAGTAATAATTAAATTAGACCAATCCTAAAATATACGATTCATTTAAAGTTACTTTAGACCATCATAGAGCGGAAGAATTATCTGATTCATCTAATTGGCCCATGGGAGCATATGTGTCCAAGTTTTTTATCGACGACTCAATTCTTAAAAAAAACTAATTTGGTCAAATGAAAAATTTAATTTCCACTGAAAAATTAACAAGCATTTGTAAAAGTCCTTTGTTAATACACTAATATATTAACAAAGGACTTTTACAAATTCTTGTTAATTTTTCAGTGGAAATTAAATTTTTCATTTGACAAAATTAGTTTTCTAAAAAAAATTAGTCAATTTTTTTTCAAGTGGAAGAAAAAATATTATTTTTCAAACTTTTTGATTTTGTTTTTTTAAATTTTCGTTAATTTCATTTTTTAGTGGAGGTCTTGGATTGAAAGATATTTTTTTTATTAGGAGTAAATTGCTTTTTGAAAACTTTTATTTTTTTTAATATTTCATTATTTTTAAGTGGAAACCTT
Organism: Ontholestes murinus; assembly: GCA_963969525.1. Taxonomy (NCBI): domain Eukaryota; kingdom Metazoa; phylum Arthropoda; class Insecta; order Coleoptera; family Staphylinidae; genus Ontholestes; species Ontholestes murinus. The sequence goes on along the minus strand of OZ018395.1, from coordinate 5,283,106 downwards.
CTTTAACTTTTTTATTTAGAGATTAAAGTTTTTCTTAAATCTTATCAATTTTACCAGTGGAAAACACATTTTTTATTTGGAAAAAATCAGTTTTATGAAAATTTTTAGAGGAAATCTTTAATTGAGAAAAATGTACTTTTTTGAAAAAAAAAGGTTTTCTGAAACTTTTTGTTATTTTTTATGTAGAACTTTTTTACTGAAAACTTAGATATTTTTATTTAGAGTAAAGGTTTTCTAAAAATTTCATAATTCCACTGAAAAACAGTCTTGGATTAACTTTTTTTTTAAATTTATTTAAAGGAAAAGATTTTTTATAAATTTTTGTCATTTAAAACAAAAAAGTTCTTTTTAATGGGAAACCTTTGATTAAAAAAAAGGAACCTTTTTATGTGGAGTAAAAGGTTTTCTAAAAATTTATGATATTTTTTCAGTAGAAATTTTATTGAAAACGTCAACTTTTTTATTTGGGCTGAAGGGACTTTTGAAAATGTTTGTCAAATTTTAAGTGAAAATCTTTGATTACAAAAAATCAATTGTCTTGTTTAAAACCAAAGGTTTTCTGAATTTTTTTTGTAATAAGCTGTGTTGAAAAAAATTGTTTTGATTTTTTTTTTACAATTAAAAAAAATCAACTTGTTTACTTCGTCACAAAATTTTTGCCATCAAATTTGTTTGGGGGAAAAGGGTTTTTGAAAATTCGTATCAATTAAAAAAAACAGATTTTATATTTAGAGAAAAATGTATCCTGAAAATTTAAGATTGAAAATTAAAAATAAACTTTATATTTTTTAGTGGAAAACAAACTTTTGATTTGGTTAAACGTGTTGTCTGAAATGTTTGACTTTTTTCAGTGGAAATCTTGTTTTGAAAAAATAATCTTCTGCATTTGGAGAAAGAGGATTTGGAAAGTTTGTCATTTTTAAATAGAAATTTTTGATTAAAAAAATGAAAATAAACTTTTTATTTGGAAAAATAGGTTTTCTGAATATTTTCATCTTTTTTTCAGTGGAATATTAGTAGTTAGTGTTTGTAGCTTATGTAATAAACTATATGTAGGGTGGGTGGATGGCCCCTATCCCTCCCAACAATCTTTAAACTACATACAAAAGTCTTATAAAGAATTTCCTACGCCACATCTATGATTTAGTATTAAGGGTTGTTTATAGAAATCTAGAATTCCTAAATAATGATGTAAAAATTGAAAATGTTCGGAATAAATCGTAAAAATTGTGAAACCAACAAAATTCCTTTCTATAAACAACCCTTAATATTAAAAATGTTTCACCACGTGATAAACGAGAATCAAATTCAACAAATATTTATGATTTAGATTTAAAAAAAACATGCATAACTATTTTCAATCCACCAAAACCCCAATAAAACCCTCGTTTATGTTTTATAGATTGGAAAGTAAGATAGAGGCCACCCACCCACCCTACATATATTTGTTTACATAAATTCAAACACTCGTTTGTGATACAAAAAAACATTCATCATAAATTTGATAATGATTTTAAAATTAGAATTATTATCTATCTATCGATGGATTTTTTTAAAAATTATATTTTCTGGTTGTAAATTTGTTAAAAGACACCCACCCACCGCACATATATTTCCTTTATACGATATAAACTCTCGATTTTGTTATTTACATAACAATTTATACAATGTGGAATTAAAATTTAAGAAATCACAAACGCCTGTCTGGTAGATGTAAATATGTATATGTAGGGTGGGTGGGTGGCCTCTATCACACCTTCTAACCCCTGAACCACACACAAGAGTCTAATAAAAATTTAACTCTATCAAACTCATGATTTAGTTTAGAAATATCAATGCATTATTATTTTTGATGGATTAAAAATTCAGTAAAACTTTCGCTTATGTTTTACAGATTAGAGGTTGGTATAGAGGCCGCCCACCCACCCTACATATATTTTTTACAACAATTACAAACAGTTTTTTGTGGAAAAAAATAACTAATAAAAATTTTGATTATGATTCTAAAATTATAGATAAAATTGTAGTTAAAGTTTAAATAGTTATGGATGGTGGGTGGGTGTCTTTTAACATATATTTTGATTAATAAAATATAAGCTAGGTAAATGAATTCAAATGAGTTGAGAATGTATTGGATTTATACTTTTTCCACTCGAAAAATTTTGATAAAGTCATATATGGAAATTCTTTAGTTGTAAAATTTGTTAGAGAACTATCCACCCACCCTACATATATATTTTCGATATAAAATTTATATATATATATTAATATTTGGATTTTTATTTACAAATTGTAAACAAATGAAAATAAACTTTTTATTTGGAAAAATAGGTTTTCTGAATATGTTCATCTTTTTCTTGAGTGAAAGTATTAAAAATATCTTTTTATTTGGAGAAATAAGATTTTTGAAAATTTTGGTCATTTTTTAAGTGAATTGAAAACAATAAACTATTTTATTTGGAAAAAATGTTTCCTGAAATGATTTGCTATTTTTTGTCATTTTCTAAGTGAATTGAAAACATGAAAAATGTTTCCTGAAATTATTTGCTATTTTTTCAATGAAAATCTATTATTGAAAAAATAAAATTAAACTTTCTATTTGAGAAAATCATTTTAGATCCGATTAGAGAAAACAAGAAGTAAAGAAAAATTATAAATTATAATTAGTAATCACAAAAAAAACTCTTGAAAAAAATTCTATAAATAAAAAATAAAAGATGCTTAGAAACGTTTGAAGAAAATTAGAATATTAATTACTTTGATTGATTAAAATACTTGGATTTGTTTTTCTGTTTTTATTTTCTCTCCGACTAGTTTTGATCGTTGGTCATTTTCAAGAAGATAAAAACCAAAAACTTATGATTAGAAATTTGGAACCAATTTTCTGACAAATTACGAAAAAGTTAAACAAGAAATATTAGAAAATTCTAGAGAATTACAGGAAAAATTCTTGAAAATTTCCTTTAAAATAATTCTCAATTCAATTTCAATAAAAAAAAAATAATGAAATTTTTCTAAAATCTATAAGAACTAAAGAAAATTACAGAAATCTAAAAGATACAATTGATAGAGAATTCTAGAAATTTGAAAAAATGTTATTAAAAATTTCTAGAAATCTGGAGTAATATTTCTGACAAAGCCCAATCAAGTAATGAAAGCAATATTACAAAATTCTACAAAATTCTTGGAGAGAAATTTTACAAAAAAAAATTATTTAGAATTTTTTAATTCGGCAGAGAAAACTCTTAAAAGTACTTGAAATAATTAAATAAAGAAAAAGTAGATAATGAAAAATTATCAAAATTTAAAAAACTACTGAAAACTTTTAAAACATTTAAATTTATATTTATTGTAAGGCATTAATTGTCTATATTATTATTATGTATTATGTTACCCTGTTATTGGATATTTGTCTGTTGGGTAATAAAGGCTATTACTATTTTAATTATTATTATTACTATTATTAAAACTTTGAAGAAAACTCCAGAAATCTTTGAGAATCTAATAAATATGCTGGAAAATTCAAGAATAGAAAATACTGGTAATTTAGAGTGTCTTGAATAAATGTCTCCCATTTCTTTAAAAATGATGGAAAATTATAGAAATCTAGAAATCACATTTAAAGAAAATTCTAAAAATATGGGATTGCTGCTAAAACTTCAAGAATTTTTAAAATTCTAACTTCCTGGAGAAAATCTCTAACAATTTATAAATTCTTTTTAGAAGCATATTATAATTCTAAAGACAAACATTCGAAGAAAATAAAGATGTTGAAATCTCTGTAAACCTGAAGAAATCATTCTGAAAGAGAGAAATACTAGAAGATGTGGAGAAATGTTTTTAGAAATTTTTAGCAATTTGGAATAGAATAGAATAAACTAAAAAATGGAAAAAGATCTAGAAGAAAAACTGAAATCTAATAAATAATAACGCTAGAAAATTCTAGAAGTTTTAAGTTTCGAATCTTTCTTTCTTGCAATTTGAAAAAGTGGTCAATAAAATAAATTGAAGAAATGAGGAAAATTTATAAAATTATTAATTATTTAATGATAATTTCGTCGATTTTATAATGAACCCTTTGATAAAAGTTATAAGCATTTTCTGGGATAATTATATGTATCGTGAATCGTAAATGCAGTTATCTGTGAAGGTCTCTTCAAACATCTGGAATGTGTCCAAGCTACACAAGAAACTTGATTGCGTATTGTAAGGACAGACCCTTCACACCATTCGTCGACCTGTTTTACATAGCTGGAATGGATAGTCGCGTCTATATTAAATCACGCGAACTACTTTCATAATAGACCTTGTATAATGCAACTTGGTCAAAACAATTTTATAAAAGATGGTTTCGTTTAATTCAAATATATCACGTAGAATGTTTCTTCAAATTCAATCTGATGAAAAACATTTAATTCATTTCACTATTACGGTAAAAATTTTATTATATATACAAAACTATTTCATACACACTTCCAAAATAATTCGACCAATTAACGAAATAAATTATAATTCGTAGGAATATCGAATGCACTTTACGGAAATTAGTATTTCATAACAGTGGATGATTGTATGGAAATGAAACCCGATAGACTGCACGGAAACTTGAACTACGTAACTATGAATATGGAAACTGGGCGCAGTGCACGAGGAATAAAACAGTGTTCACGGTCCAGCTAAAACTCAATATTCTGCATGTTGGGAAATTATGTTCGGGTCCATAAATATTTTCTTTGTACGGTATTATGTTAAAGTTTCGCGGAATGCGCAATACGGGAAATTGATATTTTCAACCGTAAATTATTCATACGCGCAAATCTAATTTCCTCTAAGGAATATTTGCCAAACCGCACGCGTTTATAAGTATTCATATACGTAATATTAATATATCATTATTATTAATATTATTAGAACTTTTTTCACCGATCCAGGAGTGTGGATTTCACCAGAAGAAGACACTAAAAATTGAATAAGATTGTGAAATTCGATAAATTGAATTTCCTATTAAAAGTACTAAATGTAGTTTAATAATTATTTATAAGCAATAAAAAAAGTACCAGTTTGCATTATTAGTTTTAATCATACAAATTATCACAGTTAAATTTTAAATGAAGAAAATTAAGATTTAAAATGTTATATGTGTATAATGTATTTTTAGAAAGGAAGCTAAAGATTAAAAAATATAAACAAAATATTTATAAATTCTGCTCTTAATTAAATGAGCTTTTAAACAAACACAATACTCGAATATCGCCATTAGCGACTTTTAATTTTTTCCACGATGTGCATATTAAATAAATTCAACACATGTATTGGACTTTAATATTTAAATACAGTTAGAAAACATATATGTTTGTTTATTTTTTAAAGAACTGTATTTTCAATCTGAATTATTTACGTTGAACTAAATTAACTTCCCGGCGCATCCACCATAATGCAAAAATATAAATTTTATTCTCTGCGTTCGCATGAAGTATTCTCTGGGCGCAGCATCAACAAATGCATTGCACACACCTCTGATTTACTGGAATAGAAAGGTCTGTTCACACCGTGGCGCCATGTCAATCAATATTTTATACCTTCGTCGCCTGCTGTCCCGAACCGCCACATGTGTTCCCTGTGTGAGAGTTAGTTTACATAAAAGCTTTCCATAGTCGCATTGGGTCCTGACTCTTAGTGACTTTATGTTATAAAATAAAATGTTTAAAAAAATATGACACCATAATTAGAATATAATTAGAATATTCTATTTAAACACATTTAAATTTAATTTTTCTAAGACTATTAACAGCTTTTTATTGATTGTTTTTTTGTTTGAGAAATTTAGGAATAAAATAGAATAGAATAGAATTTATTTTTGTCCATTACATAGTTACTTAACAATACTAGACACGTCAGGTACACAAAATAGTTAAAATGGTAAAAAAGCGATAAAATGCTAAAATCATAACATAATACATAACACAATATAATAATTGCAGAACAAATTTCAACGTAAAAAGGTTAGAAGATGGCTCTTATTCTTAGTGATACGTGATAGTGTAGTTTTTAAACTCAGTTAGGCTATAAAAAGCCTGCTGCAGAAGCAACGATTTTAGTTGTAACTTAAATTTATTATTGTTTAATGATGACCAATGTTGTGGAAGTCTATTATAAAGATCGATTCCCGATTGATGTGGAGAATTTTCAAAGAATGTGTGAGTATGTTTAATTGTCACAATTTTTGCTTTGTTTCGGGTCGGGTACTTATGAATATCATGATGTTTTTGAAAAGCTGAAATATTAGAATATATATAGCACAAAATTTTAAATATGTAAATAAAGGGCAGAGTTCATATTTTTTCTTCAACAAACTTCGATTTGCAGGTTTCTGTAAAGTTTAAGTTGAACATAAGTCTAATAATACGTTTTTGTAATACAAATAATCTATCGGCATCTCTGGATCGGCCCCATAAAGGCACATTATAAGATAAGTGGGAATAAACTATTGCATAATATATATTGATAATAGACTCTTTACGAAATTGATTCTTAATTCTTGAGATTAAGTAATATGATTTATTTAATTTAGAGCAAACAAATTCAATATGACTATTCCATTGGAGATGTTGATCTAAAACTACACCCAAATACTTTGTGGAATCGACTGTATTTATTGTATCGTTATTAAAGTTAAATGTTAATTGCATATTTTTTCTATAAATATTAGACATTTGCATTATAACAGTTTTACTTGAGTTTATTATTAATTTATTTTGTCTGCACCAATTGCTAAATTGCGACATTACTTTGTAAACTTTAGTTTTAGCTTCATTTAATGAATTAGCTGATATTAGAACTGCGGTATCATCTGCGTACATGAAAACATCCCCTTCGGTAATGTGCAATGGCAAATCATTGGCATATAACAGAAATATTAACGGCCCTAAATTACTACCCTGAGGTGTACCCACATCTAGGGAGTATTTATCGGATAATGAGTCCTTATATTTGACAATATACTTCCTTTGGCTTAAGAATGACATAATCCAACTAATCATGAAATTACGGAAGCCCATATCCTGTAATTTATTTCGTAAAATATCAAGATTTATAGTGTCGAAGGCTTTTTTTTAAATCGAACATGTTAATAAAACATTCTTTTTTTAATTCTAACATATTTAAGGTGCTTTGTATTAAATTTACGCTTTCGGTCTCTGTTGACCTGCCACACCGGAATCCATATTGCCTGTCATTCAGAATATTAAATTTATCCAGAAACGAAATTATACGAGCGGAAATTATTATTTCTATTATTTTCGATATAACCATTATTAAACAAATCGGCCTGTGATTTTCAATAGACTCGTCACCTTTTTCTTAATAGGGATCACATAAGACTTTTTTAGAGAAGTAGGGTATTTACCCTGTGTTATAGATGAGTTTATAATAAAAGTTAGATATGGAGCAATTATGTCGGCAGTTGCTTTTAACAATTTTACTGGAATGTTGTCTATCCCAGTAGCATTAGTATTTCGTAGTTGTGATATTGTATCGACTACCTCATTATTAGAAACCGAAATAAAGGAAAATGTATTAATATTAATATTATTTGATATGTATTCTTCACAATTTGGTGCAACTAATTTATTAACAGAATTTTCAAAATAGGTCGCTAGCTCATTTGCAATATCCCTGTTACATTTATTTGTCTGGATGGTGTTGTTTGTTCTACTTTTATATTGCACTAGGTTCCATAGAGCTTTTGCTTTGTTATTTGCTTTATTTAAACAATTAGCCGCGTGTTGCTTTTTCTCGGAAATTATTAAATTGTTGAGAATCCTAGATTGCTTTTTATATAATAACTGCAGGTCGACTCTACCCGTTTCTTTAACTAAGTAATTTAAGTTTTTGACCCCATCGTAAAAATCCTGCAGGTCAGCTGAAAACTTTATTTTATTTGGAGTCTTGTTAACAGGGTTCCTAATTTTTTTCAATGGAAATGCAACATTGAAGCACCATTTGAGATGATCGTGAAAATTATCGAATAGGATGTCAATGTCCGTATCGTTAGACCATACAGGAAATATATTACTTTTGTTAAAAATATATCTAAATTCGTTTATATTTGATTCGGAGAATTTTCGTTTGTTTACGTAAGTGGTCGAATTGTTGTTATGTGATTTTACTTTTATTTTTATACTTACAGACTGTGCATAATGGTCAGACAGACCAGGATCAAAATTACGTTTAGTTTGTACTATGTCCATATTATTTATTAATATATAATCGATGGAGGTTTTAGAAATGTCATCTGAATTTGGAGATTTTTGAATTCTTGTGGCATCCTTTATTAATGAATTCAGATTGTGAGCATTTAATAAATCTCTAAGCGAATTTGAAACTTTGTTGTTTTTTAACTCGTCAATATTTAGATCGCCACATAAAATAATAGTTTCAAATTGTTTAGTTAAAATATCTAGAATTTGATTGCATTGATTGAAAAACAACTCGATTATTTCATTGTCAACACTCGGAGGTCTATAAATACAGATTATGCAAATAGTTTTACTAATCGATATCCCACAACACTCAATTACGCCTTCAAGTGATAAATTATTTATTATTTTTAATGGTTTACTAATTTCCAATAAGTAATGTTTTACTAATATAGCTGACCCTCCATGAAAATCGTTTTTTCTGTAAAAATTAGCAAGCAATGCATAACCATCTACCTTACAAGCATTAAGTTGAGCCTCTTTTAACCAGGTTTCGGATAAACACAAGATATTAAAATTATATTGAACACATAATAATTCAATATTGTTAATTTTATTAAAAATTGATCTAATATTTAAATGAAAAATATTTAAGTATATCGCGTTACAATTAGTATTTAGAGTATTTTCTGGTAGTCCAATGCCTGTTGATACCGTAGCGGTTGGAAGGATTCCAGCGTTGTCTGTTGTTGGCTCGAAATAACTGCACTTTAATTCCTTCTGACCAGAAGTTTTCATTAAGAATGGATTCGGCTTCAGTTTTCGGAACGGATATCTTGAAACTTGAATGATAATGTCTGTTATTTAATTTATTTACGTGGAACTGCTTTTGTGGGAATTTCTTCTTTAGATATTGAAGGACATCTTCTTCAGTTGTATTTAATTGAAGATTAGATAAATGTAGAACAGTCATTGGCGCTGCTGCCGTAATTTCATTTTCTTCAGGTTTCTTTCTACCCGTTATGGGTGTGTAGTTATTATTGTGTGTAGCAGCATCGGCTGTGTTGTTAGTTGATTTATTGCAATTTTCGGAATTTGTTTTATTTCGGAGCGCTGCAGGGGATTTTTTTCGGTGCAAATGTTTATGGTTTTAGTGTGTGTATTTATATTATCGGGGCCCTGTCCTTGTATTAATTTAATAGGAGATGAATTCGATTGTGAGTGAGTCATGGAATTTAAAGGTGATATATTTATTTGAGATTGGTGTAAATCTCTCTCTAAGACCTGGATTTTAAATAAAAGTAGAGAGTGTTTGTCGCTCATTTCCAAAACTAATTTATGTAGTAGCTTATTTTCATTTACCAGATGTTCGTTATCCTTCATTAAATTATTAATGATTATTGAATTTCTATTGGGATTTAGGTCCACCACTGTTTCAGTCGACGAATTGGACGTATTGGACGTATCATCCGTGTTAGAATGTGAATCGATAGGTCCCCAACACAATATTCGATTATCATCGATTATAGTGATATCAGTATAGTATTTTATACATCCGCGATGCATTATAACACCATACTTTACACACTGTAGTCCAGATACAGGCATATTATTGCACTTTTTACACTTTTTCGGAGCAGCACACACGCGCACGTCTGTCTCGGCATCCATCTTGGATGAAGTAGTATAAGGAAGGAATAAATATGAAACCATTTTTTAAATTGCTGGATTTTAAATCCACAACTGTTTTTAGCCACTTTTAGTTTTTGGGTTTTAATTTTTTTTGTAAAATTTTGACCATTTTAAAGTTTTAAAAATATAATTGTTATTTTTTGTGCGTTAATTAAAAATCTTTTTTGAATGTTTTTTCGTAGTAAAATATTAACTATGATTAAGGAAGTTCAATGGTACTAAAAAGAAATTGATTAGATAATTTCTTTGCATATTTGAATACGAGGGCAGATTGAAAAGTTTCCGAAATGGGAAGAGATGGCGCGCGTATCGTGAAATTGTTATGATGGTAATCCACACTTCTATTAAGATTCTATTAAGATTTTTTTTGTAGTTTCAGCATCAATTAAGTTTTCTACCGTTTTTTTTTTTCAAATTCAATATTTTTGTGTTTTTTGTCTCATGAAACAAATGTAAAAGTCGAAGTCTCAAAATATTTTTCTCGTGATTTTCAATTATTATTGGACAAATTTAAATTTTCTATATTCAAATTTTAAAATTACTTCTTTAATCAAATTTAAATTAATTTTTTTATGGACTAACAACTTTTTTATGTTGTTTTCTTTTGTTTTAGCAGTTTTCTTCATTAAGAAAATAATTTTAAGCAAATTTTAAGTTGCTGGTTTTAAAGTCAGCCAGCATCATTTTTCTTTGCCAAATATATAAAAACACATTGGAGGGAATTCTAGTGACATGAAATGTCAAAAACATTACATAACAAACAGAAAAAATATACATACAATTAGTTTGCAGCTAATATAACCTTAACTTGATCCAAACATGTAAACAAATTTTATTGATAATCAAAAATCAACCACTATCAATTATGAAAACCAAAAACAAATAAGGAAGAATTTTCCGACCTGTTAAACGACAAAACTTTTTAAGAAACTCTTTCATGATTTTTTTTTAAATTATTATACTTCATTACAAAAAGGTTTTTTTCTACTACCCTTTATAAAAAGACGATTTTCGTCACCGAATACTCCAGCGAAAATTTGAGTTCCGTCACTAGTGAGAGAAAATCCCATAACGCTAACTTTCGTCACTAGGGACGAAAGTTACCTACAAATTTTCACCTCCGTCTAGTTGCCTGCTGTCACTATATCGTGTCATTATTAAACGTCTGTTTTTGAATTTGTACTGTTCGTAACTTCATCATATCATGATTTCTGATTCAGTAAGTGATTTAGATCTTTCCAATACTGCACCAGAAATAGTAAATCAAGCTGAGAAAACCTATGTGGATTTATTATCAGAAAAATCGAAAAAGAGGTATGAAAAAATATATGCAAAATTCATGGAATTTAAGTCAGATAATCGCGTAAATTCATATTCACTGTGCTGTTTGCATATTTGCAAAGTTGTCGGTAAGTAATTTAAATATGATCTGTAGTTTTGTAATTTTTAATTCAAAATAAAGTATTTGTTTATATAATAAAAGTTTGTTATTATCATAGGTAAGGTAGTAGAAAAAATATAGTGTTTAACTCGTCGAAAGCATTTTTTTAAGCTCGCGAACATTACCAAACTCGGCTTTGCCTCGTTTGGTAAACTGTTCTCTCGCTTAAAAAAATGTTACTTTCGTCACTCGTTGAACAATATACTATTTTTATATATGCCCAAATAACAAATTAAAAACCTAGCAAAACGTTTTATTTTTAAAGAAAACTGAAGAATTATGTGATTATTGTCGACAGCTTAAAGATATTTATTATTATTTTTGTTAGTTTTATCTAAATTGTGAGAAGTTACATTTAAATAAACACATGCTCCAAACATAAGGATTTATGGTAGTCTTTACAATTGGAGTTGGTTTTTGCGGTTCTTGGCTCTGGAACTCTCAGAACAGCGCTGTTTCTTCTCTTATCTCACACGTTTTGGGTTCAAATCTTCGTGAGTACCTCTTAGGTCTGCTATTTTGTGGACGTTCGATTGCTTTTGTGCCAATTGTTGGGCAATCAAATCAAAACCTGCCTGAGAGGGATTCTAAATGCTGGCAACATCTCATCAATTGTTAAAAATTCTGAAGGCATATAGTTTTTGATACAGTTTTCAATAAATACTTCAAGACATTCTCTTATCGCTGCAAATTTATCTTGTTCCAATATTTTATCTCGGGTAGTCACATCACCAAATCTAAGACTGACTAAAAGAAATCGAAATCGTTGAAGACTCATTATAACAGGAAACATTTCAATTCCAGTCTCATCAATTTGCTACAAGTCATATTGATTCAACCTATGTGCTTAGATATAACAAACCAGTTGCCGATTTCAATTCACTTTGTTTTCTGATTTTGAGTTGGTTCCTTGTACTTGCCTTGGTGTTGTACTAATATTCGTTATAAAACAAGACGAGCATTCCATTTGTATCGTTGTTGCATCTTTATATCCTGTGAAAAACAAGATTGTTTTCCCTTGTGCGCACATTCTTTGGTGGAACTGTTTTTTAGTCACTTTGTTTTTTGATATTTTCCTACGAAGTATTTATCTATGTTGGTGTCTACTGTTAGGTAATCAAATTAAATTTTCTGTATGAGCATTACTGCACTTATGTTTTACATTTTACTGTAAAAATTCAATTTATGTCATTCAATGCCTGACGGTGCTTTAGTACGGGGAGTAGTTGTTATAACTGTTAGCTGGAGTTTTTACAGTAAAATGTAAAACATAAGTGCAGTAATGCTCATACAGAAAAATTAATTTTCTTCTTTCTGGAAGTTGCGAACCAGAACGCACTCTTTTACAGTAAGGTAAAAAACGACTCAAAATCCTAATTTGCTGTTCAAGATAAAGTCAATCAACTTTCTCTTTGTCATATCTTCTTCCCTAAAGAAAGGTCGAGTAACTCTGCAATAATAATTGCCCGCGTCTACCTCTACGTTGAAACTAAGATACAATTATCCTGTTTAATGTTGAAATCAAGTTCTCTGTATGCATTTCACTTATTGACGCAATCACCGCAGCCACACATAACACGATCGGTTATTGGCATTAATCATCGCTTATCAATTAAGATTTGTCGAATGCGCGACCGAATAATTTATACGTCCGGCGGTGGCGGCGGCGGCGGTAATGCGCTGATTTGTGGATAAGCAATTAGCCGCCCGAGGCTTCGCCGTACGCGCGTCAGAAATGTACAATTGACCGGCGAGGAGCGGCGATAATGTCGAAACGGGAAACCGCCGACACGTAAATACGGGATTGCGAATTTACCGCCGAATGCCCCGACACTAAATAACGACGTGACGATAGAATTTCCAGTTATGCCAATAACGCCCGCCCGACCTCGCACTCTAATTAATGACGGTAACGCGTCAATATTGAATTATGCCGACCGTGCGTCAAACCGGTTAATATGAATTATTGTCGTCCATATATACTCTATTAGATGGATTATTTTTCTTCATTATATCATAAAATATTAATTATAATCGTGCAAATTTGCATTATGGTGGATGCGCCGGGATATAATTTATAATTTTACGTTAAATACTATAAAGTAACTAACTACTGTAATATATGCATTTATATGAAGTAAAAAGAAAGGATTTTTGATAGTAGTTTAGAGATAATGTATAATTTAAACGATAAATTTTTATAGCGTTAGAGTGTAATTGTTTTCTCCAAATAATTAAAATAATAAACATATGTTTAATGGTTACTATAGTCTCTTAGCTTAACTAAGAACAGTAACATGAGCGTAGAATTCATGTACACAGAGACACTCCAGGGATACGTGCTGTGGTTTAGAATAGCAGGCGACGAAGATATGAAACACAGACACTGAGCAACGGGATGAATAGCCATCTCCATTCTGATTAGATCAGGGGTGCGTATAGTGTACTAGTAGTTGAATTTCCCCTACAGAATAGCAACCGTAATGAATACAACTGTGGCGTTTGCATTATGGTGGATGCGCCGGGCTTAAAGCAAAGAAGGAAGAAAATATTTTAATCTTATGCTTGTTTGAAAGTAGTAACTTTTTCACCGTCACCAAACCGAGAGAAAAGATCGGTTGCAGGAGGAATTGACCGTGGGACTCATAATTAATTTAATCCCGCAAATTGAACGAGGGCGGAGGCCGTCCCACTTTCCGTTTTCAATTTGGCGAGCCCCGGGGCCACCGGAACGAACGACACTCAATCAATCCGGACGCCCCTCTGTACGTGCGTATATGTTTTCGTTTTTTTTTCTTTTCTCTTTATTCCTTTCACTCACTTTCCTCGCACATTCGGACATTCACAAACATCCACGCGTCCGGCGCACTTCACTTACTTCTTCCTTATTTATGAACCACGTGATTAATTGGGGTGGATCCGACGGGGAGGTGACGCACTTCGCGGTCAGGATCTCGCCCTCGAAGTACGCGTCGGCAATTTCCTGGATCGTAGGATCGTACTTTGGAACAGCTATAAAAAAAAAATGTGAAAAATATACTAAACACAATTAATATTATTATAAATTAGATATCTCTTCAAGTCTTTGTTAAATTTGGTTCTCGTATATCACGTGGTAAAACATTATTCATATTAAGGGTTCTTTACAATGAAGCAGTTAGTTGGTTTCACACCTTTTCTACAATTTATTCCGACTAGATTAGATTTTTACATCATTATCTAGACAATTATAAAAATACCAAGTGCCTCATTGTAAATAACCTTTAATATTAAGATGTTGAATTGATTCATTCATCTGCCTGATGAAGCCACAGTGTGGCGAAACATGTTACAGTGTTCAAAAATAAATGTGAAACCCTCCCAACTCGAGGATAGATGGAGCCACTGCGGCTAGCTGTTAATCCTCTTTCCAAATATAATATTTTGTCCTTTAATAAACCACAATTCTCCTTAAGGATATGTTTTATTTCAATTTAATGTTAAGTCTTTTCCACGCTATAGAAATAATTAATATTACTCCTTCTTTTAATAGAAAATTGAATCTTCTCATTTAATACTTGCCTGCGACTGTAACGTTGTGCGTCTCTGATGCCAACCGGAAGGCCGGCGCTTCCGAGGAGACTTCGCAGCGGTAAGCCCCGCTGCTTGTTATCCTCTGTAAGCTGGTGAGGATCACCAGGCACCTAGTCGCGCCGCATTTAGTGCCGCCCGGAAGCAGCCTCACCCCGAACACGGGGAAGGTGATCTGGTGGTGTTCCTGGTTCGGCATGTACCTATAAAAAGATATAAGAAGAAAACAACGTGAGTGCTTTCACATCCGGTTAGATCATCCGGGCGTGTAAGTGTAAAGTTTCCAATAAGCCAGGAACTTTAAAGATAACACGTGTATCATGTTACGCTAAGTGGATTGTTAGGAAATTATATGTTTACATTCAATATTGCTTTTGTAAGTGTTAACATCATGATAGCAAATACATTAAAAAAAAGTATATAAACATATTTAACACTCTAAAAGTTACAATTAATAATTGTTGTGTGTTGTTTATGGTGGATGCGCCGGGCGATAATATTTTTAGTGCCTTAAATGGTTCATAAATAAATTGATATTAAATATTGACAAACTAACTTTTAGATTAATAATAATAGTTATTATTTTACAATTCAGTGTAAATATGGATTACCACGTAGTTACGGTCGTAACCATTCTCTTCTATCTAATCTAAGTGCTGCTTTTGAATTCTTTCAAACATTAGATAGATGACAGATTACATATCACAGATAACAGGCAAACAAATAAAACACGACAAATGATAGATATCAGATGACTGATTAACTGAGGTACTTCCAGATGACAAATATCGTGCGACAATTAACAAATAATAGATGACAGATGATTGATAATAAATAAAAGATGACAGAAAACAAATGGAAAATATGATCATATAAACGAATAATAGATGATAGATGACAGATGACAGATGACAGCCTAGCAATGACAGATAATGAATAACAGATGTGTGGTGACAGATGATAGATGATAAATACAAATTACAGATGACAAATAAAATATGAAAAATTATAAATGGTAGATGGCAGATGATAGATAATAAATAACAGATGGTAGAAAATGGAAGAAATAGATAAACATATAATCAGACAAATGCATCATAGATAATATATGGTAGATGGCAGATAATTAATAAATGACAGATAATATAGAAAATATGACAGACAGCAGATAGAATATGAACATGTGCTCAAATGAATAAATAGTAGATGATATATGGATAGATGGTAGAGAACATCTGACCAATAACAAATATTGAATGATGACAAATGTTAAATGAAAAATAACGTTTGGCCCTTAATAAATGACAGATAACAGATGATAGATAATTAATAGAAGATGTCAGAAAACGAATAGGGAATGAATAGGTAAACAAATAAAAGCTGATGGATGGCAGATGACAGATAATAAACTTAACAATGGCACACGTGTAATAACAAATGGTAGATGACAGATGACTAATGACAAGACAATACGATAATTAAGAAATAACAGATGTCAGATAATAAACAATAATTAACGATTGAAAGAAAGCAGATGGAATATGAACATCTGAAAAACAATAGATTATAGATGACCAATAACATCTAACTATTGGCAGCTAACCTATAACAAATGCATAATGATAGATACTAGATAATAAATTACGACAAATGATAAAAGATAAATGAGATACGACCAATAACAATTAGAAAGCAGACAGCAGATGGTAGATTACAGATGACGAATGACAGATGATAGACGATAAATGACAGATGACATATATTAATCAACAGATATTAGTTGAAAGATAATAATTAAAAGCTGATAGAAAACTTATAGAAGAGCAGATGAAAATATAATAAAATGAACAAATAATAAACGATAATAGATGGCAGATGGCATTTGATAAATAAAAACTAACAAATAATAGACGGTAGATTTTAACAGACAACAAATAACATATGACAATTAATAAATGGCAGATGATAGAAGATAGAAGACAGATGATGATATAATAAATAACTAAATGACAAAAACAAATTGAAAATCAAAATTTCCACTACAATGTCACGTCTTAACAATTAATTCATTAAACATCGGAATTTGTTTTAAACTAAGTGGTTTTGAAAACGAATTGTTTTTATTATTTTGTATAATTTTACCCAAACAACAATTATTTGTATTTTCAAAATGTCCATTACATTATCACGTCTTGAAAATGATTTTTTTTTTCAAGTTATCCAAACTTTTTTTTAAATAGGTATATTTTCAAAACCCAAGGTAATTTTAAAAACCAGTTTCAACCTAATTGTTTTTTTTATTTTGTATAATTTTGCACATACTGTAAATATTTTCATTTTCAAAATTTCCACTAGAATGTTACGTTTCGAAAATATTTTTTTAAACATCACAACGTTTTTAAAAATAGTTATTTATTCAAAAATTAAAGTGATTTTGAAAATGAATTTTATCTTCATTTGTTTTTTTTTTACTTTGCATAATTTTATCCAATCGAGAAACATTTTTATTTTCAAAATTTTCACTACAATGTCACGTCTTGAAAATGATTTTATTTAAACTTCAGAACTTTTTTAAAAATAGTTATTTATTCAAAAAGTAAAGAGATTTTGAAAACCAATTTCATCTTCAATTGTTTTTATTATTTTATTTAATTTTATCCACACCAAAGTTATTTTTATTTCCAATATATCTATTTGTAAATTTGTATTATGTAAATGATTGCTGATTTTTTTTTGTGTAAAGGAGATTTCCGTAAATAAATTGAAATTGAAATTGAATTGAATTGAATTGACTGTTACACCTTAAAAATGATTTTTTAGAACGCCACAACTTTTTTTAAAAATAGGTATATTTTCTAAAACTTAGCTGATTTTGAAAAGTAATTTTATCTTGAATTGTTTTTTTTTTTACTTTGCATAATTTTATCCACGCGAGAAATATTTTTATTTTCAAAATTTCGACTCAACGTCTTAAAAATGATTTTTTTAAAAACGTTTTTAAAAATATGTATATATTCATAAACTAAAGTGATTTCAAAAATCAATTTCATAGCCATTAGGTTTTATTACGTTGTATAATTTTATCCACGCGAGAAATATTTTTATTTTCAAAATTTCCACTCGACTGTGGAAAACTTTTTTAAAAATTGGTATATATTCAAAAACTAAAGTGATTTTAAAAACTAACATTATATTCAATTGTTTCATTATTTTATGTAATTTTATCCACGCCAAAAATATTTTATTTTCAATATATCCACTCGACTGTCACGTCTTTTATAATATATATATATTTTTTTTAAACGTCACAACTTTTTAAAAAAAATAGGTATATTATCTGAAACTAAAGTGATTTTGAAAATTAATTTCATTTTCAATTGTTCTTTATACTTTGCATAATTTTATCCACGCGAGAAATATTTTTATTTTCAACATTTCCTCTCAACGTCTTAAAAATGATTTTTTTGAAAACATTTTTTAAAATATGTATATATTCAAAAACTAAAGTGATTTTGAAAACCAATTTCATCTTTAATTGTTTTTTTTAATATGTATAATTTTATCCATGCGAGAGAATTTTCTATTTTTCAAAATTTCTATTCTACTGTCACATCTTAAAAATTATATTTTAAAACATCACAACTTTTTTAAAAATAGATATATTTTCAAAAACTACAGCGATTTCAAAAACCAATTTCATTCCTAATGAACAGATTGAAGGCACACATACAGTTATTTATTTAATAACTGTCATATAATAAAATGACAGATGACAGATGACAGATGACAGATGACAGATGACAGATGACAGATGACAGATGACAGATGACAGATGACAGATGACAGATGACAGATGACAGATGACAGATGACAGATTCATTCCATATTTATTCCTAATATTTATTGCCTCTAAAGGACCTACACAAGTAAGGCAGGTGCGGGTTTTTTTCCCGGCCAGGCTTCTTTTGCATACATACAGATGACAGATGACAGATGACAGATGACAGATGACAGATGACAGATGACAGATGACAGATGACAGATGACAGATGACAGATGACAGATGACAGATGACAGATGACAGATGACAGATGACAGATGACAGATGACAGATGACAGATGACAGATGACAGATGACAGATGACAGATGACAGATGACAGATGACAGATGACAGATGACAGATGACAGATGACAGATGACAGATGACAGATGACAGATGACAGATGACAGATGACAGATGACAGATGACAGATGACAGATGACAGATGACAGATGACAGATGACAGATGACAGATGACAGATGACAGATGACAGATGACAGATGACAGATGACAGATGACAGATGACAGATGACAGATGACAGATGACAGATGACAGATGACAGATGACAGATGACAGATGACAGATGACAGATGACAGATGACAGATGACAGATGACAGATGACAGATGACAGATGACAGATGACAGATGACAGATGACAGATGACAGATGACAGATGACAGATGACAGATGACAGATGACAGATGACAGATGACAGATGACAGATGACAGATGACAGATGACAGATGACAGATGACAGATGACAGATGACAGATGACAGATGACAGATGACAGATGACAGATGACAGATGACAGATGACAGATGACAGATGACAGATGACAGATGACAGATGACAGATGACAGATGACAGATGACAGATGACAGATGACAGATGACAGATGACAGATGACAGATGACAGATGACAGATGACAGATGACAGATGACAGATGACAGATGACAGATGACAGATGACAGATGACAGATGACAGATGATAAAAGACAGATAACACAGACGAACGAAAGCTAACGAATGACAAATACATGCTGACAGACGATATATGTCAAATGACAATATTAACTGTCATATGATAAGATGAATAGATTTTACAAGATAGATAATAGATGGCAGATGATAGATGATTGATGAATGACAAGTATATTAATAGAAGATGACAGATGACACGTAACGTAAAATAATAAACAGTATATGACAAATGACATGACAGATGATAGATTAACGAATAGCAGATGACAGATGACAGATGACAGATTACAGATTACAGATGGCAGATGACAGATGACATTTGATGAATGACAAGTATTTGATTATGTTAAATAAGAAATTATAGACAATGCTTGACAGATCCATAAAAATAGATAGAAAAGAAATAAATTAACATAAAATCAGATAAACAAATGATAAATAACAAATAGAAAATGACAGACGACAAACAGTATATACAGATTACAGATGACAGATGACAGATGACAAATGATTAAAAACAGATGATAAATATATTAATAGTTATTAAACTCAAGGCAGTTTTTTCATGAAATGAAAAAACAATCCAAAATTAAAAGTTCATGTAAGCTACAAATTTTTAAAAATGGGTAAGTCAAGTCAAATCTGATTAAAATTTTTGTAAACACAGCGGAAATTTCTATTTAAGAAAAATAAATTGGTTCCAAAATTTGAAATAGTATTAATTGAAAAATTAGAATTTTAAAAAATAGAAAAAAAAATCCATTCATTTTTCACTATAAGAAATATGTAATTTTTTACAAAAAAAAAATAATTTAAATTATCGGTTAAAAAAATTAAAATGTTTTAAAAACAGTAAAATATTTTTCGGATAAAAGTTGAAATTGAAAACTGTCTATAGATGGTAGTTAAAAATTTATTTGAAACAGAGTTTTTCCGCATTGTTAAAAATAATAGAAAGTTTCGTGGGAAATATAATTTTTAAAAAATTCCTCACAAAAACAATTGAAAATGTTTCAATTAGTAGCTTGAAATTAACCCTTTGAAATAATAATAGGAAAAATTATTTATTCATTAGACACAAAAAAATCAAATTAAAAAACAGATGAAATTTTCTTAAAAATGAGACAATAGCTTTGTTTTTACCTAAATAACAGTAAAAAAAATTGTAAAAAAAAACAATTGAAAACTTTTTAATAAAAGCATTTAACCAAATACAATTCAAAATTTGCTAATAGCATAAAATTTAAAATAATGTTGAAGAACGAAGAATAACAAAACAGTTTTAAAAATAAATATAAAGCAATTTGCTAAAACAGTATTTAGACGGTCGAAAATATATAAAAAAGCAGTTTAAAAATTAGTTGTAAGCGTTCTAATAATTTATTTAAAACGAATTTAAAATAGTTATTTTGTTTTACTCGCATAATTAAAATACTGGAAAAGCAATCAATTGAAAACGTAAATTCAAAAAGATAACTAATTGAAAGAGTCCAAAATATCTTTTAAAATATTGTTGTAAACTGATATACCTAAAAAAGGTTTAAATATTTATAATTCTAGTTTAAATCTAGAATTAAAAGAGAATTTAAAAAGAACAAAAATGTTTTTAGAAACACAAAGGCACTCAACAGACTGAGTGATTAGAAAGAGCTCCGAGGATGAGAAGAATTGATTTTGTATTAAATTATTTAAATATCGTCTATAAAATAGAAATGTTTTCTTTCTCTGAATGGCACTAAGATCTTGACTGACTTGAAGGATTAGATTGTATTAAATTTTTCACTTTCCTTATTCGTTTAAAAAAAGTAGAACTTTTGGAAGATTCAGAAAATAAAGGAATTAACGCTTGGAATTTTTATTGATCTGTCAAAGGCCTATGATTGCGTTGATTACAACATCTTGCTAACAAAATTAATAAAACTCGATATTCGGGGGAACGCCTCGAAATTGTTTAAATCTTATTTAAGCAATTGTAAATTATGCGGATGATACAAATGTATTATTATCCGCCAAAAATATTGAAATGGCAATATAAGAGGCCTCTGTAACATTCGATTGAATTAAATATTGGTTTATGAAAAACAAATTAATAATTAACCCAGAAAAAAGAAACATAATATTATTCAATTAAAAAGCACTAAGCCCGGAAAATCCAATTAAATCAATGGATAGGTGGAAAATCAAATTAGTGTTGCTTTATAGTTGTACAATTTGTAACACGCAAATTACTTTTGTATCATTCAATGTCTGTCGAGGTATTAGCCAGAAAAGTAGTTGTTTCAACAAGTAATTTATTTTGTAGTCTTAGTAAGACTCATTATTGTAGATTCACAAAATGTTGAATTTTTAAATTTCTTTCTAATCAATTCATTAAACATCAAACATTCCAGTATCTAATGATGATAGCAAAAATATCATTTAAAATTCAACTGAATAAAACATTGTAAAAATACACCGGACCGATTCAATACAAAACCAATTTATTAATGCACCAACGTATAAATAAATAAATATTGTTGTCCAATAAATTTAATTGATGCGAAATACCATAGAATTAACATTGTGCGGCGATAATTGTGAAACGTATTTACTCAACAATTATTTTAAAATACATACAACCCGTTGCAGAACCAGACACCAGACCGTTAATGGAAAGCAAATAACTGGTTTACTTGATCCAATAAATTACCAAATAAACAACGTAATTGCTCATTATGCAGAGATCAACAATGCTCATTGTGAATGTACATTACGGCAACGTGTTGAATATTTAATCAATTGAACAATTATATTTATATATAACGGCGATGATTATATAAATAATAATAATAAAATATATGTATTATATAATTCATAGCACACCAGATAGATTTTTTCATATATAATTTATATACTCAAAGACTGGGATTATATTTCCTCGTATTATATAAGATCCTCATTGTTTGGTTTATTTCTCCAGTCAGTGGATTATAAGGGACCTAACAAATAACGATAATTATTATTTATTCGACGGCTTTGTTGTGTAAATCTGTTGGGTGGCGTTTATTTTTTATATGGCCTTTTCCTTTTATCCTCTTAATGTAGAATCAAACAGAACGTATATATTAACACCAAAAAAATATAGTCCTTTTATAAACAATAAGTACGTACTAATTAAAATGCCTTATTATGATTTAAAATAAACACAATAATTCAACAAAGTAAAATAATTACATTATACAATTAAAATTATTGTTAATGTAGATAACAAACATTATAATACGAACAATATGACAATTTATGGGCCGGCACAATCGGAAATTGTGTATTTAAATATACTAATGTTCAGTTGATTATACTCGCGCGTCTTTTGTGTGCGAATTGCAATTTTGGCGATACCTGCATTAATTATCTATTATGTTTGTAATTGCAAAGCGTAATGCGACGTGTCATTGTTTACGCGATGATTAGAGATTTATCGAATCAGATAGCAGGTATTTACATTGGATTAATGAAATTAACTAATTAATTATGAAACGGTAAATGCGCGTAATGGATTGGTAACGGGTAATGGGCACAAGTGGCCTGCGGTCAGTGTAAGCATGATTATATCGAGATGATGGAATGATTAACCTAATTAAATGATTACAGGGCATAGGTTTTATATTAGAATTATCTTAATTATAATATAAAATGGTTAATATAATTTTTAAAGAACTCACTATAATTTGAAAATATTAAATTGTAAACGAAGTAATTTAATTTCACTTTTTACAAACGTTTCTGGTTGGTAAACACATTAAAAAACAATTACTACAAATACCATATCATACTTTATTCTTTTAAATTCTATAATTCCTAAAAAAAAATATTATTGAAATCTGAAAAAATACACTACAGAAGGAGCAATTTTATTTGAATTTAATAAAATATTTTTCGCTGATAAAAATAGAACAATTAAATTAATACTATCGCTGCTACATTCTTGATGGAGCATAATTACAGGTGTGGAATTGCAAATGAAAGACTTGTTTTGTTCCATGATTAATGTAATAGTTTCCTGTCAAGTAATTGTCGCAACAGTTATTACAAACGTCATTTTTTTAATATACTCAACATAACTATATATTTTTTATTATGTATAAATCTTTTAATGTCACTTGGCTAAAAACCGCTAAAATACACATAAAACGAGGCAATTTAATTTAGGTTTTGTAAAGATTTTTCGGGCGAAAAAAATTAGAAAAATAAGTACTAAAAGGAAGAAGACCAAAGTCGAATCACTACGGAAAATACTGTTTTCACTACATTTATTTCAATAGAAAAGCTAATGTCTTTGCAAATAATTTAATACTTTGTTGCCTGAAAATCAGTATAGTTTTTTTCATCAAGGATTATCGACAGTCGATTAAATTATGGTTCTAGTAAATCAAATTATTGAATCTTTTGAAGCAGGACATACTACAAAAGCATATTTCACAGATTTTAGCAAAGGTTTTGATTGTGTTCTTCGCATAATTTTAATTAGAAAACTGTACAATTTTCATATCAATCAAAAACTTTTGCTTAGTTACTTGGCGAATAGAGAGCAGGTGATTATTTTCAATGAGACTATTTCAGGGCCATTATCTATTGATTGCGGTGTTCCACAGAGCTTAATTCTTGGACCATATCTTTTTCTCATTTACGTTAATGACTTTTAAAACTACATTGATGGTTTCAGAGTGATTCAGTTACCAGATTCATTACACCTGGTAAAGACAGTCACAAAGAACAGATTTTTTTTATTTATTTTCCGGTATGTAAGCGCATACATAAAGTTTTGTTTTACATATTTTTTTAGATCAAATCAGGTAGATGACGTCTTCCATTCTCTATACACTGATTAAGCGATTTCTGGAGTTTGTCATGACTCTTGCTAGTTATGAGTTATGTTATCAATTTCTTCTTGGATTTTGTAGGGCACTTGGACGGTGTGCATAAACACGGAATTTAAAAAAAAAACCCATAGAAAAAAATTATAAGGGGCCAAATCGGGCGGGCCACCACAAATCGTCCCTAATTGAAATTAGGCGCTCTGAGAAAGAAAACAGCCATCGATGTTTTTGAAGTGTGAGCTGTTGCACCATCTTGTTGGAACCAAATGTTCTCTAAGTCCAACTAAACTAGTCGTGGAAGAAAAAAATCCTGTAACATGTTTACATACCGAACCGAAGACCAATAATTCCTGCTGAGGAAATTGCACACCACAGTGAGTTTAGGTGAATGCAAAGGCCTTTGATGCAATTCTCGAAGATTGGTGTCAGCCCCGTAGCGCATGTTTTGTTTCTTGACGGATTCACACAACTAAAAATGTGCACCATCACTAAAAAAACAATAGCGCCCACAGGAACAACTTTGAGAAGTCGTAACTTTGCCGAAACAAAACTTTATAGTCCCCCCTCTCAAATGAGACCACTAGTGCTCCGCTACGACATCAAACGACTGAATATGGCCCATATTTTAAAAAAGGATGTATTGATGCCACATCCTGTATCAACAAAATATTCGATTATCACGGAGTTAACAACAAAAACAAAAAATCAACTTTCATCATATTTTTGACAAAGATGTACTCGAGGTAATTCACTTCGCATAAACAGGCTTAAAAATAGATTTACTCGAGTCCTTTGAAATAATCCAGAAATTCTGTTCATTAATGACCAAACATTTATTTGTTCAAGGTCATATAATACTGTATAAATTGTGTGCCAATTTGAAGTATAATTTGAGACTGACAAGCGAAACTTTGTCAAAACTAGTCCAAGATTTTGGTAAAAAAATTAAGGTTCATTTTTGAAGCAAGTGTTTCTCAGCAAATTTGTATGCTTTAATAATATTCTTAGTGGTTTTAAGCCTATTTTAAATTGTTTTAATTCATTAAATTTCAGCTGAATGTTTAATCTTTTAGCACAATCAACTTTCAAATGTTTTTTTAGGTGAATTTGCTTTAGTTTTTTTTTTAATTTTCAATATAAAGCTTGGCGCTTTTAGCAAGCTTTAATTTCTTTTTAAATAACTGTATTCAACGCTTTTATATATTTTTTTCAGACAATTTTAAAATATTGCTCTGGAAAAATATATTTGCAATTGAAAATAAAAAAATTCAGATTTGTGTATTTTGGTAAATTTTTCGATTTTTTATTTCATAAAATAACTTTTGTATTGTAAAAATCTTCAATTGTTTTTTTTAAATAATATTGTTAGTATTTTTTAAACTCACTTTTAACAGGAACATTTGAAAAAATGATTTGATTTGATTTTACAAATCAATCAAATCAAATAAAATCTAAATTTGATTTTACAACACGATTTAAAATTGTTGCTAGAAAAATCTGTTAAGAATTAGCTAAAATGAGTTAAAAATAATACTAAACAGTTGAAGATTGTTTTTACATTTTTTTATAAAAAAATTAACATTAATAATTTCTTGATGACTTTTTAACAATTATTCAGTGGTTTTTTCAATAAATTTTTGTGCATTATTTTTTTTGCAAACGTTAAACTATTGTTTTCTTCAATGAATTTTCAACAGATTCTTATCATAATTTTTAAAGAGTATTTTTATTGCGTTCTCAATTTAAATACTTTACGTTTTAAATAAAACTGTTTTTGTTAGTTTTCATCTTTTTCAATTTATGCAAATTAAACTCTGTTTTTGTAGAAAACTTTACAAAAAAACAATTTTGTAAAGTTTTCTATAAAGATACTGTTTTTACTGAAATTTGGTAAATTTCTCAATTTTTTTTTTCATAAAATAATTTTAAAATTTAATATTTCTCAATGACATTTTTCTAATTATTCAATTGTTTTTTCAATAAAAATTTTTGCAAACTTTAAAATATTGTTTTCTTCAATGAATTTGCAACTAATTTTTAGCACGGTTTTTAAAGAACATTTTTATTTCTTCTTCACTTTAACTATTTTATATTTTAAATAAGTATTCAACTGTTTTTATAACGTTTCATCTGTTTTTTTGTAAGTACAATAATGTTTTGTAATAAAATCAGTTCTAATCTGTTTTATTTGTTTCTCTCTTGGATAATTCTAATTTTATTAATTATTCAATTTTTCAGAATTTCTAAGTAATTTTTTGAGTACATTTCAATTGCTTTTCAACGAAAATTATCAAATTAGAAACAATTTACAATATGTTTTTAGTCAATCTGATGTTTCGCAATGTTTCAACTGGATTAAGACAAAGTTTAAAATCTTAAAAAAGTTTCAAAAAAATATTCTTTATTTTTCATTTCTCTTCTAAGGAAATTTTTATTTGTTTGTTTGTAAAATCAGTTTTCAATGGCTCCTTTTTCTGAACAAGATTAACAATCTGTTTTTAATGGCTTTTTGAGAAAATTTTCATGTGTTTTTTAATTAAATTTACGCAAATTAAACTCATTTTTCATAGAAAACTTTACAAAAAAAGTACATTAAAAAAAATAATTTTGTAAAGTTTTCTATAAAGATACTGTGAAAATTTGGTAAATATTTCAATTTTTTTTTTTTCATAAAATAATTACAAATTTCTTAATGACTTTTTTACCATTATTCAATTGTTTTTCAAGAAAATTTTCATAAAAAAAAACTACAAAAATGACTTTGAAAAAAGACTATTTTGTAAAGTTTTTTTATAAAGATACTGTAAAAATTTGGTAGATTTTTTAATTTTTTTTCATAAAATAATTTTAAAATTAAAAATTTCTCAATAATTTTTTTACAATTATTCAATTGTTTTTTTCAATAAAACTTTGTGCAATCTTTTTACAAACTTTGCAATATTGTTTTCTTCAATAAATTTTCAACTAATTTTTAGCACAGTTTTTAAAGTACATTTTTATTTTTTCCTCACTTTAACTATTTTATATTTTAAATAAATATTCAACTGTTTTTATAATGTTTCATCTGTTTTTTTAGAAAGTGTAATAATTTTTTGTAATAAAATCTATTCGAATCTGTTTTATTTGTTTTTCTCTTGGGCAATTCTATTTTTATTAGTTATGTAATTTTTCAAAATTTCTAAGTAATTTTTTGAGCACATTTTAATTGCTTTTCAACTAAAATTATCAAATTAGAAGCAATTTATAATATGTTTTGAGTCAATCTGTTTTTAATGAGGTTTCAACTGATTTAAGACAATGTTTAAACACTTTCAAAAGTTTAAATGTATATTCTTTATTTTTCATTTCTCTTTTAAAGAAATTTCTATTTGTTTGTTTGTAAAATCATTTGTCAATGGCTTTTTTTCTGAACAAGATTAACAGATCTGTTTTTTAACGGCTTTTTGAGAAAATTTTCCATTGTTTTTCAATTAAATTTATGCAAATTAAACTCATTTTTCATAAAAAAACTTTACAAAAATTACAATTAAAAAGACAATTTTGTAAAGTTTTTAATAAAGATTCTGTGAAAATTTGGTAAATTTTTCAATTTCAATTCAAATATGGCGACCACGAGTGAAGACGTGCAGAGTAGTGCTCTCGTGATTCCTTGCCGTAATTGCAAGCAAATGCCGAAATCAGGATATACGTGTATAACCTGTAGTGCGTTGATACACCCGGGATGTGCAAAATACATAAAAGGTGCCGTAATACTGAGTGAGAAGCTTATAAATTGTTGTGAACCAATGGACAGCAACAACTCTATGGATTCCAATGACAGCACGGAAACAGTGATAAATAAGGTTACCCAACCTAGAGTGTGCATTGACCAATGTAAACAGTGTTTTGCGGAAGCTAATGAATCTATTCAGTGTGTAGACTGTAACAACTCTTATCATCCTTTGTGTTTATTGAAGATCAGTGGAACCTATGTCGACACGCTGGGAATGGTTCATTGCTGTGCTGAACGCTTCGATCCGAAACTAAACAACGAAATAAGGTATTTTGAGCTCACAGTTAAATACCAAGAAGCCATTATAGAAGAATTAAGAGACAAAATTAATGTTCTCAAAGATAATGTTACACTACTACAACAAATTAATAAACAGTCGCCACCTAGAGGTCCGTTAAATAATGTAGTTATTAGTACAAACGATATCGTCTCGCCCGACGTACCAACCAAACACAGAAAATTAAACCAAAATTATGCGCAGAGTACACGCAAACCAGGCGCGAACCAACAGAGCTCCAGCAAACACAATAATACACCGGAGGCGCAGTCGATGGACGCGGATGTCAACAAACAACAAAAACGGACGACCCAGCCGCAAATCGTCTCACAAGATAATACTAATGCGGACCGAGATACGAGTGTAAATACATATTCTATCGCTCCAGAAGCAGTAAAATTGGCAGTAGAAGAAGCTGTTATACGAAATAAATGCGATGAAATAATAAATATAGATAATGATAACTGGAAAGTTATAAATAAAAAACGAAACAGGAAAACAACACAAAACAAAATAGCTACTGGAAACCCTCAGTCCTCGTCACTTTCCAAATTAAAAGTGGTGGAACGGAAATACTGGCTTTTCATTGCCAATATAAGCGAAGAAGTAACAGAACACGACATATTAAATTGTTTAAAAGAAGTAGAGGAGCGTGAGTATTCATGTGAATACTCGTAAACATCCAGTCATAAACAAAGACGACGGAAGTAGCAATAATTTAACTAAAAATTTTCAGCAGGTGGAGAAAACACAAGGCAAGAAATAAGCGGAAATTGTGTTAAAATATTACACCACAACATACAATCGTTGAGACCAAAAATTAATCAATTGGACCATTTAATTCAAACTGAATATAATATAAAAGTTATTTGCATAACTGAACACCGGCAAACGGACAATATAAAGTTCATTAATCTGCAAGGATTTAAATTAATTTCTGCGTTCTGCAGAACAAAGAAGGAACACGGAGGGACGGCAATTTTTGTCGATGCAAATATTTCATCAAGACCAGTTGAATTTATAAATAAAATGGCAGAAGAGGAAACATTTGAATGTGCGGGTGCGGAGTGTGAGTTAAAAGTGAATTCAAAAAATATAAACTTAATAGTTGTCGTTTTATATAGTACAAAATCAAGAAATTTTCATCGTTTCTTGGAAAAATTGTGTATTATGCTAGATACATTACAAAATAAAAATAAACAATTTGTAATTATGGGTGACTATAATATAGACACGCTAAAAAATAATTATGAATCTGTAGCATTTAAGAATGTTTTGAGTTCATATGGCATAAAACTTATGTTTAACCAGCCAACTAGAATAACAAGTACATCGTCTAGTTGTTTGGATAATGCTGCAACCAATTCCATTTTAGTCGGAGAACCGAGAATTATCCATACAGGCCTCTCAGACCACAGTGCGCAGTTGGTAAGTCTGAAATGCAGTGCAATAACAAGAAATGGCAGAATTAAGAAACACATTATTACAAATGATTTAATAAACAGTTTTTGTAGTACTTTAACACTAGAAACATGGCAACTGGTATATGATCAACCAGATGTAAACAAAAAATGTTCAATTTTTATAACTACTATAATTAATATTTTTAATGCAACTTTTCCAATTGCAACATTCCACAAAAAACAAAATAAAATCAGCTTTAAAACACAAGCTACAAAAGCATATAAAAATAAAATGTCTATTTTTAATGTTTTGGCACAATTCTTTCCGGAGGCCAAACAGTACTTCAATAAATATAAACAGCTGTATGATAAGCAATTAAAAAAGGAAAAAATAGAGTTTTACAAAAAGAAAATTATTCGTTCGGAAAACAAAAATAAAACAGTATGGAACATTTTAAAAAATATCATTGGGAATAAGCGGGAAAGCAAAACTAATATTGAAGTCACAAATTCTAAAAAACTAGCAAATGAATTTAATAATTTATTTACTAATAGAGCTAGTGATTTAATAAGTAAGTTGCCATTTAAGGAATATGAAAATAATATTCCTAATAACTCAAAATGCTTTTATTTTTTTCCAGTCACGGCAGATGAAGTTATAAATTACACTAAACGTCTAAAAAATAAAAATAGTTGTGGATTAGATAACATCTCTAGTAATTTATTAAAAAAGATAATCCATATCATTGCAGAACCTTTGGCTCAAATCATCAATGTATCTTTTACTTCCGGCACTTTTCCAGATTCTTTTAAATTTGGACTTATTAAACCTCTATTCAAAAAAGGTGATGCAAAGGATTTGAGCAATTACCGCCCGATCACATTACTAAGCGCTTTTTCCAAACTTTTTGAGTTGATTGTTTCGGAAAAACTTACAGAATTTCTCAAAAAATGTAAATTAATAAATAATAACCAACACGGGTACTCAAAAAGTAGAAGTATTGATACATCTGTATTTTATTTTATAAAACAAATAGTAGAGAGTTTGGAGAAAGGAAAACTAACTTGCGCAATAATGCTTGACTTTTCTTGTGCTTTCGACTGTATAGAGCATGATATTTTGCTAAAAAAACTTTATAGTTACGGCATAAGAGGGATAGCAAATCAGTGGTTTCGCTCTTACCTACAGAACCGACAACAAGTTGTTGAGTTAATTACAGGAGATGTAAATAAAGTAAAATCAGAACCATTAATCATAAAGCGTGGGGTAATACAGGGCAGTGTCCTAGGGCCTCAATTATTTGTAACTTTTTTAAATGACATATTTAATTTACCATTTAATAAAAAACATTATTGTACAACATATGCTGATGATACAAACCTGTTGGTAACTGCAGATACGACAGATCAGTTAATAGAAGAGCTATCAGCTACTTTAGAACAGTTAAGCAAATGGTGTATTAATAATAAGTTAATATTAAATCAAAGTAAAACAACATTCATTATATTCAAAACACAAAGACAAAATTGTATTTATCAAGAACTAACTTTAAATAACGATGTAACAATTCAAATTAAAAACTCTGGCCGTTTTCTAGGGTTAATTCTCGATGAAAAATTGACATGGAAAGATTATGTTGCAGCATTATCGAAACAGTTAAGTAGCAGCTGCTACTGTCTGCGGATTCTATCTGAGGCAGTGGACACAAATACTGCGTTGACGGTATATCACTCAATTTTTGTAGGTAAAGTGCGTTATGGCATTATTCATTGGGGTGGAACAACAAATTTACCTGAAATTTTTAAACTACAGAAACGAGCATTGCGTATTCTTTACAAACTTCCACATCTAAAATCACTTCGAGGTCACTTTAGATTAAATAATTTATTAACTGTGCCGGCGCTGTACATATTAGAATGTATGAAATTTTGCTACAAAAATAGAAATTTATTTATACCAAACAGCAATAGATCAGTCTCTAGACATAAGGATGACTTACGTTTTCCCCAGCATAAGTTGCAAATTACTGAAAAGTGCGCTTTTTATGCCTGTGTAAAATTCTATAACACGCTGCCAACGCAGATAAAAGAAATTAAAAGTTTCATTAAGTATAAGAACTCTATATTCCAAAAATTAGTGCAAATTGAACCTTATACTATTGATGAATATTTTACGTATTTAAACCAACAATAATATTATTTATTATATCATAATTGGCATTTATTATCTATTAAACATTAATTAAAATATTATTTGTGTATGCAAAATGTATGATTTGTTTATTTTAATTTGGTATTTCTTTCTTGTTTGTGACGCTTTCAAATTATTATCGAACTATATTTAAGTTTGTTATTTTTTTGAATAAAGCAATTTATTTATTTATTTATTTATTTATTATTTATTATTTATCAATCTTTTTTATAAAATAATTTTAAAATTAAAAAATTTTCAATTACCTTTTTATAATTATTAAATTGTTTTTTCAATAATATTATGTGCATTTTTTTGCAAACTTTAAAATATTGCTTTGTTCAATGAATTTGCAACTAATTTTTAGCATGGTTTTTAAAGAACATTTTTATTTCTTCCTCAATTTAAACATTTTATATTTGAAATAAGTTTTCAACCGTTTTTATAATGTTTCATCTGTTTTTTTAGTAAGTGTAATAATGTTTTGTAATAAAATCCGTTCCAATCTGTTTTTATTTCTTTTTCTCTTTGGTAATTCTAATTTTATTAGCACGTTTCAATTGTATTTTTAATCAAAATTATCAAATTAAAAACAATTTACAAAATGTTTTGAGTCAATCTGTTTTTAGCGAGGTTTCAACTTATTTAAGACAAAGTTTAAAAACTATCAAAAGTATAAAAAATATTGTTTATTTTTCATTTCTCTTTTAAGGAAATTTTTATTTGTTTGTTTGTAAAATTATTTTTTAATGACTTTTTTTCTGAACAAGATTAACAGATCTGTTTTTTAACGGCTTTTTGAGAAAATTTTCAATTGTTTTTCAATCAAATATACGCAAATTAAACTCATTTTAAAAAAAAAAAAACTACAAAAATTACATTGAAAAAAAGACAATTTTGTAATGTTTTTATAAAGATACTGTGAAAATTTTGTAAATTTTGTTAATATTTTTTTTCATTAAGTAATTTTAAAATCAAAAATTTTCTTAATGACTTTTTTACAATTATTCAATTGTTTTCTTCAATGAAATTTTGTGCAATCTTTTTGCAAAATGTAATATATTGTTTTCTTCAATTAATTTGTAACTAATTTTTAGCACGGTTTTTAAAGAACATTTTTATTTCTTCCTCACTTTAACTATTTTATATTTTAAATAAGTATTCAACTATTTTTATAATGTTTCATCTGTTTTTTTAGTAGTTGTAATAATGTTTTGTAATAAAATTCGTTCCAATCTGTTTTATTTGTTTCTCTCTTGGATAATTTTAATTTTATTAGTTATTCAATTTTTCAAAATTTTTAAGTAATTTTTTGAGCAAATTTCAATTGTTTTTTAACTAAAATTATCAAATTTAAAAAAAATTACGTTATGTTTTTAGTCAATGAAATAAAGTGTAGTTTTAGAAGACGAATAATATTCGACTTTCAAAGTTTTAAAGAAAAAAATCAAGGGTGATTAGATATTTTCAAAAAGTAAAAAGTGTCCATTTTTTTCAATTCAATATATCTCGATTATTATTGCAGATAGAGAAAAGATATAGAAAATAAAGTTGTAGATAATTTTATGCAGAATAATAAAGTGTATTCAGGAAATTTTTATCGGCATTATTTCGAGATATTTACATTTGTTGTACGCATGGTCTCATGCGATAGATTAATCTTCTTAATCTGATCACATATAGCATAGTTATTTCTTTTTAGATAATAGAGTTACAATTATTTTTAAGTTTTATTTTAAATCACAAAAGTAATTAACCAAGAAAAAAGTAAAAGTAAAAGTTGTTTACAAATGAATATAACGTAAATTTGGTTGCATATAAGAACAACTTTTTTATAATTACTTCTATTTTAATTAATTATTATCCTTTACTTGATATTAGTACTCACTTTTCTTTGTTTATTTATTTTCTATTATTAGCAATTGTACGTATGTTGTATTTAATACAGTTAGAAAGGGTGCAAATGAAAATAGTGCGATTAAATGGATTACCTGAAAAATTCGTGATCGTCCTTATACCATTTGACGGCGTAAAGCTGCTCGCCTCCCATGTCGAACCTGCAGTCCAGTTTCATGTCCTCCCTGTAATCGATCACGGCTGGGGCGCTCATGTTCAGCTTCAGTGGATTCACTAAATGAACACCAAATTAAACACGATCAGGCTTTTGTTTCCATAAATACAACTCACAGTATTATATAGTAATGTGTTGAATAGATCTTAATTTATTATTGATTTTTAATAAAACCAATAAAAAACAGACTTAATTAATTCCTTAAATAATTATAGAATATAATATTGGAATTTAATTTACTAAAAACAGTGAGAATTAAATAATTACATATTTTATAATGTTTAACATAAAATCTGTAAAAATTGGGTGTATATTTTTCAACTAAATCATTGTTAATAATTTAACAACTGTTTTGCAAGGGGTAGTGGGAAAATAATACGTTTGCACAGTATAGGAAACAAACTATTTTGGCATCATAATTTTTAATCCCGATTAATTAAAAAAAACTCTGTAAACATTTAAAACCTTCACACACACACAGAGAGGGAGAAACTCAAAAAAAAAAACACGAATAAAATAATTCGCTATTTAAACGAATATCCTCGAGCGCACACATTAAATCAATACTGTTTGAAATTGTTTATTCCAATATAAACACATTATTCGGAATGAAATTATGTTGTGATCGAATTTTAAATTAGCAGAACGTAATATCATTGATGGAACGGCAATACGCGGTGCCTCCCTTTTTCATTTAATAACGTCGAATAAATAAATTGCAATAACATACGGAATAATATTATTACGCGCTGTACAAACAATATGTTGCACGTTTCATAAATCGTGCTCGTCATGTTGAATTGAAACAGGTTGTAAGCAACAACGTACAAACGAATAAATTATATTTATATTATGTACTCTCGTGTATTCACTTTTATCAACGTTGTTATAACATTCTTACGTTAATTTAACCCAAAAAAAAAATTGCAATCATGAAAATTATTATTAAGGTAATTATCATAATAGTAATATTTATCATGGCAATTTGAATGTTTCACGAGCGTGTGTATAATAATTAAAAATAATTTTAGTGTTGGGGAGGATGTTTATGTATGAGTCTTTAACGCCAGACAATTAACTTTTTTTTCTGTAGTCGGTGGTGTATTAATTTCGCAACGAGGGCTTTTAAATTGTGCGTATAAACGGGGAAATCACAAATCGTTATTTGAATAGCAATTAAAAACGAGTGGTCGTCCCTGTGAAGGCCAATTACCCACTTGTAATTATGGGAGGGTGGTTTTTTTCGCTTTTTATAGGGAGAAAATATACATGATAAATTTTTAAATCTATTACAAAGGAAAATATTTTTATTTTATTACGGATTTTAACAATTTCTTTTTTAATTAACATCATCATCATAATTGATTAGCACAGAAGCGATGGCACGCATTTGCATACCAAACAGGTATCTCCAGACGGGCAATCAACGTGATCGATACGGGACGCGTCCGGCCTAACGATGAACCACCCACCCACCTTTAAAACCGCCGGACGGACGTTGCCGCGGTCCGGCACAATCACGAGCGCAATAACATTACAAAGCAACTTTTTCTATAACGGCCACCGAGGAAATAACCTGCATTAAACTGGCGCAAGTATGGACCCGAGAGGATTCATTACACAAAGAGTAACGCGGACAACGAGGCACTGAATAAAAGCCCGGCAATCGGGGCGGGTCATTCCGAATTCATGAAACGGTCGCCCACAAGACCGGCACACTGAAGGCAGGAAAAAAATGGTAATAGTATATTTCTTTTTTTCGCGTTCGGCGTCGTAAATTTTCACAAATTCGCGCGGGTGTTTAAAATTGCATCGCTTGGAAAATGTCGAAACGAAATGTATGAAACACAGGGATGGAGCGGAAATTAATTAGCAAACTTTTGCCATCCATAATTTAATACGTATTTTGTAGTCACTAAAAACTGTTCTTATTTAAATGAAATAATAATGCACAAATTAATTCAATAAGGCAAAAAATATCATCAGTATAGACCATATCATGGATACTTGCCATAAATCAAGAAATAGCAATCGATGTTCAAAATATTTCAATAGTAAATTTCTCCCCGGTTTAAAACATTTTTATAAGCTTTGATAAGTCTAAAGTTGTAAAGTCAAAGTCTAGAGTCAAAGTCTAAAGTCTAAAATCAACGTCTAAAGTCTAAAATCAAAGTCTATAGTCAAAGTCTAAATTCAAAGTCTAAAGTCAAAGTCTATAGTCAAAGTCTAAAGTCAACGTCTAAAGTCAAAGTCTAAAGTCAAAGTCTAAAGTCAAAATCTAAAATCAAAGTCTAAAGTCAAAATCTAAAGTCAAAGTCTAAAGTCAATGTCTGAAGTCAAAGTCTAAAGTCTGAGGACAATTCTTCAAGTCAATGTCTTAAGTCAAAGTTTAATGTCACAGTCTGAAGTAAAATTCAAAAGTCAAAGTATAAAATTCAGTTTTAATTCAAACTTAAATATGATGCTAGAAATATAATTTCTAGTTTATATTCGAGTCTGTATTAGAATTTTAATTTTAAACTCAAAATTAAATTTTCAAACTTTTCACTTTGGAATATAATTCTTAGCAGCATCAGCATTGTTGATTAATGTGTGTAATTAACTTCTAAAATCAATCTCTGAAGGCTGTGTCTGAAAACTAAGTCTAAAGAATTGTTTAAAGTCAAAACTTAAAACCAAGGAATAAAGTTAAGTTTTGTCATTTACTTCTAAAGTATAGAGGAAAATTTTTAGTAAAAATTCTACAGTTAAAGAGTAAACTAAATTTTTCAAGTTGATTTCTAATGGAAAATTATAGAGCCAAAGTAAAAGTGGAACAGTTTAAGTCTAACAAAAGCGTCTAAATTCAAAGTACTGATTAAATGCCAAAAGTCAAAATCTTAAATCAAGATCAGAGTATGATGTCAAAAGCTAAAGACCAAGGTTAAGTTTAAATTTAAATTCTAACGTCAAAAAACTAATTCCAAGTTTAAATTCTCAAGGTTAAAGTGTAATTAACTCTAGAGGCATTTAAAATTTTCAAAGTCTATAGTTAATGTTTAAAGTTGAAATCTAACGCCTCACATTAAATACAAATGTCAAAATATAGAACCATTAATTCAAATCATTTATCATTTTCTAAAATCAAATCCAATGTCAAAATCTAAACTCAAAGTGAAAGTCTAAAGATTTAACTTAAATTTTAAAGCCTAGCCTTTTGATTATTTTAGTCAGCTAAATTATAAATAGCATTTAGCATACTTTTCAACTTTAAGAATCTTTCGAATTATAAATTTAAAAATGAAAACTAAATTAGATACTAAACATTTCTAATCAAACTTTAGTCTTAAGTCTAAATTTTTAACTAATATTATATAAATTATCGTTTAGATATAAAATTTATAGTCAAAGATTTATAATCAGAATTAAATATCTATTGTCAAAGTATAAAGTCACAGTTCAATATCAACTTGTAAAGACAAAGTCTTATGTCAATGTCTAAAGCTAAATTTTAAAGTTAAAATTTAAAGCCAAAATATAAGTTAAAGTCTAAAATCAGAACGTAATGTTGATGTCTGAAGCAAAAGTCTTAACTCAGAGTCAAAGCTTATTAACTTAGAGTCAAATGATAAAGACGAATTTATCGTCGAAGTTTGAAAATCAAAGTATAATTTAGAATTTTACATCCGAAGTGTACAATCAAAGTTTAAAATCAAAATCATAATCTAATTTAAAAGTATCAAATTAAAGTGAAGAGTCAACCTGTAAAGTCAAAGTCTAAAGTCAAATTCTAAAACCAAACGTTAAGGCAAAATTTAAAATTAAAATGTAAAGTCAATATATAAAGTCAAAGAATTTGGTAACATTAGTTGAAGTCTTAAAACAAATTAAAGTCTAATGTTGAAGTTTAAAATCAAAGTGTAATGTCATAATCTAAAATCAAAATATAATCAAAGTTTAAACTTCAAATATAAATTCAAATTATTCATAATATCAAAGTTTAAAGCCAAAGACTAATGCCTAAGTAAATGGCAAAAAGTCTAAGGCCAAAGTCTAATGCAAAAGTCTAATGTCAATGTCTCAAGTGAAATTCTAAATTAAAATTATAATTGCAATATCTAAAATCAATGTATTCACTCGAAGTCAAAGTATAATGTCAAATTATCATGTGAAAGACAATGTAATCCAAGCAATATTAATGGTAATGTCGGAAGTCAGTGCTTAAACTTAAAGTTTACATTCAAAAACTATGGTCAACATTTAAAATTAAAGTTAAGAACATAAAATATAAAATTTAGAACAAATAAATTTAATATATGCTTATTGTACTATCCAAAAGTAAAAGGCAAAACTAACTCTTAAATTTAACAAATAATGTCAAGTCTTAGTAAAAAGTCTTATTTTAAATTCTAAAGTCAGAATATAAATTAAAATTCAAAGTCAAAGTCTAAAGATACAATAATTTTAAAGTCAAATTCTTAAGTCAAAGCATAAAGTCAAAATGTACTGTAAGTCAAATTCTGTACTAAAAATTCAACTTGTATAAAATTAATGTCCAAAGATAAACCCTAAAGACAAATTGATAATCTAAATCAATGTCTAAAGTTAAAGTCTACAATCAAAGTGTAGGGCCAATGTTAAAAGCCAAAGTCTAAAATCTAAAGCCTAGAATCAAACTCTAAGGGATAATTGTAAAGTCAAATACTAAATTTAATGCTAAATTCAACGTGTAGAGCCAAGACTAAAGTCGCAGAGTCTAGGATCTAATTATAAAGCAAGTCAATGTCTCATATCAAAAAGTAGAATCAATGTCTATTGTCAAAGTCTTCACCCAGGGTTAAAGATTATAAAATATAGAGCCAAAGTCTAAAATCAATGTGAAATGTCGAATTCTAAAATCAAAGTGTAAATTCAAAGTCTAAAGCCATAGTCTAATGCCAAATATAAAGTAAATGTTTAAAGTCCTTATCCAAAGCCAAAGTTGATAAATTAGAGTCAAAGTCTAAAAACAAATTGATAATCTAAATCAATGTCAAAGTCTAAAATCAAAGGGTAATTTAGAATTTTAAAATCAAAGTGTAAAGTCAATGTCTAAAGTCATAATTTAATGTCAAAAGTCAATATAGTAAAGTCAAAGCCTAAAGTCAATGTCTAAAGCCAAATTTTAAAAGTCAAATTTGTAAGCCAAATTATAAAGTCAAAATCTAAAATCAATATTTACAGTTTAAGTCCTTACTCAGAATCAAAGTTTATAAAACTAGAGTCAAAGTCTTTATAGTCTTAATTAAGGTCTAATGTTGAAGTCTAAAATCAAAGTAAAATTTAGAATTTCAAAATCAAAGTCTAAAGTCAAACTTTTAAGTCATAGTCTAATGTCAAAATATATGGTCTCAAAAGTCAACTCATATAGTGAAAATCTAGAACCAAATTCTTAAGTCAAATTCTTAAGACAAGGTCTAAAATCAATATGTAATGTCAATGTTTAAAGTCAAAGTCTTTACTTAGAGTTGAAGTTAGAATCAAAGCATAATATCGAATTCTGAAATTAAAATATAAAGTAATATTCTTAAGTTAAAGTTTAAAGCCAAATTCTAAAGTCACAGTCTAAAGCCTAAGTATATAGTTAAAAGCCAAGGTCTACATTTTTAGTCTACTGTAAAAGTCGAATTTAAACTTGTAAAGCCAAATTGAAATGTCAATCTAAAATTTTAAGTCAAAATCTAAATTCAATCAATATCTTTACTCAACGTTTATCAATTAGAGACAATGCCTAAAAACAACTTAATAGTCGTAATCAAACTTTAATGTTTAAAATAAAAAACTAATGTAATCTAAAAGCAAAATGTAAAGTTGAAGTTTAAAGTCAAAGTCTAAAGTCGTAATCTAATGTGAAAGTATAAAGTCAAATTTTAAAGTCAACTTATAAAATCAATGTGTAAAGTCTAATTTTAAAGCCAAAGTCTTGAACCAAATTATAAAGTCAAATTCTAAATAAAAAAGTTTAAAGTCCTCAGAATCAAATTTTATAAAATTAGAGTCAAAGTCTAAATACAAATTGATAGTCTAAAAAAAATTCTAATTTCAAAGTCTAAAATCAAAGTTTAAATTAAAGACTAAAGTCAAACTTTAATTTCAAAATTAAAATATAAAGTAAAAGTTGAAAGATAACTTGTAAAGTCAAAATCTAAAACCAAATTCTTAAGTGAAAGTTTAAAACAAATATGTAAATTCTACAGTAAAATTTTTAAGTGACATTCTAAAACCAGTATATAAAGTTCATACTCAGAGTCAAAGTATATAAAATTGTAATCAAAGTCTAAGGACAAATTGATAATCTAAATCAACGTCTTTTGTTGAAGCCTAAAATAAATGTGTAAAGCCGAATTCTAAAATCAAAGTGAAATCATATTCTAAAGTCAAAGTTTAAAATCAAATTCTAAAGTCATAGTATAAAGTTAAAGTATAAATTCAAAGTCTGAGGTCAAATTTCTAAAGTCATAGTCTAATGCTAAAGTCAAAAATCTATTTGTATTGTCAATGTTTAAAGCCAAATTTAAAAGTAAAAGTCTAAAATCAAAATATATGTACCAAAATTACGTTTATAAAATAAATCAAAGCCTAAAAAACATCATAGTCAAAATCAAAGTCTAATGTCGAAGTTTTAATTGAAAGTTTAATGTCCTAATCTAAAATGAAAATGTGAAGTCAAAGTATAAAATTATGATCTAATGTCAAATTATAAAGTCAAAGTCGAAAGTCAATGTCTAAAGTCAATGTTTAAAGTCCTTACTCAGAGTCATATTTTATAAAATTAGAGTAAAATTCTGACGACAAATTGGTAGTCTAAATCAATATCTAATGCAGAAGTCTAGATTTTTTTTGTAATTTAGAATTTTTGAATCAAAGTGTAAAGTCAAAATCTAAATTTATAGTTAAATGTCGAAATATAGAGTTAAAGTCGTTGAAAGCCAACTTGTAAAGTCAAAAGACAAAAATATATTTTTTAAATTTAAAGTCTAAAACCAATATGTAAAATCAATGTCAATGTTAAATTATAATATCGAATTCTAAAATTAAAGTGTAAAGTAATATTCTAAAGCCAAAGTTTAAATCCAAATTCTGAAGTCATAGTCTAAACTTAGAGTATAAAGTCAAAGTTAAAAGTGAAAAAGTGATGGTCTAAAGTCATATTCTAATGTACATCGAAAAGCAATTTGTAAAGTCAAAGTCTAAATTCAAATTCTTAAATCAAAAGTTAAAGTCAATATCTAAAGTCAAAATCGTTACTCAAACTTAACGTTTTTAACATTAGAGTCAAAATCCTAAAAACAAATTGATAGTCAAAATCAAAGTCTAATATCGAAGTTTAAAATCAACTCATGGTCTAATGTCAATGTCAAAGTCAGTCACCGTTTATGAAATTATAATTAAATAATAAAAACAAACTGATAGTCGAAGTGAAAGTGTAATGTTGACGTTTAAAATCAAAGTGTAATGACGTAACTTAGTATTATAATATCAAATCAAAGTCTAACGCCATAGTTTAAGGTCAAAGTTTAAAGTTAAATCGTAAAGACAAAGTGTAAAGCCAAACTCTAAACTCAGAGCCAACGTTTATAAAATTAGAGTCAAAGCCTAAAAACAACATTATAGTAAAAATTAAGGTCTAATGTCGAAGTTAAAATTCAAAGTGAAATGTTGTAATCTAAAATTAAAATATAAAGTCAAAATTTAAATTCAAGGTCTAAAATCATAGTCTACTGTCAAAGCCGAAAGTCAACTTGTAAAATCAATATCTAAAGTCAATTTTTAAAGCCAAATTCTAATATCAAATTTTAAAATGAAATAAAGCCAGTATCTAAAGTAAAAACAAACTGATAGTCAAAGTTAAGGTCAAATGTCAAAGTTTTAAGACATTGGACTTTCAAAGTTAAAGTCAAATATCTTAAACTTTGACATTTGACCTTAACTTCGACTCCCAGTTTGTTTTTAAACTTTGATTCTAATTTTATTCACGTTGCCTTGGAGTAAATATTTTTACTTTACATATTTGGAATTTGATTTAGATCAACGTGTAATATCGTAACCTAGAATTAATGTGTCAAGTCAAAGCATAAAGCCATAGCCTAAAGTCAAAGTTTAAAGTCAAATTGTAAAGATAAAGTCTAAGGCCATATTCAAAGTTCAAAGTCTAAAATAAAAATGTAAATACAATATCTAAAATCAAAATCTTTACTCAGAGTCAACGTTTTTAAAATTAGTTTTAAAGTCTCTGTTCAAGGTTAAATGTCAAAGGAGAAGTATAAATTTAAATTATAAATTCTATAACTAAAATCAAAGTTTACAATCGAAGTTAAAATATAATGTCATGTTCTCATGCCAAATTCGTAAGCAAAAGTCAAAATCTAAAGTTTGATAATTTTAGACAGCTAAGTTATATGAGATATTTAGAGTACTTTTTAAAATCAAGAAGCTAAGTTAACTTTTTAATTTGAAGCTGAAGTCCGAAATCAAAGTCTAAATTTAAGGTTTAAGTTGGAATATAAAGTAAAATTTTAAAATTTAAATTCAGGGACAATAATCTAAAATTTAGGTCAGATAAGTCATATGAGATATTTATCCTACTATTTAAAATTAAATTTAAATTTTTCAAGCTTAAACTTTAAATTTTGAAAATAAATGTAAAATCTGAAGATGGAGTGTAAAATTAATGTTTAAATACAAATTTGAAAGATATGCTTAAAATGTAAAGTCAAATATCACCATCAATATTATAGTCAAAGATTAGAGTCTAAGATTTAAAATTTTGGATAATTAAAAAATAAAAAATATTTGTCTACTATTCAAAGATAAAGACTTAAAGTTACTTTATTAATTAATTCCGAATTTAATTTTAGAGGAAAACGTCAGTGCCTGAAGTCTATGTATAAATTCAAAATCTAACGTTAACTTTAAAGATGAAATTCAGTAAAACAAAATGTTTTTAATTTAATTTTACCTATTATTTTACAATGTTTCACTAAGAGATAAATGAGACAATTATTCAAGAATTATAAAGTCAAAGTTTGTATTTAAAATTTATAGTTCAATTACAAGAATGATATTAAAATCTAAAGATAAACTTTAAAATTAAGGTCTGAAGTCAAAGCCTAAATTCAAAGTACATAGTTAAAGTAAAGTTGAAGTAAAAGTCCATATTTAAATTCAAAGTTTAGAGTCAATATCAATGCCTTTAGGCCTCACATAAACTCAACATGAAACAATTAATCTAAGGCCTACATAAGTCAACGTTCAATTGTATAGTCACAGAAGAAAATAGAACGTCAAACTCAGAAACAAAATTTCATATTACAGATTAAAATTAAAGTTTAGTGTCTAATGTATTTTAGGTAGATGAGTTGTTGGTAATTTTTATGGAGCATTTAATATTGAAGTACTAAGTTAACCAATCCAAACCTAAAGCTTTCTTAAGCTTAACTCATTATAAAACAACTAATTAGGTGTTAGAGTACAAGAAGGGTTTGAGTGGAAGAACATAATTTTTTATTGTCAACTCCGCCCGTTCTTCTTTCGTCAAAGTTTTATGTATGTTTCTTTCTAATAAATTTGTTTTTATGTGTATTGTTTTAATAAAAGAAGACCAAAGTTACAAATCAATTAATTAATTAATTGTAATATCAAGAATCTAATGCTGAAGTTTTAAGCAAAATTAAGCAAAAGAGTTTAGTCTGTAACTATAAATCAAACATAATTTTAAGGGAAAGTTAAAATTAAATATTAGTTGTAAACTAAAGTCAGTATTAAAATATTAACTCATAATTGATTTTGCAAGTTTAAAGTAAAAGTTAAGATACAATTTTTATTTATTTGATTAATATGTATGCAATAAATTCAGATTTCGTTGGGTAAGGATATGGACAAACAAAATAATGTTGTAAAGTGGGGAACAAAATAGAATAATTTATGGGATTTTCAAGTCGCAAAAAGGGAAAACGCGAATTTTTTACGACATCCAGACCGCGGGGCGAAAGCCAGTCCCGTACATACACTTTCGTTACGTTCCATCCGCACGCATAAAAAATACTTCAAAGGGCGCGGGGGCGGGAGATCTGCGCTCCGTATGAAAAATGGCCTTAATTTAGTTTTTGAATAATTCCACAGCGACCCACCGTTTGTGTGTGTATGTGTGTGTGTGTGATTTGTGC
This sequence comes from Ontholestes murinus, assembly GCA_963969525.1. Classification (NCBI taxonomy): domain Eukaryota; kingdom Metazoa; phylum Arthropoda; class Insecta; order Coleoptera; family Staphylinidae; genus Ontholestes; species Ontholestes murinus. Next base: position 5,238,643 of record OZ018395.1, on the reverse strand, counting down.
GAGGAAAAGTTACACGAAGAGGAACACGCGAGGAGAGGAACATTATCCACTTAATTCGTCTGGATTCCCGCTTATCCCTCTTCTAAAAGAATGGCAGCGTCATCTCCGGAACGTGGGGTGGTTGATGGCCGGGATAGGGGTGGGAAGGGGGTGTTTTTCTTATTAACTCCTTAAAATGTCATGTCAATAAACGGAAACTTCTAAGTCGCCGTCGCAGTCGACGTCGTCGCTGGCGACGATTCGGGAGATGAAATTATAAAGGGAAACTTCGGAGGCAGCGCCACGGTCGGATTATTTAATTGCCGACCAGAGCGAACATTCTTAATCCAAACCGAAAGCTAAATCTAAAGTCTTTCAATCGGACTACGGAACGCGGTCGTGAAGTTTCCACGGAATTATTTCGGAACAACAGGGGGAAATCTATTCCTTTAGGAGCTGGAATTACTTACTTTCTTTGATTATACCATAAAATTACCTATTAGTACGAACTTCCAGTTTAATTAAAATCATTTTGAATATTTTCGTGTTTTACTTCTATTGATCTATATTATATTACTAAAAAATAAAAGTCAAAATGTTTATCGTTGATTCCTGAGGCATCTAAATCGTTATACATTTTATAATGTATTATTATTATAAGTTTTTTTTATAATGCATTAATTTCGAAGATCCAACTTATTCCCACATTGTTTAGCTAAGTTTATAACATGTTTTATCATTGCACCGAGTGTTTACTAAGTTCATTCATTCTCTAACATACTGCATACAACTTTGATTTATCTGCACAATTTTGGACAAGATTAAAGCTTGATTTAATAATACTGCTTGAGCGAATATAGTTTAATTAAACAAATGTAGAACAAAGATAGGGATGTTCAAGAACTAGGTCGTAGCCCTATGTTTTAATTTATTTTTTGACCTTTATTAATATTTTGTCTAAAATTTATTTGCAATTAAACTCGTTTTCATCATCGAATGTCCGCTGTAGAAAAGGGGGATTAAAAATACGTCCCCCAATTCAGTTTTCCACAACACTAAACCACCCCTCGGGGATCGGCGCGGGGCGATCTGTATTAATTAGCTTTAAACAAAAGTTAATTCAATCCGGTTGCGGCCCTTCCATCCTTCTCGGTGGTTAATTGAAATCGTTTGCACACGTGTCGCTCGCATAACTCACCCTCGCCCTCGTATGCTCACACGCGCCGCACAACCCCTAATCGCCCAATAATTGACACTGATGCTCGTCTCTCGCATAAATTTCCCCGAGCACTGGAAAATGTTCATCAGTGCCGCAAGGAGGACCAAAACAATGGCTATATTAATTCGTTTCGGTGTGCCGCTTCCCATCAATCATCGTAATTTATGGTGCATATTTTTACTACACGTAAATACTTCATTCATAAACAACTTAATTATTTACACACGTAATTTTCTTGAGTTGAAACAAATTCATTTAAAATTGGCTATAGAAACTGTTTACTGACACACTTGATTAAGAATAATATCCTCCCTTATACTACTTTAGCGGCACTTATCTCGGAAATTCGCTTTATTAGAGTGTCTTTTTGGCATACCTCAATACATTAAATATTAATCAAGTGCGTGTACTCTTGACCTGCGTCAATAAACTGTGCGTTAACCCAGTTCATATTTTCCCGCTTAAACTAGCGTACTCTTGACCTACCTCAATGCGAAATTAAATATTAACCGAGCGTAATCTTGACCTACATCAATAAGCAATGCTTTAACCTAGTTCATATTTTCCCGCTTAAATTTGCGTACTCTTGACCTACCTCAATGCGTAATTGATTCGGGCGGGTTAGGAGTACGAAAGGTCACCGCCTTGTTGGTTGAGGTAGGTCAAGAGTACGCTAGAGCAAATAATCAATAATACTACTACTAAACATCCTTATTTACAGAAAAAAATAAAATATAATGCATGTAATAGCTAAATAAATTCTAATATAAGACATTGGTTTGTTATTTCTGCTCAACGATAAAAAATATTTTAAGGGTATATAAATATTACGAAAGGTCATTGCCTCGTTGGTTGGGGTAGGTCAAGAGTACGCTAGAGCTAATAATCAATAAGTTTTTAAGGCTATATTAATATATTCGATTTATTATAGTTCAAAGTAACGATTATTATTATTTTTTAATATCTTAAGTAAAAAAACAATCAAAAAGTTGCTTCACCCTTCTAAGATATTTCATTTCTATTGCCTGTAGTCTACTTTGGTATCTCTTCCACTTCTCAATTCCGGAGTGTCAGTGTATATATTGTCTTATAAATAATTATTTGTCTTTTTAGTAATTTCCTTTTTGTTAATCAGTGTATTGTTTATTACATAATATGTCCTTTGATTTAATCAACAAAATTGAAATTGGAAAAATGCTTTTAACACTTTGAATTGCTCAATAAGAATACAATTGAAATTACTTGAATTAAAAAAAATATAATTACTGAAAGCTTGATGAATGCAGAGAATTAAAAATTATTAAAAATCCACAGTGTGGTGAAACATTGTCGTAGAATAACGAAAACATTTTTGAAACCATATTTTATTAAGTATGAAAAATGCATTTGAAAAATTTTAATGCATACTTGAAAATTTTACAAGTTTGCAAAAAAAGTAGTTAACAAGTTGGGTAATAGCATTTTAATATTGACTAAAAAATAAAAGAAGTGAAAGATCCAAAAAAAAACCCAATTAAAATTATTAAAAATTAATTAAAAAAACAACTAATAATCAAATCAATTAAATATTTGACAAATGAAACCAATAAAAAGAAATTTGAATCAATAAATGAAATTGACAAAAGTGATAAAACAATTAAATCTATTAAACAACTTTTAAGGATACGAATAAAGACGAAAAGACTTTTCTAAGAAGCGAAACAATTGAAAGCTATTCAAAAATAGTTTTAACAGTTGTTGATCTAATAATCTCAGAAAAAATAATTGAGAATCGATAAAAACAGGAGCAACTAAAAATTGTATCAAAAATTGTTGAAATAAAAAAACAATTCAATATCTTTCCAGTAAACAATTAGCAAGAATAGAAACAATTGACAATCGACAAAAGTAAAAACCAAAATTAAAATTAGTTTTTAAAAATTGTTGAAATACAATTACAAATGTAGTTGTTAGAAATTTAAAAAGAAATAATCAATAATCAAAAAATCAGTTTATTAGCAGTGAAAAAAATTACATAGTTTGAAAAATATATGTTTGTCAGGACAAAAAAAAGAAAACAATTGAAAATTATTATTAAAAAAGAGTTGAAATTGTTAAAAGTGAGGAAATATTTGAACGTTACTCGAAAAATTTATAAAATTGTTTAAAATTTTTTGAAAAAAAAAACAATTGGCAATCGAAAAATGAAGTTGGATTGACAAAAAAAGTGATATATATAAATTATTAAAAAAACATTTTAAATCATTTTTAAATAATTAAGACTAAGAAAATAGTTACACATTACAAAATTACAAATTTGCAAGGAAAAACCAAAACTAATAACGAAAAATTAAAAATTATTTCAACAGATGAATTAAATGCCATTCCAGATATAACAATAATAATATTTATTAACGAAAAATCCAATTTACAGAAAATAAAAATAATATCAATTAAATTTGTTAAAAAATAATTTTCTCACTACTTATTTTTTTTTTAAATCATAAGTATAATAATGAAAAACTTTGAGGAAAAAAAATAATATTTTTTAAAAAGTTATTAATTGAAACTGAGATAAATGCCAAACATTTTCGAAACTAAACATTGTTATTACTTTTTAATTTGGTTGATTGAGTTACTTGAAGATAATAATAACTTTGATTAAAACACTTAGAACCTTTCTTCAATATTGATAATGGACACTTTGTGTCCGAAATGTGCATCTGGATAAAAATAAAATATTGAAGAAAGGTTCTAAGTGTTTTAATCAAAGTTATTGTTATTACTATTATTACTTATGACTCACCCATGAATGTAATATTCTGCTTGGAAACTAATAAACTCTAAAATAATTGGCATTGAGTGAAATCATTTGAAGATTAACAAAAAAAAAATAAAGATACAAAAAATTTGATATATAATAAAAACAGTTAAAATTGAAAATAAAGGTGCTAAAACAATTGAATGTCTTCATAAGAAATAATTAATATTTAGCCAAAAATTAGAATTGTTAAAACAAATAAATTCTACGCAAAAAATAAATTGGAGTTTATAAATGTTTGCTAAAAAAAATAACTGATTATGGATAAAATTAATTGAATATATTGATAAAAGAATTAAAGAATGAAAACAATTTAGAGTTTGTGATTTTATTCAAATTGAAAAAAGTGTCAAAAATTTTAGGAAACAATCAGACAGGATCAATAGGAGCCAAAAACTTAAAAGTATTTAAAAATCGGTTTAGTTGTAAAGTTTCAGTTGAAAACAATTGAAATTATTGTAAATTAAAACAAAACAAAACAATTGACAGACATTAAAATCAGATTAACGAACAAAAACAAATCGTTCTAATTTAAAAAATATTCCTTTGTCAGAATAAAATAAGTAAAAATATATAATAAAAACATCGGTGTAAAAAACAAATAAATTGTTGGAAACTCTATAATAATAAAAAAAAACAGTTGAAAATCGATTATTTGGGAATTTATAAAGTGACGAATGATAATAATTAAATAACATTTTAAAAATAATAAAATTTATTAAAATCCTTCAGTTCGTTGTAGAAAATTTCAAAATAGTTAAAATCTGCTTTAAAATATTGGCCAACATATTTTTTTTCAATTTGGAGGTTTAACAATTCTTAAAGCATCGACGAAAATATTAAAATATCACTTGGCGCTAAGTTTGACAAATGAAAACAAATGAAAATTATTAAAACTTTTTTTTTGTCTGGGTAAATGAAAGCAATTGAAAATTATTTAAAAAGCAACAGTTGAAATTCTTAAAAGTAATAAAATAATTAAATATCACTCCAGAAAATTATTGATTTGTTTGAATCAAAGCGGAAAAAATTATGTTAGAAAATACAGTTGAAATTGTTAGTTAATTATAATATCCAAAACATTTGTTAATCAATAAAACTATGGAAAAACTTTCTAAGCTGCCAAAAAAAAATGTCAATTCAGGAAAAATTAAAGTTTTTAGAAATGTAAAAAAGAAAAAGATAACATTAGATTATTGACCAAAAACTTGACGAATCAAATCAAATAAAAATTATTTAAATAGTTCTAATTGGTAAAAAAAAACGTATCAAATAACTTAAATAATTATTTTAAAAAAAACTAAGTACTTCGGGTTAACAACTTAATTTCTTATTAACATGAAACAGAAAACAATTAAATTGTTACAAATATGCAAGAGGAAAACAATTTAACTTCAACAAAAAAAAATTGACGACCAAAATGATTAATAGCCTTTTCAAAAAAAGTAAATTACACTAGAGATTTTTTTTAGTTTACAAGAAAATTAAACTATTACAAATCTTATTATTGATTTGTATTTGTTTAATTTAAATAATGACAATAAAATTGAAAGTTATTTAAAAAAGGGTAAACCAAATGCTACTTATATTAGGAAATTTAAAAGAAAATACACTTAAATAAACGTACTGTACGTTTGATAATGGCATTTTAAAGGTTGAGACTATAGTCACGTAATAAGTACTGTGTGTGATATCAACGAAGTGCATTTTCATTTAAATTTCCTGATTCAAGATGTATCACAAAGTGATGGCTTCAAGCATTAAACATACTACTTATATTAATTTAATGTAGTATGAAAATGACAAAACAATTAAATATTACTTTAGAAAACAATTGTAATTGTTAGAAATCAAACTAATCAAAATAAATTATCACCAAAATCAGTTTATGTGCTATAAATATATAAATATCTGAATATTATTAATATAGATTTATTTAAAGAAACCAATATTTTGTCTAAATAAACCAAAACAATTGGAAATTGCCACGCTATCTAAATCGGCTTGAAGTTGCATCTCGTTTTAATGTTTTTGAACATTTTCAAGTCATCAGCATAGAGGAAAAACTAACTGCCTTTAATATTAATCCCGATGACATTTATAAATAATACAAACAACAGAGGTCCACAATGAGAAGCCTGAGGTACACCTGATGTCACTTCTGTGCTACTTGACAGATATTTATCTATACGTACAAGCTGAGTTCTAACCAGAAAATATTTTTTCTAACAGTCTTATCACACTGGCACCAAAATCCATCGATTTTAATTTATGTAGTATTGATCAAAAACCTTGGAGAAGTCAATATAAAGTAAATTGATATTGAGAGATATGTTCAGTACATTATTAAATTTGCGACTGTTGATTTACTTGCACACGACCATTTTAATTGTTCAGAAATCAACAAATTGTTAGAAATTGAAACAGAAACAGAAACAAGCGGTAAAATCAGTTAATTGGCATAAAACTTGATAAATAAAAACAAATGAAAATTATCAAAATGATTCTAATTGGAAAAAAATAGTTATAAAGAGAAAAAACTGCAGAAAATAGTAATATCGTTTAAAATTTAAAACGAAAACAACAACTAGCAATCGATTAAACTAGTAGAACAACAACAAAAACTGAATTGAAAATTATTTTAAAAATGGTACGCTATTCAACATTTTTTTAAATAATTATCAAAATTAAATGACAATTCAGAAACAGGTAAAAACAAGCAACAATCAATAAAAAATTTGAATAGTTGTAAATAATTGAAAATTATTATAGAAACAGTTGAATTAGTCGATTAATTATGTTAACAAACATTTAAAGAAAAGAATTTGAAATGAATAAAATGAGTTGAATATCAATTAGAAATAAAAAAAAACAGTTAAAATTTGTTTAAAAAAATGAAAACGTTGAGAACGCTAAAACACTTAAATATCACATGAAAAATCAATTGATATTTATTAAAGTTAACAAAAAAGCAATATCAATCAATAAAATAAATTAATAATGACGAAGAAAACTTACGAAAAAATGAAATTGATTTAGAACTATTTAAAATTGGAAACGGTGTCACAAATTAAATAACCTAAAATTGTTAAATAATTTCAAAAAATTAAAACAATTTACAATCAATGAAAGTATGCCGAGAAAACAATTAAAAATGTATAAAGAAGAAACAATTACTGTCGATAAAAATAGACAGAGAACTGAAAAACGAGAATACTTGAAAAATATTAAATATTTGTGGAAAAGCGTGTTAAAAATTATATAACAGTTTATTTTTAAATATGCAAGGAGAAAAATTGGCGATAAATAATTAATTATTGTTGATATAATTAAACATTATTTACTTGACTAAAAAATCTGTTGAATATCACTTCAGATAATAAAAAAATTTTAAAAATAGACTGACTAAAAAAATAATTTCAATTGACAAAACTGATAAAACAATGAATTCTCTCTAAAAAACAACGATTATTTTGAATTAGTAAAAACACGTTTGAAAAATTATACACTGCAGAAAGCAGCTGAATGGTATTTACGTTTGGTCCCTGTATTTCAAGAAATGTAAAAAAATATAAGGTGAGTTAGCAAAATAAACTGTACGACCATAGTGAAAAAACAATGTTACTCTGAAAGCAGTTGAGTTTATACCAAATAAAACTGGTAAACAATCGAGTAAAATCTGTTTAACATTAACAAATAAAAATAACGAAAGAAAACCATTTAAAATTTTATTTAAGAAAAGGTGCAAATATCTATACAGAAAACAAATAAAATTTCTTAAAACTAGTGCAATAGCGTTTAAATTTTAAATTACATAGAGAAAATAGCATTGTGTGTGTCCTTGGACGCTGTTTCTTAAAAACTGTTAAAAAAATTTATTTAACATAAAAATTCTATTTAATAAAATATATTGCACGATTGTATACAAAAAAAATTGTAATCAATTAATAATAAGAATTTAGGGTTATATGTTTTTTTTATTAGAGTATACTTGAAGAACTGCTGAGGAAAATTCTAGATGAGGTTTAGATGTGAAGATAAAATCATTAATGCATTTGAATAATTAAAAAAAAACACTAAGAAAAGAAAATAGGTAATTGTGGAGGTCTCTACTTTGTGATATATTATTTCAAGTTATTTATAATCATTAATATAATAGAAAAGAAAGCTTTGATTTAGCCTAAATATCGAGAAATAGCTAAAGTGAATCTTGAATATATATGGAAGAGAAAAAAATGTAAAAAAATAATTACTATTGTCATAAGTAGAGAGCGGATTTCTAGCATTATGCTTATCCATAATATTAATAGCATCGAAAAAATTTCTTAATATCTATACGAATCTTGAAGAATGTGATTACTTAGCGCTAAGTTTTTTTTGGCTTTTTTGCTTATTTTGACTTTTTGTGCTTATTTTGACTTTTATGCTTATTTTCATGCTTTTTTTAGATTTTGATGCTTATTTGGAGCATTTTCTTAAACATTTAAAAAACATTTAATAATAATTTCACGCTGGTATTAAATTAATGTGCTAATATAGAGAATTTTCGTAAAAATCTGTATCCCATCATTTATAGATTATATTTGTATTACATATTTTCTTCGTGTCTTTTGACAACATAATTGTTAAAAATCTTCATAATATGATACAATAATTATAATGAATTTTATTATTAATAAATATTAGTATAAATTACCAATTTACAATGGATTCGTTTATAAATAAGTAGATATAATAGACCGTCTCATTATTCAGATAATAGAGACGAACGCTTCATAGGAATCACACCTATGATATTCCGGATGCAAACGTCGTTAAAAAATAAATAGGGGCCCCAGTAAGTATTAAATGTAAACAAATTTAAGTGATAGCTAATAATCAGGTGTTCTGCAACCGTATCAATTTCCTTCTCTCGGCAAAAGTACCGATGGGACGACTGGCGTATATTTACCGTTTTCGTTAATTTTCATATTCAAACTCGCATTCATAAACTATTGAATTGACATTCCAAAAACTTTGCTTATTTATCAAAAATTACCATAGGCGTGAATCGTATTAACCTGGGGAATCACAGATAAATTATATTATATAATTCACATGTATATTTAACCCATAATGCAAAAGGTGAAAACCACAATACAAGAATTAATTAGAGGCTATCCAGAATTAATAAGTGAAAATTATACATTCTTTTGTAAGGCATGTTTAAAAATAGTAAGTTTTATTTTAGTTCCCAACTGCATCCTATCTAGTCAAGACTTGTATGTAAAACATGTTATAACAACACTACGTCAAGAACGTTTTCAAATCTGAACTAACAAAACAGCACAATTTCACAATCTTTAGCATCATCTTTAATTAAATTCACATTTGTGCAAAATACTTTTACATTCTAATATCCCTTTAAGAAAATTACAAAATAATGCATTTAAATCTTTCTTGGGAAAATATTGTAAAATACGCATTCCCGAGAAAAAATTATGTAGCTCTTAGATACTATGAAACCATACAAAAAATTAAAGATATTATTAACAATAATTATATGTGGTTTGGTGTGGATGAAACCACAGACTTTTTTAATTTAATAATATGAGTTTAACATGAAGACATCCGACCAACAGTATTTTGATATATACAAAAGAATTGAAGAAAACTGATAATAACATTATAGCAAAATTCATAAATGATGGACTGACAAGCTTATTTTTGCCGTGGACAATACCAAGTTACAAAATTTTACTAATAATGCATTTTGTGCATTGTACAAGTTTAGCACATGAATAGAAACGAATTTCTGAAACTATAAGAATGAAATTTCTATTTGTAGATTTAATTAAATATGGAAAAATAGTTCTTATATTCTTCTGTGAGTACAATTATTCAAGAAGTCATTATCTGATATCTCACTGCCCCATAAACCAGTGCTAACAAAATGGGGAATTTGGCTATATGCTACAATGTACTATGCGAACAATTTTGAAGAATTTAATAAGGTTATATACAACTTTCCCGAAACGACAAGCAATTGAGTTACATAAAATCGCGTTTAAATTTTGTGAGCAACACAATCAAATCTTTATAAAAGCAGATTCATTTTAGAAAATACCTGCATGCATTGGCCAAGAAATCAAAATAATATCGAAAGAAGTATTCGTTGAAATTGAAGGATTTTTAATATTAAATAAATTAAACTTGATTTTGAATGGCAATTTTCAAATGGATCCAGCTATAATTTAAAATAAAGAGAAGCTTTTCTACTTTCAAAAATTTATTGAGCGTCAGAAGTAATAATTTTTACAATTAAACCCTTAGAACAACATTTAATAATCTACTGTTTTTATGAATAGATTTTAGTTATTTTGAAACGTATACAAAATTACAATTTAATTTTTAAATACTTACATGATATTATATATTGCGTAAAGAAAGTATGTTTATTTTAGTTTTAAGCCAAATTTCTTTGTAAAATATGTTGATAAACGTGTAACATATCAAGAAAATATAGTTTTCTTTAGTGCTTTTTTCGTGTTTTTATGCATTTTTCCTGTTTTTATGCTTTTTTAATGCTTTTTTTCTCTAAATTTTGTGCCTTTCTAAGTGCTTTTTTTCACATTTTTTAAGCTTTTTTATCCGCTCTCTAGTCATAAGTTATAAACAATGCAAAATCTATACTTAATTAAACTTGCTATAATATTGTATCAAAACATTTGATATATTTCATTAGAAAACAAAATGGCAACGTTTGAAATTCAAGGTAACAAATCGAAAATTGCATTCGGTAATTTAAAATGATAATCTATAAAGGAATTACCTTAAAAATTAGACGATCCATACTTAATTAGATTAAGTTTAATATTCCAACAAAATAATTAATATATTTTTAACAAAAAGCAAAATGGCAACGTTTCTTATTTGATGTGAGGAATGAATAAAATGAATTCGGTTATTTAAATATATGTTAAAAAATTTCCTCTGCAAAGATTAACTGAAAAGTTACAAAATCTATACTAAATAAGTCTACTTTATTATTCTATAAAAACAATTGATATATTTCATTAGGAAACAAAATGACTACCTTTCAAATTCGAGGTAAAAAATAGAAAATTGCATTCGGTGATAAAAAAAAACGTTGTAAAAACATGATTATGTTGCTGGAATTTGCTTTAAAATTGGAAAATCTATTCCTAAATAGTCTAAGTTTAGTATTTCATAAAAATAATTGAAGCGCTTCAATAGTAAACAAACTGGCGACGTTTCAAATTTGAGATGTGGAATTGAAAATTGCATTCGGCAATTTAAAAAAATCTCTTTTAAGATTAACTTAAACGTTACAAAATCTAAACCTAATTAGTCTAACATTAATATTCCATAAAAACAATTGATATATTTCACTAGAATATAAAATGGCAGCGTTTTAAATTCAAGATGGAAAATGGAAAATTGCATTAGATTATTTAAATTTTTATGAAAAAAAGTTTTTACTATTTGAGATCAGCTTAGAATTTACAAAATCTTCACTAGAAAACAAAATAGCAACGTTCCAAATTCGAAGTGAGTATTTCAAAATTGCCATCGTTAATTTAAAAAAATGTAAAAAATCTCCACTGGGATTAGCATCAAAATTACAAAGTTCATAAATGATTAGTCTGGCTTTAATATTTTATAAAAACAATTGATATATTTCATTAGAAAACAAAATGACAACGTTTTCAAATTCAAGGTGAATAATGAAAAATTGCATTTGGTGATGTAAAATATTGTTAAAACATAATTTTCACTAGGATAAGGTTTATAATTATAAAATTCATACCTAATCAGTCTTATTTGTGTATAGCATGAAAAATAAATCAAGGAAACAAATTGGAAACATTTAAAATTTGAGATGAAGAATGAAAAATATATTCCACTAATTTTAAAAATTGTAAAATGATAATCTCCTCTAAGATTATCTTTAAACTTACAAAATTCATACTTTATTAGTTTAAATTTAATATTACATAAAAACAATCGGTGTATTTTATTAAGAAACAAAATCGCAACGTTCTAAAGTCGAACAATGCATTCCCTAATACAAAACATTGTAAAAAAATAACTCCTTTGAGAACTTCCTTCAACATTACTAAATCTATACCTAATTAGTCTAGTTATAATATTCCATATAAACAATTGATATATTTTAACAGAAAACAAAATGGTAATCGTTAATTTAGAAAAAGTGAAAAATCTCCTATGCTAATTCCAAAATTACCAAATTTTAAAAACTACATAAAGTCTGTTCGTTGGATCTTTCGTCGTACGTCACTACCGCTTCAAAAAAACGACGAAAGTTTTACAGTGCGTTTTTTTTCTAACGCATTTGGTTTACTTTATCAGACTGAATGTTTTTGCGTCATTTCTCGAAGCGATAATTTGTGACGTACGACGAAAGATCCAACGAACAGACTATATATGAATAGCCAATTTCTTCACAGATGTCATTTAAAAAATCACTGATAAGGTGTAAATTTAAAAAAAAATTTTGTTTATTGTTCTACATCAATTGTTTCTCCACACTGTGGCTTCATCAGGACAAATATGATTTTACAATTTACAGTTATTTATGTAAAACCATCTTTGTCATCTACCTGATAAAGCCACTGAGTGGCGAAACAATTGTTCTAGAAGAATGAAAACAATGTTTTGAAACCTTACACCTTATAAGTATTTTTCTAAGTGATACCATGGAGTTTCAACCTCAACATCCATTCTATATTCTTCACAGATGCATTTTTTTTTTAATTTTTAACATTGCCATTTTGATTTCTGTTAAATTATATAAACTTTTTACACATTACACCCAAAATTTAAATTACAAAACTCGAAACTTTGCCAGAAGGAAATAAACGATTTAAAGAATTGTAAAATTAATTGGCCATAAAATTTGGTTTTAATACAATTCAAGCAATCTTAATCTGCACACTAACAAAAGGTACATTGGTAAACACGTGGAAAAAAAAGTATCCAAACTAAAAATCTCCACCGACCACCAACAAAAGGTATCACCCCCTTATATAATTAATAACCCCATTTCCACGTCCATTACACGACAAACACGAATCATTAGTTTTTTTTTGCTTTTGCTGCGGGCCGTTCGCCCTGAATAGTTTGGGCTGGAAATTTTTTCGACTCTCTTGCCGCCGATAAAAGTTTCCCATTAAATTCCTCTCGGCGCTCCTGGCCGATTTAATGAAGCATAAGGAAACCCGCCCCGGCCGGACAATTAATCTTGCTGAAAAGATTTTTGACGTAAATTTATGTTTTAAATAGATATATAAAAGTGAAATTCATCTAGCCGACGTTACGCATTTATCACGCGCCATTCCGGATGGCGGGGGGAGGAAGAGAAACGCCCGCAACACCGGATTAAAAAAAAATATTAACAACATGCAAATACTGATAAACAATTCAAGATAATGCTTTTATTGTGCGAGGGGTGAAATATCTGTGCTATTTTTTTATGTGCGATTCGTGCGTGTGTGATATTTCAATTCAATAACGTGCTAATAATGCATGTTGTATGATTCGTTGATTGATTTTTTTGAATATTTAGTTTTAATTTCGGCGCCATAAAATATAAACTATTACAATACAATTCAATAAACTATATACACCAAATTTTGTATAGGCTAATCAAATTCTATGAAAACTAAAAAATATATATCCCGAAAATTATTTCAAATGTCTTTAAGTTAGTTTTCGTTTTAAACATTTATTTAACTTTACCAGCTTTTCTGCGTCTTGTGTAAATCAAACATAACTACAGAAATATAATTTTAATGCGCCATTTTGCAAATCAAGGCTGAAGGTAGTCAATAAGCTCCTGAAGGAATTGAAGGGTTTTTGGTAATGTGGGAGCATGTGTAATTAGGGCAATATCATTTGCAAACTAAAGAAGATTCATATAGAAAGAATTAAGGTTATAGACAAAATGTTATATAATAGAGGTGAAAGAGGAGAGCCTTAGGAGAGCCATTGTTCGGAAGTAAAAGAAGAAAAAAAGTAATCGTAATCATTAACTTAAACATACTTTAAATAATTATCTGAGATTATTTTAGCTCTAAAAGAATGTTATCTTGCTGTAAATTTTCGATTTTTCTTTTTAATTTGATATTTTTAAGTTTTTTGGTTTGTATATAACAAATTTTCTGACAATATAAAAAGAAGAGAAGAATGAAGACATAAAAAAATTATTTGAGCAAATGTTGATGAATATATAAACCAACTTTAACATATTCCAGAAAATTAGTTAGGATTTCTAAAAAAATTTTACTTTATTTATTCATACAAATATTTTCAAGGGATTATAACTTCTGATAAAGTTTCTAAAAATTTTGATTTGGGTATTATATAATCCTAGTGAATTTTTTTACATAAAAATAGGGTAAAAAGAAAAGGAAAACTCGGAAAAATTAATTTGAACAACTTTAATTAAAATTAAAACTAACGTTAACAAATTTAAAATCATATTTTAGTATTTAATAATAATAATAATAAATTATTATTATTGGCCACAAAATTTATTTTTTTTATTTATAATAACGCTTAAAAACAGACAAAGTTGAGCTGAGTTGCATTAACTGATGCTACTATTCCACTTAACCAAATAATTTCCAAAGTATTTACAAAATTTAAAAATTGTTTTTAATGTTAAATTAAATGAATTTTAGTATTACAAATTTTCTGCTAAATAGACCAACATATCAAGAAAATAATGGATAATATCAAACAAATGATTTAAGAAAACTTTCTATGTTTTCCAAAGTTTTGAAACTAATTGTTTTTATTTAAATATTTTGTTAATATTCTTGCTCATTTTTATTTAATTTCAAAATTTTAATTTTCGATATATAAAAAATACAAGAGAACTAATCTGTTTATTATTATAAGCAAATATTTTTACAATTTTTGTGAAGTGTGCAGACTTAAGATTTCTTCTAATCAGAAATTCTAAGAAATATTTTGAGCAAATGTTAAAACCAACAAAATTGATTTGGTATATAACTATTGTTCAAGAATTAATGTTTAATAGTCTTTTTTTTAAGTTTACTAACATAAGAGACGACAAATTAATTTCTCGCTTAACCCGTGGTCAAAATTTTTGTAATAATTCGATTGTTAATTAAAATAAGAAAGAAAAATATCAGCAAGTGATTTATTTAAAATTGAAATTTCAAAAATAATAATTTTGTAAGTGGTTTCGTTTGTATATTATGAATTTTCTGTCAATATTTTTGATTTCTTCTAATCAGCGGCTATCGACTCGCGGTCTTTCAGCCTGGATTTAACTGTCTAAAAACGTTATGTTTACTAATGTCTTACGAAATTAACTGTCTTATGTCATTCAAAGGTTATGATTGCTAATGTCGAACTGAAGAGATAAATTAATGAATGGTGATTTCTGGGTGTTTTCTTAATATTTTTCTAGTATTTCCAAAATGTTTGTAATCTTAGAAAAACCTAATTTTTTAAGGATGCAATGTAATGTAATATAGTTTATTAATGTTTATCTTTTCAGTAAGTTTACACTCGTCGATTACAAATAAGATTACAGAAAAAGGTAATTATAATATATGGCAAAACAAAATGCTTAAATTAGGAGTGATTATGAATGTGTATAATATTTTTTAAATAGCAAAAAATCAATAAAAAATGTATTTATTTGTAAGTTTCTTGATTTATACATTACACATTTTTTGGCATTACTTTTGACTTTTAGAAAATCATTTTAACTAATATTGTTGTAAATGAAAACAAACTTTAGAGAATTTTAAATAATTTTATAGTTATTCAAAAAATTCAGCTTTCAAACAATTTGTTTTGAAGAAGTATTTTTTAATGATGACTTTTTTTAACCAACACAAGAAAATTAAGAAACAAAAACTAATAAAAATTTGAGGATTAAGCTCATAATGATTAATTTTAATTTGGATATTACAATTTTTTTAAAGACATAATTTTTTAAATTTTATAATTTATGTTTACAATTGCATTGTTGTTTTTTTTAACATTTCTTTGAAATAAAGTTCAGTTATTATTATTATAATGTTGAAAAAATGAAGAAAAAAAATGTTTTTTTTGTTTTACCTTCAATTATTTAAACAGATTGAATTGTTTATAAAAATATGTTTTAAAGCTAAATTTCTATTAATATAATATATTTTTAATTTTTATAATTCTTACCTTAGATATTACAAATTTTTAACACAAGATAAGGAAGAAAATATCAGAAGAAATATTTTGAGCAAATGTTAAAACCAACCAAAATTGATTTGCTATATAACTATTTTTCAAGAATTAATGTTTAATAGTCTTTTTGAATTTGAACATTTGAATTCATCGCATCACATCATCCATCACCATCATCAGAGACAGACTGACGAAACACATCGACAAGGACAAATCAAGGCTGAAAGACCGCTGGTCGATAGCCATTTAGCAAACTAACAAACTAACATCAACTGTATCATTCATATATTATATTACTTGTATTTGTGTTTGTTAATAAAGATGTTGTATATATATATAGTCTTTTTTTAAGTTTACTAACATAAGAGACGACAAATTAATTTCTCGCTTAACACGTGGTCAACAATTTTTGTAATAACTCAATTGTTAACTAAAATAAGAAAGAAAAATATCAGCAAGTGATTTATTTAAAATTGAAACTTCAAAAATAATAATTTTGTAAGTTTCGTTTGTATATTATGAATTTTCTCTCAATATTTTTGATCAACACAGCATGAAGATGAAACAATTTTTTTAGCATAATTAATTTAAACAGCAAGTATTGATCAAAATTCCAATAAATTAAAATGTGTTTTAAATATGTTCTTAAAATTTCTAAAGTTTTTGCAAGAAAGAAAACTTTTTGGAAACATATCTAAAGGATAAATTTTTGATAACATTTTTTCTGCTAAACAACGCAGAAGAAAAAAGAAGAAAGGAAATACATCGGAAAAAATAATTTGATCAAAATTAAAAGTGAAAGAGATTTGAAATAATTTTAAAAAGTATTTGTAACTTTAAAAAAATTAACTTTTTATTTAAGTATTTTAACATTAATTGCACAATCAAATGTATTTTTATGTTTTTGTAAGGCTCTTGTTTTGTATCGTATATAAATTTCTTGTTAACATTTTTATTCAACATAACTAGATAAATAAAAAAACGAAAGGTAAAAATTAAAGGTGAAAAAAGTTTTAAATAATTCTTAAAAGTATTTGTAACTTAAAAAGAATCGACTTTTTATATAAATATTTTTGAAGAATAATATCATAACCAAATGTATTTTTATTTTTTATAAGGATGATTTTGGTTTGTATATTATAAATTTCTTTTCAACATTTTTATTATATTCAACATAACAAGAAAATTAAAAAAAAACGAAAGTTATTTATTTATTTATTTATTTATTTATTTATTATATACAGGAAACCCCTTTATACAATATAATACATGTTGTGACATTAAAACTAGTGAAAAAAGTACAAAATTTAATTCGTGAAATTAAAAAAAATAATGTGTGCAAGTGTTGAATAAGATCCAAACTAATTAAATATGTTTTTACGATTTCGTTTGTGCAAAATAAAAAACTTTCCGGAATTATTCCTGAAGGATAAAGAAGAATAAGAAAGTACAAAAATAAGAATGTTAATTTAATTAAAATTAAACACCTTTTAAATAACTTAATAAAGTATTAATGTATTTTATAAGGATGCAGGTTTGTATAACAAAAAATTTATTATCAATGCAAATATTATTCAAAATATTTTTGGCCCAAACAAAGAAATGATGTTTTACTTCTTCCAATTTGAAGGATAAATGTTTGATAACATTTTTGTACTGACCAATACAAGAAAAAGAAAAAGAAGCAAAAATATCAAAAAGAATGATTTGATCAAAATTAAAAGTCAAAAACATTTGAAATAATTTCAAAAATTGATTTGCTATACAAATAATAATTTCCTGAACAAATGTATTTAGTTTTGTATAAAGATTTTGGTTTGTTTATTAGAAATGTTCAAGCAACAAATAAAAGGAAAAGTGTTATAAAAAATCAGTTGAGCAAAAAATTTCTCAACATTAAAACTAACGCAATACATTTAAAAGAACTTTCTAGTATTTCTAGAGTTTTGAAAGATTCAGAAAGAAAAAGTTCAGAAAATTAATGTGAGCAATAATTGATTAAAAAAAAAAAAAGATTATAAATAAAATTCTAAAATTTTTATATTTGTGCAACTTTCAAATAATTTTATTTATTTCCACAGAATTTTCTAGAAATATTGCTGAAGGATGAATTTTCAAAAAAGAAAACTAACTTGATCAAATAATAAGAATAACACATTTTAAATAATTTCCTTGGATTTCTAAAGTTGCAAAACCCTAGAAAGAGAGAATATTCAAAAGTTAATATTTTTTTATTAAAATTAAAACTGACATATTTAAAAAGTTTCTAGGATTTTTAAAGTTTTCTCAACTTTCAAAGAATTTTTTTTGTTTCAACAGAATTTTGTGCACGAAATTTAGAAAAAAGTGATTTAAAGAAAAATAAAAACAAAATGGGCTGAAAGACCACCGGTCGATAGCCATGACACGGAAGAAGACAACAACAGAATTTATTTTATTTTATTTTATTTTATTGTATACATTACATGTATTATTTCCTTCTGTGAATAAAGATGTTTAGTAGTAGTAAAAACAAAATATTTTACATAATTTAAAAACGTTTTAAAGAAATTTATTTTGTTTCAATAAAATACCCTGGAAATATTTTTGAAAGATAACCTATAAGAAAAATTATTTGAACAAATGACTAAATATTGCATTTGTTTGATTAAATTAGAAGGTTAATTAAACACTTAGTTTTAATACTCCAAAGTATAAAAACAGGGAAACAAAACCAACCGTTTAATTAACTTTCTAATTAACATACAAATGTTTCACCAGGGGTTAAGTGATAATTGAATTCATCGTTTGTTTGATTTATTTTAATGTAATGATAAAGAGAATGGTTGCGACCGTTACTACGTGGTAATCCATACTATATACAATATTATAAAATCTTTGATTCCTACATTGTATATTTTCTGTCAATTACAGGAAAAATACAAGAAAAATTATTTTAGCATATTTTGATCAATAAGTAAACTTACTTTAATAAATTTAAAATTATTTTCTTCGATTTTCAATTAATTTGTTTACTAAGGATGAATTTTTGATAGCAGTACATTGAATTTGATTTATTTAATTTGATTAAATATATTATTATTTTGTTTTGGTTTGTATATTACCAATTTTCGTTCAAATTTTTGATCAACGCAACAATAAAGAAAACAGGCAAACACAACATCCAAGATTTTATGCCTTTTGAAATATTTTGTTCTAAAAAAATCTATAAAAGGTTAAAACGATAAATAAAAAATATTTTTTTAATGGCCCAGTTTTGTCGTGTATGTGTTACAAATAAGAAGAAGATAATGAAATCAAAAAATTTGAAAATTGTTTTAAAGCTAATGTTTATTTAAATTAAAAATGTCAAGATTTAGTATTATTATTTATTATTTATTTATTCCAATATGCTTACATAATATTCCAAAATTGTATATAAAATCCATTAATATCAACAAAAATTTGAATCACATATGGAAAGGGCAGAGTTCACAATATAGCGTTCTTCCACTCGTACCAACACTTTCTTCCATGAGAGTCTTCTTTCTTGAAGCTCATCTCAGAATATTTTCTTTTTGTTTTGGCCAAATGCGGCATATTATATCCTCAAAAGGATTTTACACAAATATGTGATTTATGTCATCTTGACATTTTTATTTTATTGAAAGACCTACAGTCGAAGAGGACGAAGAAACACAATAATTATTGTAATTATATATTGTAATCTACAATAAAGTTGTTTTCTCTAAAAATGTCTTAGGTTGAAAATCCTACGGTCAATAGCCATGAAAAAGAAGAAGACGAAAAATTATAAAAATTATTATTATTGTTATAATGATATATCTTCAATAAAAAGGTTTCTCTCTCTCTAAAAAAGGTCTTAAACTCATTGAAAAAAGTATTTTCAACTGTTTGAAAGCAATTTGATTTGTTTATAATTAATTGTCTAAAACTATTTTATGAATTAATTATTTAATAAAGAAATGTTGCAAAAGAATAAAAATAGATATTTTCATATGAAACAAAAGTTATGCATTTTTTTTATTATTTATTAAATTTAAACATTTATTTAATTAATGATGGTTGTGACCGTTACTAGGTGGTAATCCAAATTTAAACACATATTGAAACTTGATAATGACTCTAACAGGTCGAAACTTAAGTCGTGATTTTTGTATATATGTAAACCATATTACAATAAATTAATTGTGGTAAAAACATAGTAAGTGTTTCAATATGTATTTATTTAATTGTATAAGTTGCTTAAAGATTACTTTGTTGATCAAATGATTTGTAATTATTAAATACATTTTTATTTCACTTTAGGAATGATTTTTTCTTAGTTTCTATAAGGTCTATTAAATGGGGTAATTAGATTTTGAGTTTTTAAAAATTCCAATATATTTCTTCATTTTCTTCTCATCTTCAAACGCTCATAACATAAAAACCATACACCCGATTTATAAACGTTATATACATTCTTATTTCATTTTAAGGATGTTTACAAAATAGTTCAATTAAAAATTCATTTTAACGTAAAAAAAAATTTGACCAAAATTGTCAAAATTTTAAATTAAAATTATACGAAAACTAATATTGCGAATTGAAAGTGTTATAGAGATTTTTTCTTAGTTTTTATAAGATCTATTAAATGGGCTAAGTTGATTTTGAATTTTTTAAAATTCCAATATATTTCTTCATTTTTTTCTCAACTTCAAAAGCTCATAACATAAAAACCATACAACCAATTTATAAACGTTATATATAATTTTATTTTATTTTAGTTTATAAACATGGTTATAAAATGGTTCAATTAAAAATTTATTTTAACGTGAAAAAAAATTTTAACCAAAATTTTCAAATTTTTAAATTAAAATAAAACGAAAACTAATGTCGCAAATTAAAAATGTTATATAGATTTTTTCTTAGTTTTTATAAGGCCTATTAAATGGGCTAATTGTATTTGAGTTTTTAAAAATTCCAATATTTTTCTTCATTTTCTTCTCATTTTCAAAAGCTCATAACATAAAAACAATACAACCGATTTATAAACATTATATACATTTTTATTTCATTTTAGGAATGTTTATAAAATGGTTCAATTAAAAATTCATTTTAACGTGAAAAAAATTTTAACCAAAATTTTCAAAATTTTAAATTAAAATAAAACGAAAACTATTATTGCGAATTGAAAATGTTATATAGATTTTTTCTTAGTTTTTATAAGATCTATTAAATGGGATAATTGGATTTAGAGTTTTTAAAAATTCCAATATATTTCTTCATTTTCTTCCCATCTTCAAATGCTCATAATATAAAAATCATACAACCGATTTATTAACCTTATATACATGTTTATTTCATTTTAAGGATGTTCACAAAATGGTTCAATTAAAACTTCAGTTTAACGTAAAAAAATTGACCAAAATTGTCAAAATTTTAAATTAAAATAAAACGAAAACTAATGTCGTGATTTAAAAATGTTATATAGATTTTTTCTTAGTTTTTATAAGATCTATTAAAGGGGCTAATTGGATTTTAGTTTTTAAAAATTCCAATAATTTTCTTCATTTCCTTCTCATCTTCAAACGCTCATAATATAAAAACCATACAACCGATTTATAAACTTCATACACATTTTTATTTCATTTTAAGGATGTTTATAAAATGGTTTAATTAAAAATTCATTTTAAAGTGAAAAAAATTTTGACCAAAATTTTCAAAATTTTAAATTAAAATAAAACGAAAACTAATATTGCGATTTAAAAATGTTATATAGATTTTTTCTTAGTTTTTATAAGATCTATTAAATGGGATAATTGGATTTTGAGTTTTTAGAAATTCCAATATATTTCTTCATTTTCTTCCCATTTTCAAAAGCTCGTGATATAAAAACCATACAACCGATTTATAAACGTTATATACATTTTTATTTCATTTTAAGGATGTTTATAAAATGGTTTAATTAAAAATTCATTTTAACGTGAAAAAATTTTAACCAAAATTTTCAAAATTTTAAATTAAAATAAAACGAAAACTAATATTGCAATTTAAAAATGATATATAGATTTTTTCTTAGTTTTTAAAAGATCTATCAAATGGTACAATTGGATTTTGAGTTTTTTAAAATTCTAATATTTTTCTTCATTTTATTTTCATCTTCAAACGCACATAACATAAAAATCATACAACAGATTTATAAACGTTATATACATTTTTATTTATTCATTTTAGGGATGTTTACAAAATGCTTCAATTAAAAATTCAATTTAACGTTAAAAAAAATTTCAAAATTTTAAAATAAAAAAATAAAACGAAAATTGTTGCGCACTATCTTTTTTCCTGAATAAATAGAGTGGAAATTAAATAATTGAACATTTAATTTTAATAAAATACAGTAGCTGAAAGTTATATCGATTGTTACTAATGAAATAAATTATTGATAAAATACAGCACTAAAAACCTTAAAAATGTCTACTCTATTGATTCACAATTAATTTTACTAATAGGTTGGTATTAACCTGTCAAGTAGATTAATATTTTCATGTTTCATAAATTGCATTTATTTCGTGTTTCAAATAAAATAATAATAAGAAAAAAATAGGTTATGTATGTAAAGTTGAGTAGAAATCAATTATATAACAATTAAACTTAACTTTATGTTTAATTAAATATTATAAACGTATAAACAATTATAATTGTTTTAAAGTAAAGTAGCAATTGATTATATAATTATTAAATTTTACGATGAATTAAATTCTCATGTAACCCGTGGTGAAACATTTTTCTGTTAATTAAAGGATTAAATTAAACTTTATATTTAAATTTTGATTATTTAAAATAAATATATAATGATGTGTAGTTTAAAGGCAAGAAGATATCGATTGTATAATAGCATTCGAGCTGAGCGTGTAACACATGTAAATTACGATCGTAATTTTAATTAATATAATTTCGAAAAGTAATTAAAGTGTTTCCCCCATATTTTTTTTTTCTTTGCTGCCCCGCTGCTGCTTTTCAGAGGGAATAAATGTAATTCGAACTTTCAAAGAGTGTACAACGTGCAAAACAAGGGTGGCGTTATCCATAAATTCTCCTCGCACACCGAAATATGAAACAATTTACGAAAATTACGCGCTCTCATCTCTCTTTCTCTCACCTGGATAAGCAGCGAGCATTAGGAGGAAGGACATCATCCCCTTATCCCAAAAAGTCCTCATTACCCTCATTGTTTCTCTACGCCGTATGTATGTGTGTATACATATATGTTTATATATATGTGTGTGTGTGTTTGTGGGGGTTCGCACTGCGGAAGTTTTATTTCAGATCGCACGGGGTTTCCTTTTTTTTTTCGTGGCGCGTAGAATTGGGGGCGCGCTGGCGCGTCGTCGTCGCCGTCCACATCGCCGGGATGAGCCGCGAATTTTCCGTCTTCGGCCCCGGATCCGCCGCCAGTCTCGCGCGCGTATTAGTGGGCGTTGCCCGGGGACGGCG
Organism: Ontholestes murinus; assembly: GCA_963969525.1. Classification (NCBI taxonomy): domain Eukaryota; kingdom Metazoa; phylum Arthropoda; class Insecta; order Coleoptera; family Staphylinidae; genus Ontholestes; species Ontholestes murinus. The sequence continues at coordinate 5,214,944 of OZ018395.1, read as the reverse complement.
GGAGCGACATCCTCTCCGTTCCGGGCGCCGGGTAACACTGAGGAGCCGAAAACTGTCCCCGGACGGCGCGCAGAATCCTCGTCCTCACTCATCTCCGTCACTTGGTTGTCTCTTCGCCCGCCGCCCGCCGCCCGCGAAACAGTAAATTTTCCGCTCGCGGGTTCGCCCCCCCCGCCGAAAGAAAACGCCGGGAAACTATTAACGAGCGGGTAGGTTTTAATGAAGTGAAGCTCACAGGTGAGACATTAAATATCAAACGATGAAAATATTGTTTTCAACTGATGCTTTATAGTTCAAAGGCTGTATTGTTTATTCCGTTCAATTATAATTGAATATTGGAAATGAAAGAAAGAATAAAAAAATGACTTCATCTGCATCCAGTAGTTTTAAGTCCGGGGATCGTGCAGGCCATGAGTGAGGTCCATCTCGATTAATCCAGCGATCTCCATATATTACTGTTATAAACTAACGAGCAACTACACTAAAATATACTGGTCCTCCATCGTTGCATTTCCTGTTGCTAATAGTACTCCAGAAACTGGGGTGAAGTTGCGATATACTTTGCTGGTAAGTCTTCTTGTTCAACGAGAACTAATGCTAAAAATGGGCTTCAATTATCTCATATGAATTTTTTTCAGTCTACACATGGTTACTATGAAAATTCCTTATTGCATTTCTTGAAAATTTCGCTTAATCGGTAAAGGAAATCAGCAGTTGATGAATTAGAATCAATATGTGCAAAAACCTTTGAGAGAATTCAATACGTGAATGGAAATCAGCAGGAAAAGGTGTCTTAATGCGTTGTATTGCCTAAATATTTTCAGTCTCATCACTTACTTTTTGTTAAATTTGATTCTCGTTTATCACGATGTGAAACATTTCTAAACTTAATTGTGCCTTTCTATAAACAACCTTTAATCTCATCACTTACATTCAAAGTATTTGCAATTTTTCGAATGGACATGCTCTTCAACATCTTCTTACTTCTTACTGTCGTTGGCCTTCTTGGTCCTCTACTTCGTTTCAATGGGCCTATTTCACGAAAACGTTGATGGATATCTTTCAATGTACAATCAGCAAGTCCATGAATAAAAGTTTAATTATTAGATAGAAAATAAATGCCAAAGAACCAAATATTGCTCAGTTCGACAGATACCAAATAATCAATATCCAGACGTATTCAAATGAAATCAACGTTTGAACTCGTATTTATACAAAATTCAATTCGAAATATTTAGAAGACCTACCAACGTCAACTCCACAATTGAATGCAACTCAAATCATCTTCTATCTTACAAGTTAGCTGCATTTTTTTTAAATTCTACATAGAGAATCAACTTGAGCCACAGTTGATGATTCTGATGTAGAATTCTTTACGTTGGATGATTTGAATTGCAGGCAACTGTGGAGTTCACGTTGATAGATCTCCTAAATATTTCAGTAGATTAGGAGAATAATTTTCTAGTCAGTCTAATTCAAAACTTAATTTAAAAGAAACTTTATAAATCAAATCGAAGGTATATTATTATATTATTTACTTTACTGGATCTATTAAAAAACATATAAAAATACATACAAAAATAACACTAAATCACTTTTAAATTTATAACATAGATCCTGAAGGCGAAGTTCATAGATTGTAGACATCTGATAACAAAATATAGACGGCCAATACCATATCTCATGTGTCATCTGTCATATGTCATCTGTGATTTGTCATTTGTCATTTGTCATTTGTCATTTGTCATTTGTCATTTGTCATTTGTCATTTATCATTTGTCATTTGTCATTTGTCATTTGTCATCTGTCATTTGTCAACTGTCATCTGTCATTTGCCATCTGTCATATTTCATTTGTCATCTCTTAATTGTCCTCTTTATTCTTCTAATGAGTCACAATAATTGAAAAAATGTGATAGACGGCAGAAATAAACAGATATGCTCAATAGATTGGAGATGACAAATGGCAAAATAAAACATAGCAGATTTTTATTTTGTCATTTTTTATTTAGTATATGTTTTTAAATTTTGTCGTCTGTCATCTGAAGTATATTGTCTTTAGTTGCTTATTTTCTTTATACGAATAGGTAAAAGACGACAAATCGAAGGTAGTAAGGTTGATAGATTGCAGACAACTGATAACAAAATATAGAAGGTCAATACCATATCTTAGCTGTCATCTGATATCTGTTTACTGTTATTTGTCATTTGTCATTTTTTATCTATCATCTTTTATTTGTCATTTGTCATCTGTTATCTGTCAACTGTCATTTATCATTTATCATTTCTCATCTGTCATCTGCCATCTCTTATTTATCGTCTTTATTCTTTCAGTGAATTACAATAATTGAAACCATAAAAGAGCAGACGATAGAAATAAACAAATATGGCCAATAGGTTTGAGATGACAGATGACAAAATATAGGAAACAAATACAAAATAAAAATGGCATAATAAAAATTTGCTTTGTTGTCATCTGTCATTTAACATTTGTCATCTATAATTTGTCTTCTGCCTTCTATCATATGTCATCTGTCATCTGACAAATGATATCTCTTATTTGTTCTCTCTCTTCTGCCACTTGTAACAGATGGCAGATCAATAAATGAATGACAGATGACAGAAAATAAACAAAAAAAGATGATATATTGCAGATGACAAATGACAAAATATGGAAAAATACAAGATAAAAATGACATAATAAAAATCTGTTATTATGTCATCTTTCAATTGTCATTTGTCATCTCTAATGTATCCTCTTTGTTCTGTCACTTGTGATATGTGCCAGATCAATAAATGATAACAGAAAAAAGACAGATGACATATGACAGCAAATAATCAAATAAGGACGATATATTGCAAATGAAAAAATAACACACAGGGCACAGACAGTTGACAGAAAATGAATAACTAAAGACAATATATTACAGATGAAAACCATATGCTGTATTGTATTTTGTCATCTGTAAGCTGTAATTTCTGATCTGGGCTCTTTCTTTTGACATATTTCATCTCTTATTTCTCCTCCTTCTTTTGTCACTTGTAATAGATGACAAAGTAATAAACAAATAAGGATATATTTTAGATGCCAGATGTCAAAATAAGAAAATATACTAGATAGAAAATAACAAAATAAAAACCAGCTATAATGTCTTCTGTCATCTGTAATATGTCATCTCTTATCTGCCCACTTTTTTTGGAATCTGCCATCTCTTATTTGTTCTATTCCTTCATTCAATTCATTTAATTTCTGTAACTGAAACCATAAAAGAGGAAATCGACAGAAAGTTAACAAATAAGGCTCTTAATTTGGTGATGACAAATGACAAAATATAGAAATCAAATACTAGATAAAAAATAATAAAAATAAATATCTATCATGTTGTCATCTGGCATCTATCACCTGTCATCTGCTATATGTCATTTTCCTTCTGTTATCTGTCATCTATCATCAGCCATCTATGATCTAGAATCTGTCATCTGTCATCTGTTATCTAAAAACTGGTATCTCTTTTTTCCAATTTTTCTTCTGTAACTTGTGATAGATGGCAGATAAATGAGGATGATATACTGCAGATGACAAACGACAAATAGAACACAGACAGACAGACAGAAAATAAATAACTAACGACAATATATTATAGATAATGACATAGTTTTATTATGTGTAAATTTTATTTTGCTTTTATATATTCAAAATCTATATTTATTGTATATTGACGTTCACACCCACATCATGTAAACATTAATATTTTTTCGATGTACAGCATGTGTATTGTGGCAAAGTGAATAAAGCATTATTATTATTATTATTATTATTATTATAGATGACAGACGACAAAGTTTAAAAAATAACTTATACTAGATAAAAAATGACAGAGTAAAAACATGCTATATTGTATTTTGTCATCTGCCATTTGTTATTTGTCCTCTTTTTTTGCCATGTATCATCTCTTATTTGTCCTCTTTCTTCTTTCATTCAATTTTAATAATTGAAAACATAAAAGAGAAAATAAACAAATAAGGCCAATACATTACAGATGAAAACAAATACTAGATAAAAAGTGAAAAAATAAATATCTATCATCTGTCATTTGTCATTTATCGTCTGTCATTTGTCATCTCTCATCTGTCTCTTGTCACCTGTCAATTGTCATCTGCCCTCTATCATATGTGATCTTTTATTTGTCATCTGACAACTGGTATCTTATTTGTTCTCTTTCTTCTGTCACTTATAAAACATGACAGGTCAATAAATCATAACCAAAAACATACAGATTAGAGATAACCAAAAAAAACAAATCAATATTGTTGATGTATTGCAGATAGCAGATGAGAAAGTTTAAATAACACAAATACTTTTATTTTTGTATTTTATCACCTGGCATCTCCTATTTGCCCTCTTTCTTCTATCATTGAGTTTCAATGAGTGAAAACGTAAATAAGACAGACGACAGAAAATAAACAAATTAGGCCGATAGATTGCAGATGACAGATGAAAAATACAGAAAAAAAATAGATGATAAAAGTGACAGATTAAATATCTGCCATGTTGTCCTCTGTCATATGTCATTGCTAAACAATTTACTGCTTCTACGTAACTACCTACCTATTACCTATTACTTTGTGTAACACCAATAAATTTGTCATCTGTCATCCGCCCTCTATCATCTGTCATCTGTCACCTGACAACTTGTATCGCTAATTTGTCCTCCTTCTTTTGTTACTTGCAATAGATGATAGAGCAATAAACAAATAAGGATGATAAGTTTCAACTGCTATATTGTCTTCTGTCATCAGTAATATGTCATCTTTTGTTTGTCCACTTTCTTTTGTGATCTGTTATCTCCTATTTGTCCTCTTTTTTTATTCAAATCATTAAATTTCTATAATTTAAACCATAAAAAAAGAAGTCAACAGAAAATCAATAAATAAAGCTAATAAGTTGGAGATGACAAATAACGAAATATAGAAAACAAATATTAGATTTAAAAAACAGAATAAATATGTGTCATCTGTCATCTGTCATCTGTCGTCTGTCATCTATCATCTTCTATCTGTTATCTGTCATCTGTCATTTGAAAATTGAAAACTGAAAACTTTCATTGAACATCTGTCATCAGTCATCTGACATCTGTCAGCTGTAATCTGTCATCTTAAAACTAATTTCTTTTATGTGTCCACTTTCTTCTGTCACTTTTGCTAGATGGTAGATCAATGGATTATAACAGAAAACAGTCAGATGACAGATGCCTGAAAATAAACAAATAAGGACGATATATTGCAGATGACAAACGACAAACAAAACACAGACGGATGACGGAAAACAAACAACAAAAGATAGTATTTTACAGATGACAGACGACAAAGTTTTAAAAACAAATACTAAATAAAACCTGCTATATTGTATTTTGCCATCTGTCATCTGCCATTTCTTACTTATCCTCTTTCTTTTGCCATATATCATCTCTTATTTGTACTCTTTCTTCTTTAATTGAAAACATAAAAGAGACAAACGATAGAAAATAAACAAATAAGTCCTAAAGATGATAGATGACATATGACAACATGTAAAAAACAAATACTAGATTGAAGAAAAAAAAAGAATAAATATCTGACATGTGTCATTTGTTATCTGTCGTCTATCATTTGTCAGCTGTCATTTGCCATCTGGCATCTGTCTTCTGTCATCTGTCATCTGACATTTGTCATCTATCACCTTTTATCTCTATCTGTTATTTGTTATCAGTTATCTGTCATCTGTTATCAGTCATCAGTAATCTGTCATCTGACATCTGTCACTTGTCCTCCAACAACTGGCATCTCTTTATTTTTCCTCTGTTTTCTGTGATTTGTGATAGATGCAGATCAATACATACAGAAAAAAGACAGATGATAGTAAATAAACAAATAAGCACGATATACTGCAGATGACAAATGAAAAACAGAAGACAGACAGATGACAGAATATAAATAACTAAAGATAATATATTACAGATGTCAGATGTCAAAGTTTAAAAAAACATTTACTAGATAAAAAATGACAGAGTAAAAACCTGCTATATTTAATTTTGTCATCTTGTCATCTGTCATCTATCATCTGCCATTTGTCACCTGTCAACTGTCATCTGCCTTCTATCATCTGTCATCTCTCATTTGTCATCTGGCACAACTGGTATCTTATTTGTCCTCTTTCTTTTGACATATATCATCTCTTATTTGTGCTCTTTATTCTTTAATTGAAAACATAAAAGAGACAAACGATAGAAAATAAACAAATAAAGCCTATAGATGACAGATGACAAAATGTAGTAAACAAATACTAGATTAAAGAAAAACAGAATAAATATCTGTCATGTATCATTTGTCATCTGTCATTTGTCATTTGTCATATGTCATCTGTCATCTGTTATCTGTCATTTGTCATCTATCACATTTTATCAGTTATCTGTTATTTGTTATCTGTTATTAGTTATCTGTCATCTGTCATCCGTCATCAGTCATCAGTAAACTGTCATCTGTCATCAGTCATCAGTAATCTGTCATCTGACATCTGTCACCTGTCATCCAACAACTGGCATCTCTTTATTTTTCCTCTGTTTTCTGTGACTTGTGATAGATGCAGATCAATACATACACAAAACAGACCGATGATAGTAAATAAACGAATAAAAACGATATATTGCAGATGACAAATGAAAAACAGAACCCAGACAGATGACAGAATATAAATTACTAAAGACAATATATCGGAGATGACAAACGACAAAGTTTAAAAAACGGTTACTAAATAAAAAATGACAGAGTAAGAACCTGCTATATTGTATGTTGTCATCTGTCATCTGCTATTTGTCATCTACAATCTGTCATTTGTCAACTGTCATCTGCCTTTTATTATCTGTCATCTCTCATTTGTCATCTGACAATTGGTATCTTATGTGTCCTCTTTCCTTTGCCACATATCATCTCTTATTTATACTCTTCTTTCTTTAATTAAAAACATTAAAGAGATAAACTATAGAAAATAAACAAATAAGGCCTATAAGTGACAGATGACAGATGACAAAATGTAGAAAACAAATACTAGAATTAAAAAAAAAAAACAGAATAAATATTTGCCATGTATCATTTGTCATCTGTCGTCTGTCATTTGTCATCTGCCATCTATCATCTGCCATCTGTCATTTGTGATCTGTCATCTGTCATTAGTCATCTGTCATCTGTATTTTGTATTCTGTCATCTGTCATCTGTCATTTACTATCTGCCATCTGTCATCTGTCATCTGTCATCTATCATCTGGCATATATTATTTATCACATGTCAAGTGTCATCTGTCATCATTTATTATTAACCATGTTTCATCTATCATCTTCCAACTAGCATGTTATGTAATAGCTCTTTACTGTTGTTTGAAATGTATCAAACATTTAAATTATAATTATATGTTATCTACCATTTATCATCTCTCATTTATCATCTGTTATCTGTAGATTCTTATTTATTATTTATCATCTGCCGTCTATCATTTCCTAACTATTATCTATGATCTGTCATTTGACAAGAATAAATGTTAACTTTTAACTGTTATCTACCATCTTCCATCTGTCATCTGTCATCTATAATCTATCATGTAACATTTATAATCTAATATCAATCTTCTAACTTCTATTATGTATCATCTATCATGTATCATCTGTCATCTTTTATCTGTCATCGATCATCTGTCATATATATCTATCATCTGCCATCTGTTATCTGTCATCTATAATCTGTAATTTATCACCTTTCTACTGTCATCTGTCATCTACCATTTGGCTTATGCCTTCTATCATCTATTATCTGTCATCTGCCATCTATCAACTGTCATTTATCATCTACCATCTGTCATCTACCTGTTGACATCTGACATCAGGCATATATTATTTTTTCTTTTTTTCTGTCACCTTTGATAGATGGCATACCAATAAATGATTAAAGAACTACAACAGAAAAGAGACAGATGACAGAAAATAATCCAATCTGACCGACGATAGATTATTGTTGAACGTTGACATAATTTTAATATTTTAATGTTATTGTACAGTTATATTCTTATGTTGTAATGGCCTTCCACAATTAAATAAATAAATAAATGTCTAATAAGAGATAATAAATGGCAAAATGTGTCTTTTCTGTCTTCTATTAAAAGTGAACCCTCGTTTGTTTTGTCTCTTCTGTCATCTATGTTAGCTGACAGATCAATAAATAAACGATAAGTGAAGAAGATAAAAGACAAATAAACGTATGCTTGAAGTTAAAAACGACAGATTGCAGATAATAAATGACAAAACATAAAAGACAATAACTAAAAATAAAATAAACGAAGCACTCAGTCGAAAATTCATATTATAACTAATTTGCATTCTCTTCATCTTCTTTTATCAGTCGACTATCAATTGACTTTTTTCTTCTCTCATCTGAAATAAATGACAAACGATACAAAATAACGCATAATACATCACAACTAACAGATGGCATATGAAAGAAGATAATGGACAACAGATGATAACAGATGATAGAAGACAAATCATAGAAGATCTGCAACTTTTTTGCAAACAAAACAAGTGAGCTTTCAACTGTACATCTATAAAAATTTGGAAACGTTGGGAACTTGAAAATCTAGATAAAATTTCGGGCACTAAAAGTTTAAAACCGTTATACTTCAAAAAGAAATTTTTACAAATTACTGAATTACTTTGATTAAATTTATTTATTAAGTATAAGACAATTAAAACAGATCTAGGTAGATATATTGGAATTTTTATTGTGTTTGGTGTACCACAAGGATTAATCAATCAGCTAAACAGCATAATATATCAATATCCTACCGACTGCGCCATTTAGTGAATATTAACATTTTGGTTTTTATTTTTCCTATATCAAATACGGCGAAGTTTCTATCTATCAATGTTTTATGCCGACATTTACGATAAAATAATAATAATAATAACAATAATAATCAGATACTATACTGAAATTTTTTAAGCGACATTTTAGTCTATACGTAGATTTTGAAGTACATTGAAATATTTGAATTGTCAGTTTGTGTATAGTTTTTTTTATCCATATGAGATGTACCAAAGAAAGGTGGTAAACAATTTGAACTTAGGATTTAGTCAATTTTGAATATGTCTCATTAAATAATAGTCTAGTATTTTTTTTTTAATGAATAATCAAATTAGACATTTCGTTCTGTGAATGTAAATATAGAGACATATTTAAGCATAAAATTTATATTTCAAATATTCCGCATCGTCTTTCTTCCTCGATGCATTTCACGTTTCCAATTTTTACGAAAATGTCCGGAAATAAAATTAGCCCTCCCCCCGTTACCCGCTCACCGCCCCGTATCATCGGCACAGTCGTAAATTCTCGGGACCTTATCTGTTGCATATGTGCGGGCGGCGCAGGGAAATCGTGGAAATTTCCAAACGGATCCTATAAATATATAATGTCCTTCCGGAAAGGACGCCGGATGGAATTGAGAAAGGTGACGACGACGCTTTTTCACATTACGCTCCTCCGCCGAAAATCCAACAGGCGCGAATCGATTGATCACACACACACACTCACACACATACAAACTGATGCAACTTTACATTATTTACATTATCGGAACCGGTGACACAAATAATCAATTACCGCGTGTGCCACCGTGTTTTTCAATTACGTGTTACGTGGTATTGATTATGTTTACAGATGGTGGACGGGGATAGTGTTTGTACGTACAATATGCGGTGTGTTTGCAGTTTGTTTTTTGCTGATGGAAAAAAAAAAGAGAAAATCAACCTGCGGCTTGTGGTATTAATTATTCGGGGGGATGATTAAATAAAACGTTTGACGATTAAAATTTACGTACACGCGAAGATGGGGTAAAAATGTACGAAACGACATGAATGAAGTCTTTATCCAAACCATACATGTTAGATCTGTTAGGTTAGTGATTTGTAATCATGGAGCGTTTGAATGGCTGGATGAGAAGAATCTGTTAACAATGAGGTTTTTGGCAGGCAAGGATGATTCTTTCGAAAGTCTTGCCGTTGAAGCTGAGAAGAGAAATAGGTCTGTAGAATTTGTTGCTAGCAGGGGCTATTCAGAAGAAATAAAAGGAGTCCCATACATCTCTGGCCGAAGAAACGAGCGTGAAGCATGAAGCAAAAACTACACCTTACTCCTGAAGTCTCCTCCGATTTCCTCTCAACTGCCAATTTTCCGCAAACCATCGCAGGGCATCCTAATTAAGAAAACCTAGCGCGAAAAAAATAACGCACCGCATAAAACAACGTGGAATTTAATGGTATTCGGATTAAATTGACGCCGAGTTGAAGGGGAGCAGTGCGGTGGTGGGGGGTTGGGGTGATCTGAAATAGAGTGGCGTTTTAATTTTTTATTTCCGGAACCCCTATATATTTCCATGACGCGATTCCTGTGTATCGGAAGGGTGATTAATTCCATGAATATGCAAAAATTTTCGTGATCAAACATCCGCGGCCCTGATAATTTCCGAGTGTGGGCGCGCACACGAATTTTTTCCGGCGATTTTCCACCACGAATCACTAATTGTCTGTCGGTGTCTTTTTTGTGTGTTTGTGTTAATTAAAATTGTGCCGGCAATTAATTATTTATGGTAATTCAGAACTATCCATCTGTAACAGTTGCGAAAATCTGTTGTACGAATACGAGGAATTAGGGAATTACCCCTATGGATTTTATAATTACGTATTTTATTATTCTCTATAATTATTTATTATATAATTTTCACGTAACTAAAATGTGAATATTTATTCAAAAACAAAAAAAAAATGAAAAAATTGTTTAGATTAAATTTATTGGGTTTTTTATTATATAAAACTTTTCGACTATAATATAAGCATTAATGAAAAGGTGAGAACGATTAAAACCGTCACTGGTATATAAAGGAAGGTCTGTAGTTAAAGCAAATTAGACAATTAAAGTCGCATTGTTGCCACCTCGGAACGAACGATTAATTTCGCATTTTCGCCCAGACGACGCACCAGACGAGACGAGACGAGACGACGGCGGCGGAGCCGCCCCCGCACCCCATCCCAGTTTCTAATTACGAGCCACATGTCAAAACTTGGTTAAGTCTTCATTCCACCGGAACAATAATGCCGTTTATGGATTCGCCGGCTTACTTCGTATTCAGTGTCGGCCTCCTGTTTTATTGCGCACACCCATAAAACACATATGAAATTTCGGCGCAAGTTAATAATGGCCGCGCGCACAGACAAAGTAATTGCGATTCACTTATATGTGCGTCCATTGTTATGCCGTTTGCTGGCTTGTAAAACACGGTCCGATCCATGATTTATGTGTTGATGAGACGCGCATATTTCAGGAACGTCGAAATTATTTCTCCGGCTGCCAAAATCAATAATCGGTTTATGCAGATTTTCATATTGATGCTGATGGTTATATTTGCTGTGCGTAATTTAATTAATGATATGGGCGATTAATTTTGTGGTAATCCATCACTGTTTATTAATTGTAAAGAATCTAAAATTGAGCAAATTATTAAGAATATTTATTATTATTTTATTTCTCAATAAATATTTTTGTAAGAAACCAACAAATTAGTATCATCTGCATAAATCTTAATGTGACAATCACCCATCACAACATGTGCTAAGTCATTAATATTGATTATAAAAAGCAGCACTACCCTGTGGTATTCCCTTTGTAATGCTTAAACTACTTAAAATTATATTAAGGGTTAAAATTCCATTTACCAATTTTCAAATACGTTGTTGAAATATTAAAAAAACATTTTTTTACACGTTTGTAATAAATTAAATTTATTTAAAATCGATTCGGTTTTAATAATTTGTGAGAATATAAAGTTATTATTTTGATAAATCTTGAAATAATTGCAATCAAACGTTTAAATTTTAAATTTTGAAATCACAATTTTCAAATTAATTTATATAAAAAACAATTGCCGCAAGTTTAGAATTCATCAAAATTTTTGACAATAGTTTTTAATTTAACAATTATTATAATTTAAAGTCATTATTTAGATACATTTCAAAATAGTACTAATTAAATGATTACATGATTAAAATTCCAATCATTATTGATTTATTGATTTATTGATTTAACTTTACATGTTCACTAATTTTGATATACGTAAATAAATGTGAAAAAACAACTGCCGCACGTTTGGATATTATTCGTTTTAATTAAAATAGATTCTATTTTAAGAATTTATAAAAATTAAAAGTTATCATTCTGATAAATCTTGAAATAATCACAATCAAACAAACGTTTAAATTTTAAATTGTTAATCAACTATTTTTAAATGCGATTAACAATAGAAAATTAAACAAAAACGTTTACTTTGTTAATATCACACTTTATTTTAATCAAAAATTATTTGAAAAATTTGTATAAATAAATCTCTAAAAATTGCAATTATTTTATGTTTATTTATATTTTACAAATTTTAATTAAAACCCTCGTTTATGTTTTACTGATTGGAGGGTGGGATAGAGGCCACCCACCCACCCTACATATACATGATAACTACAATTGCTAATCGTTGTTGATTTTGCTGCTTAAAAACAATAAAACCTTGTATGTAATAAAAAATTAAAACATAATGCAAAGCTAAGTTTAAATATAAATGACTTTCTATAGCCAAACTTATCTAATTTATATTTAAAGTCTGCCCACCCACCATGTATAAAAATATTATTAATTTACTCAATCAAAAATTTTACTTTTTGATTTTTTTTTTATTCAAAAAGTTTTGTAATTAATTTCACTCCAAACCACAAGACGATCAGTAATTGAAATTTATATGTATATGTAGGGTGGGTGGGTGGCCTCTATCCCACCCTCCAATCAGTATAACATCATCAAAATTTATTTGAAAAATTTGTATGAAAAAATCTCTAAAAGTTGCAATTATTTTGTGTTTATTTATATTTTACAACTTTTAATTATAACCCTCGCTGATGTTTTACTGACTAGAGGGTGTGATAGAGGCCACCCACCCACCCTACATATACATAATTATCACAACTACAACACTGTTTAGTATTTTCGAAACTTTCAATCATCCCTTGTGTAGCCGTTTATAAAATTATAAACAAATCTATTTGGTATGAAAACAAAATACTTATAAAAAGAGGTGGATGGTGTTTATCCTATTCTACAACACATAAATAAAACAACAGAGTTTTATATATTCTACACAATTGGAATTATTGTTTTACAATTCCATACTCATAATTTGTTAAATTTAATTTTAAATGCTTAAAAACCGAGGGTTGTGGTTTAAATAAATTTGTATATGTAGGGTGGGTGGGTGGCCACTATCCCACCCTTTAATCAATAAATCATTCCCCAGTGTTTCTCAAATTATTATTAATATTAACGTAATTAAAAATTGGTGATTGAAATTTTAAGGTTTAATTGTTTGATTGGGATTATTTTAAAATTTAACCAAACAAGGACATTAAATTTTTATAAATTCTTAAATTAAAACTATTCTAAATAATATTGATAAATCCCAAATGTGCGGCAATTGTTTTTTTCTATTTTTAATTGATTAATGGTTGAGGCGTTAACTTCGTGATACATTTTGGAAAATTAAACAAAAACGTTTACTTTGTTAATATGACACATTAAAATATTTATTAATATTTAAAAATAATTGCAATTTTCAGAGATTTATTCACACAAACTTTTCAAATAATTTTTGATGATGTTTTATTTATTGAAGGGTGGGATAGTGGCCACCCACCCACCCTACATATACATATAAACTATAATTCCTTATCATCTTGTGGTTTCCAATAAAATTAATTACAAGTCTTTTTGAATAAATAAAGAAATAAAAAAGGTAAAGTTGAGTGAGTAAATTAGTAAAAATTGTATGTATGATGGGTGGGTAGATTTGAAATCTAAATTAGATAAGATTAGCTATAGGAGGTTATTTATATTTAAACTTAAATTTTGATTTTGTGTTATTTTTTATTTCATAAAATGTTTTATTGTTTATAGCAGCAAAATCATCAACGATTAGCAATTATTGTTATCATGTATATGTAGTGTGGGTGGGTGGCCTCTATCCCACCCTCCAATCAGTAAAACATAAACGAGGGTTTTAATTAAAAGTTGTAAAATATAAATAAACACAAAATAATTGCAATTTTTAGAGATTTATTCACACAAATTTTTCAAATAATTTTTGATGATGTTTTATTTATTGGAGGGTGGGATAGTGGCCACCCACCCACCCTACATATAAATATAAACTATAATTCCTTATCATCTTGCGGTTTCCAATAAAATTAATTACAAAACTTTTTGCATAAATAAAAAAATAAAAAAGGAGAAGTTGAATGAGTAAATCAATAAAAACTGTATGTATGATGGGTGGGCAGATTTGAAATCTAAATAAGATAAGATTAGCTATACAAAGTTATTTACATTTAAACTTAACTTTTGATTTTGTCTTATTTTTTATTTCATAAAGTGTTTTATTGTTTATAGCAGCAAAATCATCAACGATTAGCAATTATTGTTATCATGTATATGTAGGGTGGGTGGGTGGCCTCTATCCCACCCTCCAATCAGTAAAACATAAACGAGGGTTTTAATTAAAAGTTGTAAAATATAAATAAACACAAAATAATTGCAATTATTAGAGATTTATTCATACAAACTTTTCAAATAATTTTTGATGATGTTTTACTGATTAGAGGGTGGGATAGTAGCCACCCACCCACCCTACATATACATATAAACTATAATTCCTTATCATCTTGTGGTTTCCAATAAAATTAATTACAAAACTTTTTACATAAATAAAAAAATAAAAAAGGAGAAGTTGAATGAGTAAATCAATAAAAACTGTATGTATGATGGGTGGGTAGATTTGAAATCTAAATAAGATAAGATTAGCTATACAAAGTTATTTACATTTAAACTTAACTTTTGATTTTGTGTTATTTTTTATTTCATAAAGTGTTTTATGGTTTATAGCAGCAAAATCATCAACGATTAGCAATTATTGTTATCACGTATATGTAGGGTGGGTGGGTGGCCTCTATCCCACCCTCAAATCAGTAAAACATAAACGAGGGTTTTAATTAAAAGTTGTAAAATATAAATAAACACAAAATAATTGCAATTTTTAGAGATTTATTCATACAAACTTTTCAAATAATTTTTGATGATGTTTTATTTATTGGAGGGTGGGATAGTGGCCACCCACCCACCCTACATATACATATAAACTATAATTCCTTATCATCTTGTGGTTTCCAATAAAATTAATTACAAAACTTTTTGCATAAATAAAAAAATAAAAAAGGAGAAGTTGAATGAGTAAATTAATAAAAATTGTATGTATGATGGGTGGGTAGATTTTAAATCTAAATAAGATAAGATTAGCTATACAAAGTTTTTTACTTTTAAACTTAACTTTTGTTTTTGTGTTATTTTTTATTTCGTAAAGTGTTTTATTGTTTATAGCACCAAAATCATCAACGATTAGCAATCATAGTTATCATGTATATGTAGGGTGGGTGGGTGGCCTCTATCCCACCCTCCAATCAGTAAAACATAAGCGAGGGTTTTAATTAAAAGTTGTAAAATATAAATAAACACAAAATAATTGCAATTTTTAGAGATTTATTCATACAAATTTTTCAAATAATTTTTAATGATGTTTTACTGATTAGAGGGTGGAATAGAGGTCACGCAACCACCCTACATATACATATAAATTACAGTTACTGATCGTCTCGCTGTTTGGAATGATATTAATTACAAAACTTTTTGAATAAAAAAGAAATTCAACACGTAAAATTTTTGAGTGAGGAAATTAACCTCAGAAGCAACTTTCCTTCCCCGTCTCTGAGGCAAACTAGACGATAATCTTTCGCCTCCCTTGCGGACTTTTTTTTCTTGGTAATGTGTAAAAACCTGGCTCTCTTATAGGCCGTTGGCATAAGACCCTCCCCTAAGCTAGCGGTAAATACATGAACCAGCCTGTCGAGGTCATCCCTGACCACTGACTAATTGCCTCATTAGGCCCTCTGGATCCACTGCCTTCCATCAAGGGAGATCGTTAGTTGCAGTTAGAACTTCCTTCGTACATCTGCATCCACCTCCTCCTGCAGCTGCCTCCATTTTGTCTGTTTCCCTCGTTTGATTGCGATCTTCTGATTGATTGCTCTTGGCCCTCACATACTTCACCTCGAGCACCTCAAGATCTACACCTCGCCTCCGCTATTTCTTCATTCATCCACCAGTATCTAGCTATATAATATAATTCTATAGCCCCTGATATATTAGAATCTTAGGGTGCAAACCTTAGGTTTCTTGCTATTAGAATTATCAGAGGCTATAGAATTGTGTTTATCTAGGTGACTGAAGCACTGCAACTGAAAAATTGATCATTAATTCCCGGAGGCAATCCTTAATTGACGATAAGGGAAGAGGTGCATGTTCTAGCCAGTTAGAAAGAGGTCTCCGCCTTATAACAAAAAATCCCTTGCACGGGTGCTGCTAGATCAGATAGAGGATACGGGTTTGCATTTGGTGTCCTGGACAAATCGACAGTACTAAAACTATACTGTTTTCTTTCTGTGCCTACAGTGGGATAGCGAACGCTACTTATCAAGTGTATTTTCAGTTGTCCTGTTTCCTTCAGTTTTAATCGAGGCGATAATCAAATCAAAACAGGCGTTGACAGTAATCAACAACATGACACAATCTATTTAATTTAATTTAATTTAATTTATTATACGGAATCTCCATTTACATACATTTAAAAAAGATATATATATATATACGAAATATATAAATCATAATTACAAAATATAATTATACAAAAATAGTTACAACAAATATGTTCGTACACACTACATGAAACTTAAAACTTAAAACCCAATCCCAAATGGTTTAACTAATCACAATCACTATAGGTTCTTAATGTTACTCTCGGTTATCCTGAAAATTTAATTTAAAAGGAAATATGCTCCACTTGTTGGATCAACAATCAGTACCTTCAAGGATTCGTAGGATGTTCATTCATTGTAATTGGATTCATAAGGAATACTTTCTTTAAACAACCAACGCAACCAGAAAATATTTATTGATTCCAACAATCTGATAATTATAATCACTTCAAATACATCATGGTCAATATTGCAGCCATTCGGGCTAATAGGAGAGTTAAGAAGGTTCTTTCGCTGGTGTTTACTTTCAAGGTGAGGGTCTTTTTTCTGCACTGAGTCTCTTGTACCAACTATAATCCTGAACGAAGAACACAGGCAGAATCCTTTATAGTGTAAGTGGTTTACTCTTGGTCTTCTGCAGCGAAGGCACGCTGGTAATGTCGGGAATTTCTTCTTTTGGCGACATATTTATTCGTATCTATGGCAGTACGACACGTAAGATCCTCAAACTTTTTGGCCCAGTATTTAATAACCATTTTCGAAGCAAAGACAGAGCGAAGTGAAATATGAAGTTGCTACAAATTACAAATAAAAACTTGTAACATTTGATTGTAATTAGCTTTATAGTAAAATTAAAACTGTGATTCATTGGCTACGGATAATCAAAAACTTTATCAAATGATAAATAAAACTTACTTTTTTTATATCACAAACGGAATTTATTTCGTAACTAGTTTCAACCTTACAAGGCCAGTATCAAACCTACAGTAACAAAGTAAGTTTTAATTATTATTTGATAATAGTTAACAGATCACAGATCATAAAAGTCAGACGATAGAAGATAGAAGATACATGTTAAGTTGACTATCTTCTGTCGTATGTTATCTCTCCTTGTTCTTCTATCTTCTGCCATCCGTGAAATATAGGTAGACAAATGATAGATGACAAAATATAGTCATATAGTAGAAGAAAACAATTGACAATTATTAGACATAAGAGATTACTGAAAACAGAAAAGAGCAAAAATAGAAGAATCTAAAATTTCAACGGATTTGCGACTTCCATATTTCATCATTTGTCTGTCAAACTAAAATCTATTGCCTCTCATCTTTGATTATCTTATATTTGCCATTATTAATCTTCTGAAGGATCATCATCAGTGGAAGGACATTGGTAAACAGTGAACTCCGCCCGTGACTCCTGTGTCCTAGATTATTTGTGTATTATTTGATTGTATGTATATTATATATTTTTTGTAATTTGTAAGCAGGAGAAGCAAAGATAATAATATAGAATAATAATAATAAAGTAATCTGTTTATTATCTTCTATCATCTGTTGTTTACCTTCTTCTTCTTTTATGAATTCTATTATCTGTCGATTGCCGTTTCCCATTTCTCTCCTAAAGAACAAAGAGAACAAGCAAACTCTTGTATCCATTATTTTAAGTCACTGCAGCTTGTTTTTGATAAGATAAGTGACAAGAAAATAGAAAACAAAGTACAAAAGACAGAGGAATAAAAGGCTAACGTCAATATACGCAACGGTAAGGATGAAAAGCAAAATTCAAAAGGCAGAGATTAAAAGACCAAAGATAAACAATAGAGGACAAAGGTTACACAATAAAAATCAAACGACCAAAGATGAAAGACAAAAAAATTTATCTTAAATTCAAAATACCAAAAAGATAAAAATGTTTATCTTTAGTCTATTGATTTGTATTCTTTGTCCTTTGTCATGTAATTTATCCTGTATGATTTGTCTTTGGAACTTTATCTGTTATCTTTGGGCTTATGTATTTTGGCGTTAGTTTTTTGTGTTTTGTCCTTTGTTTTCTAAATTTCTATTACTTTTCTTTTGACTTTTATTTATTTTATCCTTTGCCTCTTTTGCTTTGTGTCTATTGTCTTTTATCTTTTATCTTTTTTCTTTTATAATAAAAAAAGACAAGTCGTTTTTTGCTTTTTAGCTTTTCTCCTTTGCCTTTTGCAATTTAATTTTTTCATCTTTTTATCCTTTCGTCTTTTGTGGTTTATTTTTGTTTTATTTTTAAATATTAAATCACTTTTATTTTCTCCTTTATCTTTTACAGCAAAAATAGAAAACAGCGTATAAAGGACTAAATACAAAAGGCTAATGTCAAGATGCACAAGGTCAAAGATGAAAGGAAAAGCTCAAGAGGCAAAAAACAGAGAATAAAAGATACACGATAGAGGAGAAAAGGTCAAAGAATCAAAAACGACCAAAGATAAAAAGTAAAAAAATCAAAATCAAAAAGACCAAAAATAAAAGATACAAATTTCAACTTTGGTCTTCTTTTATCCTTTGAATTTTGCTTTCTATTGTGTATCTTCTGTCTTTCATCCTCTCTGGTTTGTCTTTGAAAATTTGCCTTTTACCCTTGGCCTTGTGTTGTATTTTAATCAAGGATAAAAAAAATATAAACGATAGAGGGCAAACTTCAAAAGATAAAGGTCAAACGACCAAAGCTAAAAGATGAATAATTTATCTTAAAAGTCAAAAGATCAAAAATAGTATTTTATCTTTTGACGTTTGCTCTCTTTTGATTATCTTT
This sequence comes from Ontholestes murinus, assembly GCA_963969525.1. Lineage (NCBI taxonomy): Eukaryota > Metazoa > Arthropoda > Insecta > Coleoptera > Staphylinidae > Ontholestes > Ontholestes murinus. Next base: position 5,195,397 of record OZ018395.1, on the reverse strand, counting down.
TATCCTATGTGATTTGTCTTTCATCCTTGGCCTTGTGTATTTTGTCTCTAGCCTGTTGTCCTTTATTCTGTGCCTTTTTTCGATTTTTTGTGAATTTTATTAATTCATTAAGTTTTGTACAATAATTAGATTTATCTCTTTTATCTTTTGCTCTTTGTTCTTTATCCCGTGTCCTCTGTATTTTATCTTGTGCTTTTATCTTTATCTTTTACTTTGTGACTATTCTCTTTAAGGCAAAAGTCTTCGTTTATCGTTTTCTTCTCTCGTTTGTCTTGTGACGTTTACGTTTAATTTTTCAATTTATTGACGCTGCCTTATATTTTTGTCTTTATTTTTTTTAAACTCATTTTGATTAGAATTTAAAAAAAACTTGTTTCTTTCCCAATTTTTTTTTATTATTTCTTCTTGCACTAGTTTCTATAATAATAATAATAATAATAATAATAATAATAATAATAATAATAATAATAATGTCAATATCAAGGAGTACTTTTAATCAAAATAGTTCAAAAATGTTCTAGGACGGGTTAAATAAGCAATTAAGTATTTTTTTTAAATCATTTGTCTTTTATCCTTTGAGTTGTGTCCTCTAAAATTTTTATTTTACCTTTATCATGTGTCCTTTAACCTTTACCTCCAATTTGCAATTTGTTATTGTCTTCTTTCTTCTGTCTTTTTTATTTTTCATTTTTTCCTTTAGCTTTAATCTCCTGTCTCTATTTTTTTCTCTTTCATCATCTATCTTTTGTCTTTAGTCATTTATCCTTCGTCTCATTTTATGTGACTTTTTTTGCTTGTTAGTCGTTTGTCCATTGTGTTTACCTTTTTTATCATGTGTCTTCTATCATATGTTTCTTATATAATTTTGTCTTTTGTCGTTTGCCTTTTGTATCCTGTATTGTATCATTTGTCTTATGCTGGCTACCTTATTTGTTTTGTGTCTTTTGTCTTATATTCTTTGTAATTAATCGATTGTCTTTTGTAATAAAAATCTCTGACTTTTGTTAGTTGTCTTTTGTCCTTTACCTATATCACAGGTCTTTAAGTCTATTAACTGTTACAATCTATCATCTCTCATGTTGAAACTGTCATCATGTATCTATCATTTATCTTCTGTCATCGGTCATCTGTCTGGTGGTATATGACAGAAGATAACAGATGAAAAATGATAGAAGGTAAAAAGCAGTAGATGGCAGAAGACAAAAAACCAGATAAAAACTTACAGATTATTAATAAGAGACAGTAGATTCCAGGTTGACATCTGTTACAATCTGTCTTCTTTCATATTGTAGCTGTTATTCTTTAACTGTCATTTATCTTCTGCCATCGGTCATCTGCCTGGTGATAGATGACAGAAGATAACAGAAGATAACAGATGATAGATGATAGAAGGTAAAAACAGTAGATGATAGAAGACAAAAAAAACAGATAAAAACTTACAGATTATTAATAAGAGACAATAGATTTCAGATTGACATCTGTTACAATCTGTCATCTCTCATATTGTAGCTGTCATTCACTCTAGTATATGTGGTTAATTTTATTCCCCGAGTCACAGAAACACCCTGCATAAATCCTAATTCTCAACAGATTTTACACAAATTTTATAGCAACGTTTGTTTTAATCTAATAAAATAATGAAATTACGTTGACAAAATCCAAAATAAATCTAATCTGTGACTGTGAATATTTAAGAAATTTTGCATTGTCTCAGTTTACAATTCATTTCTCTCTACAAATTCTGATTATGCGTTAGTAAAATATTTTCCTGTTTTAACTGTTTCTAAAAAGATTTCAAATGGGAAAAATAAGAGATAACTGTTTACGGATGACAGACGGCAGATGTTAAATAAAAGATGATTAATGACAGAGAATAGACGATTATTTTGGTCATGTTTTAGTGAAATATTTTTCAACCAATTCGCGAAATATTTACAATTAGTCAGATTAAATTTTTATTAATATTTATTAAATGTTTTTGTTTTTATACGATTGAAGAACTTTTACGCTGAACATTATAGTAAAACATTTAAGCGACGAACAAAATTAAACGTTTGTATCGTAAATTGTGGAATTGTGGAGCGGCGGTAAAATGATGTAATAATTCACGAAGTATGTAATTCAACAAGGTCGACCCGACAAATGAACAAATGAAACATATGTAAATGTTGTAATTATGATCATTAATATGTTAAACGCCCGCGGTGCTAACGCGGAGGGAGGGCTGCACAAGTTTTAAATTCCGAACTTAATTAAACGTTTGTAACGGCCGTATAATTATCCTTGTATAATTTATAGGGGAACAAGTATACAGGGCTGCAATGTTGTAATGTATTACTATGAAAATATAAATTAATTAATTTTTATTACATTCAAGAAAATATCGCAAAAAGTATTTACATACACACAAATACACAAATCACACAGTGGAAGGACCACGTGGTCGATAGCCAAACACTACTACTACTACAACTACTATCAAAAAAAGTATATACAATATTAAAAAAAAAATTAAAAGGAATAAATTATAGAATTGATAAGATTTTGTTAAAACTATTAATTGGCGCAGTCGATAGGATACTGCGACGTGTTTAAAAGTTTTGATTGATGAGGTTATTTCTTGTTGAATTTCAATATTATCAAACCGTACAATCCGCGACTTCATCTGGTAGAACTTCTTACACGATGAGGAAACACAAATTTTCCCTTGGTCTGCTCACTATCCGGATTGAAACTCGATCGAATATGTTTGGGAAATGATTAGTCGTTACGTAAGACGTTTTCCACGAGCAGTAAACACCTTGAAGGAACTTCATCCTTATCTAAATTTACCCTAGTAGATGTCATTGATCTTTTCATTCAAACCAAACCTTGTCGAGTTACTCATTGCATAATCAATCAAAATAATGTATTAATAATAATAATAATGTGTCTTTATTTTCAAAGTGTCAAAAATTTGTACAAAGTGAAAATTGCGTCAGGTTACTTAATACTAGTTGTATATACAATTAATTACAAAGTAGAAATTACAATAAATTCCTTAAGTATACATATTATACATTCATTATTAAGGTAAACTTATTATTTTCATCAAAAGTCGCAGTTTCGATTTAATTTGGATTTTGTCAACGTAATTTTCTTATTTTATTAGATTAGCATTTTCAGTATAAAATTTGTGTAAAATCTGTTGAGAATTAAGATTTATACATATATTTATTTTTTTGCGGTATATAAAAAAAGGGCAAATTAATTTAATCTCGCCATCTCGGGAATTATTGTGTGCGATTAAATTTATCATTATCCACCCTCCCGTGGTAAATCTCACCGCCCCGGCTCTGTATTTATATACATCCAGCTTTATTTCATTTAAATAAAGTCCCGGGAATTAAATATGAGCGTAATACGTGCTCATCCCCGTTGAAATTCTTTAATATTATTAATAATGCACGGCTTTTGTTTTTCCTGTCCGCGCTCCTCCGAAAATTTGTTACAGAAAAAACAGGCTCTGATTATAACGGTTAATTCATTGATTAAGGTGACATCTGTTATATGATTGATGTACTCATTCTATTGACTGGAAATAGAGGGTGAAGTGGTCAACGTGATGATGAAATTAATATTGAAATGTTGGTTTATCTTAGGTTTAAGCATTTTGAACTTAAATTCCTAAAGGGCATCAAAATATCAATGAAGAGTGTTTTGGAAACTGTTGCAAAATAAAGGTGCTGTATATATCAACCCTTAAAAATGTCCTGGTCCAAAAACCTCTGCTAGCAAGCTAATCTAATCGGACTGTAGTCAACCACATTGGTTGATTTTTAATTTATTTTATTTAATTTAGTTTTATATTTACTACAAAGCAAATTACAATCGTATAATTACAAAATTATTCTTTGCAGTTTGTAGGAACTTCATATTTCTCTTCTCGTTGTCTATACTTCGAAATTGCTTATTAAATAATTAATACCGAGCCAAGTATAAGGGCCTTATGTCTCACTGCTAACATAGATATGAAGAAACAGGTCACCAAGACAAGGTATTCCAGACGCTACCAGCATGACCAAGAGTAAACTACCCTTGTTCTTCGTTCAGGATTGCAGCGATACATCAAGAGACTCGGTGCAAAAAAAGACCTTTACGACGTAGATTAAACCTTCTAAATAAAACTCGAGTCGATTGAAGTTTCGACATGATAATTATCAGAAAATCGAACGTGATTGATGGAAGTCACAAATATTTTTCTGGTTGCATTGGTTGCTCGAAGAAACTGTCCTTATAAATCTAATTACAACAAATAAATTTCCTACGAATACTAAAAGCCACAAAAAAATTAAAATAGAAGCTACTAATTACTAGCCCAACAAGTATTGCATCTTTCCCTTTATAATTATGTCATGCTGTTGATTACTGCCAACTCCTCCTCTGATTTTATCATCGGTTCGATAAAGATTGAAGGAAACAGGACAACTGAAAATGCCCTTGATCAGTAGCGTTCGCTATCCCACCGTTAACAAAGAAAGAATGTGTAGTGTTAGCATTGTCGATTTGTCCAGGACAACAAATGCAAACTCATATCCTCTACCTGATAGATCTAATAATACCCTTGCCAGGAAAATTTTTTTATAATATGGCATTTTAGGTAACCTAGACCTACTTTTAACTGGCTAGAAAATGCACATTTTTCACAAGTATCTCACCTTTCTTGCCATCTCTTCCTTTGTCGGTAGTAAATGTTCTCCTCGGGTCGGAATGACCAATATTGCAGGTGCAAAGCAAGCCAGCACTTCAGTAAAACAACTCTATAGCCTCTGATAATTCTAATATCAACAAAACTTAGGGTGCAGAGCAGTGGTAGGTACTGGTGGATGAATGAAGAAATGAAAGAAAATCAGAAGATCGCAATCAAGCGAGGGAAAGAGGCGAAATAGAGGCAGCTACAGGAGAAGGTGGATGCAGATGTGTGGGGACGGCCCTACCATATGGTGGCCAAAAGGCTCTCCAACGTTAGGGCACAAGCTAAAGAAGTCAAGGAGGTTGTTATGATCCTGTTCTCAGCTCAATAGAGAAATATTAGGCTGGCGGTGCCGTTAAAGAACAATCTCTCCTCGGTGAGGGAAGTCCAGACCCTAGTTGGAAGGTAGTGGATCCAGCGGAAACGCCTAATGAGGGAATTAGGTCGTGGCCAAGGATGGCTCCGATAGACTGGTTTATGTATACAACGCTTACCTGAGGAAGAGTATCCTGCCAACGGCTTACAAGAGATCTAGGTTACTAACCATCACCAAGAAAAGGTAAGCCCGGCAGAGAGGCGAGCGATTATTGTCTAGTCTACCTCACGGACGGGGAAAGGATAATGCTCGAGGGGCTATTCGCAAAGAACGCATTTATACTACTAGAGGCTCTGGTGCAAAGGAGGATGCCCAAGTACAGTTTATGAACTCCCTGTAGGACAGGACCCTGGATTATCTAGAAGAGGAGAAACTCACCGCCTACCATTGTCGGAGGGGGTCGATCTAATATTAATTCTAGAAATTAAGAACACTCTAAAATACTAATGTTAAAATGTTTTAAAGTTCTATAAAACTCAGAGTAATTTTATAGATTCTAAATCATTCAAAACTCTTATTGGGTTGATGTATACCAAATTCTATGATTCAATAATGTTCTAAGTATTTTCCAAAATTTTTTCAAATATTCTGTGATTCCTAAATTCTCCCATTGAGCACAGTTTTCAATTATTTTTCAAGAATTATCTGCAGTAGATTCCGAATATTCTGAAGTTCCCCAATTCTCTGATTGTCCGCAATTTACAATAATTTTCTAAATTTCTTCCAAACATTCTCTGTAGTAGATTTAAAATACTCTGAAGTTTTCAAATGTTCTAAAGTTTTGAAAAGCTTTTAAATGGTTTCAAGTTTCTAGGCTTCATAATATTTCTCAAAATTTATTTGTAGTAGTTTTCAAATATTCCGAAGTTTCCGAATATTTTCAAGTGTTCTGCAGTTGTAAAACAGGATTGGTACTCTAAAGTCAACAATCCTATGGTTTTCTAATAGTTTAAAACTGAAAAATATTCTAAATCTGAATGATTTAAATTTTCTAAACAATTCCTAAGCTTTGCAAGGTCGGTACGACTGATATGTTGGCCACCTTCTTTTTCCTCATCATCTTTATCGATACGTGCTTTATTTAAATATATCTTAAGTCGCGTCGCATTGGAAACATTTCCGATAATAATGCCTTTCTTCACAAGTGTTGGCCACAATGAATTCCATGCAAAGATGAACAGAAGAAGTAACCAAGATTACGATTGAAAGAGCTTTTTATAAATGATGGAGAGCGTAGGAATTCTACTCGTATTCCGTCTGTAGTGGACACCCACAGCTATGGTCTACGTTTATATTTTTCATTTTGGTCTTAAAAGACTTTTTCCCTAATGATCTTAATTTCTTCTGCGATTAAGCGTGCTCTTTTTTTCTAGGATTGGAGAATCTCTTCTGCGATCATCTTCTCTTGGTCCTCTTTGTTATTTATTCTTTAATGTGGTGTCTGTACTCCTGTGGTTATATTACATTTTTAATAATCTGCGTTTAAGTGATTCTACTGTTGGGAAATAAATCTATTAATATTATTATTATTACTTATGGGGATCAAAGAGTGCTGCGTCCAAGATTAGAGAGAGGAGGAAGACACTACACTAATAAGCAACCGCCACATTATCGCGTGCAAAAAAAAAAAAACATACGACCTACAATTGACCGAATCGTCTACACTCGAACATTTCGATACTTTCTTGAGTGATCTCAGCTATCAATGACCTATGACTTTCAAAATTTTAAAATTTTAATTTTCGAAGAAAAATTTAAACATTTTCATAGATAATTATTAAATTTTGGAATAGAAATTGTTGGAAATTTTGATAATAGCAAGTAAGAAGTTATGGTATTTTTTAAGGTCTTATTAAAAGAGAATAGTAGGACAACTCTAGAAAATAGAAGACATTTTATTGTTGAAAAATCATAGAAACTCTCCTCTTTTATTGTTGGTATCATAGTAATGTCATAAAAGGATTATTGAAAACTTCTGAATTAAAAATATGTTAGAATATTTTAAAAATTTAGAAAAGATATATTTGAGCCCATAAAGGAATTTCTCGGATTGAAATAGAAGTTTCTGAAACATTTAAATTAAATAAAGCAAAAAATCTTAAAATTGGCTCAAAATATTGTAACTTTTAGAAAGCTGTAAAGAGATTGCTCAACGATGTAGAAAAAATGGCTGGAGTTTTTTTCTCAATTTGGTATAGAAATGGCCGAAAATTCCAATGAGATAGAGTAAGAAATTTTGAAATTCTTGAAGGATGATGAAGACAAATTGCTGGAAAACTCTAAAACCGCTGAAAAAAATAAATATTTGCTAGAAAGTTATCAAAAGCGAAAGTTAATTAAAAAAATTAAATCTGTTAAAACTGAGATGAAACATAAAACATAATAATCCCATACAAAATGAGCATATGCAAATAATGACTAAAATATTGCCTAAAGCGGCCACATAAACTGTTGGTGAGGATACCATTATTTAGTAATATGGGTTTAAGTGGAAGAATACTACGTAAACTCCGCCCACATGTTCCCTGCTCTGATTTGTTAAATAATTTGTAAAATTTATATTAATTGTTATTATTTTTTAAGTTTACATGTTCATTAAATCAATAAATCAAATCAGTTAATCAAATAGCTGGAAACTTTTAGAAAGTTCTTGGTATCTCGAAGAGAAAAATGTAGATAACTGGAAAATATTTTTTTTAATGATAAAAAATCTGTAAATGAAATTGTTGCAAAAATTTTGAAAAATTCTCATAATTTAAAATAGAATATGCTGTAAATATTTCATAATATAAAGTAAACACTATGGTAGATAATTTCTGAAATATAGCAAATAATTTTGGAAAAATAATATTTTTGAATAAATAATAAATATATTTTGCTACAAACTTTAAGTTTTAGTTTTGGCAAGAAAGAAAACTCCGATAGATAGGCAGATACTTTATTAATCCAAGAAACAACAATGTGTTGGACAAGTCATAAAAATAATACAAATCATATACTTGAAACAGAACACATAAAAAAATATAATTATTAAACTCAAAATAGTGTAAAATTTCCAAAAAAAAAATGACAAAAAGGTCTAAAAATGTTAGACAATTCTATAATAATCAAAAAAATTATGAAAATTTCTTCATAAAACTTGTTGAACATTTTTTAATTTCTATAATCCTTGATGTGAATTTTAGGAATAAAAAAGAGAAATTCTTCAAAAATTATTATCTGAAAGTAAACTCGCTGAAAAATTTTTGCAATTTGGAATAGAAAATGTCCATCAAGATAAAGAATGTAAAAAATTTGAAAGAAAAAATTCTAGAATTCTTAAAAAATGTTCTGAGAAATTGAAAGAAAATTTTAAAAAAATATGTTGTAAAATTTCAGAAATGCGATAAATAATTTTTTGAACTATCGAAAAAGAAACACGAAAACATTTTATAAATCTACAACAAATGAGTCTTATTAAGACTACAAAAGTCTTAATAAGACTCGTTTGTTGTAGATTTACGAAATGTTTTGGTGTTCTTTTTCTAATTATTTTTCTACAACGTAAAATACTCATACATTTTTATTATCGAAGGAAATTCTCATAATTTGGAAGAGACATTGCTAAAAATTCCGATAAGATAAAAATAGTTAATGATAAAAAATTCCAGAAAATATGAGAAACAATACTGAAATTTAATAAAAATTTAAAATTAAACACACTTTTTACTTTGTTTTGTATAACATTTTTTTTTATTTGGTGAACAATGGTTTCGATACATTAACGTACCATTTTCAAACCGTAAGTTAAACTACAATAGGTGCGGTATATATACATAAGGGAATTAAGGTTTTACAATGGGATTAACTTACTTACGGTTTGAAATGGTACGTTAATGTATCGAAATCATTGGTCACAAAAGAAATAAAAAACTGTTACTAAAATGTGTGTTTAATTTTTGATTAAGTATATATGAAGAAGTAGAAGCCTCCATCGAGAACGAAAGATCTACAAGTTTGTTTCTAGAATGTGTTAGAGCACTGAGAGTAAATTTTATAAATTTGGAAGATAATTTGCTTAAATTAGGCTGCTCGACTCTTGCGGTACAACGAACGCCAAAATCTGTAGACCAATAGAAGGAGGATTTGCTGGTGATGTGATGAGATGCTGATATAAGGATGCAGAGCTAACGGAATCCGTCAAGACCGATCTTCTCGATTAGTCGTACAGAAAGCAGCGACAGCAAACGCAAGACAATACTTTAAGAAGACAATCCGTGCAGCATAGTCAATTCCCAAAAATGATATACTACTGCTGGAGAAGACAGAAATGGTTGCATATTTGAATGAAATTGCGAACAGTTTCAGGATAAAATAGCTAGAATGGAAAATCCCTGAGTTTCTTGGACATAAAAAGCTACTGGATACAGACTCCTTAAATGACTGAAAAAAAAGGAAGATTGTATGCCAATATGGATTCCAGAGAAGCATGTTAACCATAGAGTCTTTGAGAGTAAACCAAAACCTATATAAAGAAAGAAGAAGACATTACCTGGTGATTACAGCAGTGGAAAAAATGTCTTTAACTTCCCTCTCTCAAATTCCATCATGGGGTCTCAGCAGAGGAGCGTCCTGCCCATTTCCAACATTGCGGTAATTGTGTGGTGCTGTACAGGGAGGCACAATATCTACAAATGCTAGACAATGGTTGGCAAAGAACTACACATACAAACAACTTCCCTCCCATCTAGACACCGTTTAAATTGCAGACAACCTACAAAGATCCTCATTGGTTGACCAGAGATGGAGGAGGTCGAGGATTTAGAATTAGAAGTTGCGATTATAATGATCTTGCAGTGAATTACTAACGAAAACCTCTATTATCCGGGAGACGTGGATACTGATGAAATCGTTAAATATATACCTGCCCTTGGAAAGCCGCGCCTGTAGTTTTAGAGTCATCCGGAGTGGAGTGCTCTAGGCAGGGACTAAGGTAAAGTGTTTTGAATATGTAGAAATAAGGTGGCAATAAGGTTGAATAAAGGGATATGTATTAGAACACCAGGCGAAGTGTATTCTTGGAATTCAAGGGGGTCACTGTTGGTTGTGCGAGGTTGTCTCGTTCCGAGGAAAAAAATGTAAGCCTTAAGGTGCAATGAAATCGATCAATGTTACTTTTTGACTTCAAGCATGATACCCAAGCTGGTAATTATATTGTAATCTATCTATCTCCTCTTCGTCCATGAAGGGAAACTCTAGGAGCCTATTCACAGACCTTGTAGCTATTTATTTACCTGTGTATAAATTAATAAATTTGACTACAGCAAGCCACAAATTAAAAAAATTAAGGCCTTGGAATAATTGCAGCAATATTGAAGCCCAGTAGAAGAAAGTTGCTGTTAGACACCACGAAGGTGGCCAAAAAGGAGTTTTAATGATGATCCAACATTACAACTCGTTATCTGAATAAATTTTTCTCCACCTTCATTATGCCATACATACTTTTTCCCTTATATAATTAAAATAAAACTATAATTGATTTATTTCACTATTTCCCCTAATATTTTCTTAACTAACAAATGCTATGAACTGCGTTATCACGGTTAAGATGAAAAAGAGAATTAAACAAAGAATAGAAAGAGAAAATAGAATACAAAATTTAACAGAAAATAAAGGCTATTAACGGTGGAGACTTCTACTTCATTATATTATATTATACATTATTCTTCACAAATCAAAAACTTTTTAACTTTGTTTGTATAACACTGACTTTCATTTGTAAGCATTGTTGGAGAAATTTGATGTTTAAAGATACTTGTTTTACCTTTAATTCTAGTTTAAAGTACTTTTTTGCCTTATAACTTCTAGTTTGATAATGACAAGCTAAAATTGTCGAATCTATAGTTACTTAATAAAGTCAGTGTTATACAAACAAAGTTAAAAAGTTTTTTATTTGTGAGAAAATAAAGGCGTCTCCCCTGGACACCGACAGCTACCGTCTACGTTTTTTTTATCATCCTGATCTTCCTAGTCTTTTCCCTAATGATCTTTATTTCTTCCGCGATTGAGCGCTCTCTTTATTTTCTACGACAAGTGAATCTCTTCTGCGACGAAAAATAATCTTCTCTTGGTCTTATTTATTCATTCATTCCTTGGTGTGGTAACTGTACTTCTGTGGTCCAGTTTGTTTATAACAGTGTTGAGCTGCGTGCAAGGTTAAAGAGGAGAGGAGGGAACTGAAGAAATGAGCAATCAGCACACTATTGTGTGCAAAGAAAATTAAACTACCCAAAATGGACGGAATTGTCTACATTCGACTCGAATATGATGTCTAAAGTCGTTTCTATTAGGCTGCTTGATTCTTGCGGTTTATCTAACGCCAAGAAATGTAGACCGATGGAAGCAGGGTTTACTAGTGGTAATCGCCAAGAGATCGAAATGTAACAAGATTGATCTTCTCCATAAGTCGTGCAGAAAACAACCACCTCTTCATCTTGGAGCAGGCGATAGGAAACGCAAGAAAAAACTTTAAGAAGATAATCCGTATAAAATTATCGCAACCTAACCCTGATGATATACTAGTGCCAATGAAGAAACTGTTGTGAAAACCCTCTTACCCTAACACCCTACCCCAGGACGTTTGAATGAAATTGCGAATAGCTTTAGGGAAAAATAGCTTGTGTTTCAATCTAAGGATGAAAAATCCAGGTTAACCACAAGGAACTACTGAGTTTTTTGGGAATAGAATACTCCTGGAAACACACTGCCTAAGGAAGAAGAGTATCTGTTGATAGATATGCGGTTGTTCGATAGTGTCCTTTCTTCATGTTAGGTACGACTGAGTAACAACTAGCAAAGGTATCGGGTAATTTTCACCCAGGATATCACTAGAAAGAGGAATCTAAATTTGGCTCCTAGTACCATTCAGTTCTTAAATAGGCAAATGGTGAAAAGAATCTCCCGTTTCAACGTAGTGAAATCAAAAATAAAACTAGGAACGTAGAGCATTGAAGAAACGTTTTGCAGCTGATAAACTCAAAAACTCAGCATTAGAAGCAACAAGGCTTAAAGGAAACATTATGGGCATCAGCGAAATGAGGTGGAGAGGATGTGGACTTGTGTGAGCAAGCAAGTTAAAGGTATACTATACTCCTCGGGCAGCAAGGAAGATAATAAACACGATAAAAATGGTGTTGCACTCTTCGTAACAAAAGATAGACTAATATTTTCAATAAATAACATTTTTCCTATTTCAAAACACTAACATGCATTAGCAAATTTAATTTTGCCCATGTATTATTTAATAAAATCATTGGATTTTACGCGGATCCACCATGTCCAAATACGAACCGTTAATTTAGTAACATGGGAAACAATTGTTTGTTCCTTTCTTAACGGTCAGTAGATACAAAATCGAACGTTAATTGCGCAGAAGGCCAATAACACACTCTCTCTAAAAAAAATTGCGTAATCAAGACCGTGACATTTGCATTCATTATGAAATGATGAGATTAAATATAAACCCACTGCGAGGAAGAGGAAAAACAAAACGCACAATAACTATTTTAAATAAGTTGTTCCAGTCGTGCGCCGGTGTCATTGTCCAATTATCCCCGGGGACCGAGTTGACGTATAATGGACCCTTTTATACACGTAACGGTCCCGTGTACTCACAATAGTGTTACATTATATGACCCATTCTAGTTCCGATATGGCGCATTACGGCCCCCTCTTGCAGAAGGTTAAGAGGCCACTCCGGAATCGCCCGCTCGTCCCCATTTTAAGAATCCGGGAATGTGTGCATTATTATTTTTTTTTTCTTCTTTTTAATTTCGCTAATTGCACACGGGCAGACAAAGTCCAATTTCACGCGGCTTTAAGCCCGTGTGGTGGAAAAAAAAAGTTTTAATGGACACGATTGGCGCACACGAAAAAAAAAACTAATCGCGTCGCATTAAAACTTTTGCGGTTTTCCGCACGATTTTATATATATATATATATATATATATATATATATATATATATATATATATATATATATATATATATATATATATGTATAAATCGTGGTTTCCACAATGGGCTCGCACAATAAAATTCCGGAAGCGTTTTTTCTTTCTTCTCCCTCGGTGTAATTCTATTTACCTTTCTGTCGGTGTACGGATGCTCCTTCCGGGTGCACAATAGTCGGGTATGTCCGGAATTTTTACATAACATTTTAGTGTCCGATATATTAAAGAAGCAGTCTCCGTGGGTAATTTCAAAAGGTCCTCGAGGGTGCAGCTCGTTTATCGCAATTGTTGTTCCGGGAATTGCTCCCCCGAGGATGTACCGTTTAAGCTTTTTATCGAAAATATAATTTCGGCGCGGGCGAGGAGGGAAACAAAGTGGCGACCGAAAAAAAAAAAAGAAAAAAAAAATTGTACCGCCGTTTAATTAAATTATCGCGGCGGTGCCGCGTAAAATTAAAAGTTAATTAGCCCTGCGGTTTCACTGTCGCTTTCACGTTAATGATATGCTAATTAGATGTGATATTGTACGCTAAGAATAAAAATAAAACTTTTTTGCGTTTGTTTTTTTCCAAAATTAAAACAAGAAATTAAAAAAAAAACTTAATATGTTTTTTGTGCTATAATCAATTTAATACATTAACATTACGGACAATTAAATTAATATAGCAAGCCTCTTTAGCTCAGTGGTAGAGCACTGGTCTCGTAAACCAGGGGTCGTGAGTTCAAACCTCACAGGAGGCAACTTAATTTATTTTTAATGATAAACAAACAATCCTAAAATTAAATCAGAATTTATAATCCAAAATAAACACACAAAACATAATTAAAATCAATATTGTTAATAAAAAATAAGGAATATATGTGTATACACATTTTACCCAATAATAATGTAATGCACAAATAATTAAAATAAAACATTTTACGTAGTAAATACAGTCATAAACTATTAATAATAATAAATTAAACATTTTCATCACGTAAAAGTGTGCGTTAAAAATTTTCCAAAACCTCTATAAATTGTAAAATGTAATGCATCTATAATAAACGGAATTTAGGGGACTGTGGTGTAACGTTAATGGCTTCAAATGATTTGCAGATTACTATATATATATATATATATAGGGCTGTTTAGGTTTGCTTTTAGCAGTAAATTATTTGCAAACGCCGGGCGAGACGTGATGGAATAAACCGTGGATGAATTGTAATTATTTAACAAAGGCAAACGCACTAAACTGATTTGACACGATAACAATTTTAGTTCTAAATCTTATAAATCTCAACAAACTAAAATGACCACTTCTATTACTATTATAACTTTTCAAACCGACGAATGCACTTTTATTTCCCTAAATTCATTTTTAGAACGTCGCCATTTTGTTTTTAGCTGCGATGTGATAACAGTTTTGTATTCATATTATGAATATGTTCATCCTTAATAGATTTTGTAATTATTAAACCAATTCTACGATTGATTATTTTTTTATAATTATTTTAAATCGACGAATGCATTTTTATTTCCTTCAATTCATATTTAGAGTGGCGCCATTTTGTTTTTAGCTGCGGTGTAATAGCGGTTTTGTATTCATATTATAAATATGTTTATCCTTAATAGATTTTATGATTTTTAAACCAATTCTACGATTGATTATTTTTTTATACTCATTTTAAACGAACGAATGCATTTTTATTTCCTTCAATTCATACTTAGAGTGGCGCCATTTTGTTTTTAGCTGCGGTGTAATAACAGTTTTGTATTCATATTATAAACATGTTCATCCTACGATTGATTATTTTTCTATACTCATTTTAAACCAACGAATGCACTTTTATTTCTATCAATTCATTTTTAGAGCGACGCCATTTTGTTTATAACTGCGGCGTGGTAACAGTTTTGTATTCATATTATAAATATATCTATTCTTAATAGATTTTCTGATTTTTAAACCAATTCTACAATTGATTATTTTTTATACTCATTTTAAACCAACGAATGCACTTTTATTTCTTTCAACTCATGTTTATAGCGGCGTTATTTTGTTTTTAAAAGCGGCGTGGTAACAGTTTTGTATTCATATTATAAATATATCTATTCTTAATAGATTTTCTGATTTTCAAACCTATTCTACAATTGATTATTTTTTTTTATATTCATTTTAAACCAACGAATGCACTTTTATTTCTTTCAACTCAAGTTTATAGCGGCGCCATTTTGTTTATAACCGCGGTGTGGTAACACTTTTGTATTCATATTATAAACATGTTTATTCTTAATAGATTTTCTGATTTTTAAACCAATTCTACGATTGATTATTTTTTTATACTCATTTTAAACCAACGAATGCACTTTTCTTTCTTTCAATTCATTTTTAGAGCGGCGCCATTTTGTTTATACCTGCGGCGTGGTAACAGTTTTGTATTCATATTATAAATATATCTATTCTTAATAGATTTTCTGATTTTCAAACCAATTCTACAATTGATTATTTTTTTTATATTCATTTTAAACCAACGAATGCACTTTTATTTCTTTCAACTCAAGTTTATAGCGGCGCCATTTTGTTTATAACCGCGGTGTGGTAACACTTTTGTATTCATATTATAAACATGTTCATCCTTAACGGATTTTCTGATTTTTAAACCAATTCTACGATTGATTTTTTTTTAATACTCATTTTAAACCAACGAATGCACTTTTATTTCTATCAATTCATTTTTAGAGCGACGCCATCTTGTTTTTAGCTGCGGCGTGGTTACAGTTTTGTATTCATATTATCAATACATTTACTCTTAATAGATTTTCTGATTTTCAAACCATTTCTACGATTGATTATTTTTTTATACTCATTTTAAACCAACGAATGCATTTTTATTTCCTTCAATTCATATTTAGAGCGGCGCCATTTTGTTTCTAGCTGCGGTGTGGTAACAATTTTGTATTCATATTATAAACATGTTCATCCTTAAAAGATTTTCTGATTTTTAAACAAATTCTACGATTGATTATTTTTTTATATTTATTTTAAACCATCGAATGCACTTTTATTTCTTTCAATTCATTTTTAGAGCGGCGCCATTTTGTTTTTAACCGCGGTGTGGTAACACTTTTGTATTCATATTATAAACATGTTTATTCTTAATATATTTTCTGATTTTCAAACCAATTCTATGATTGATTATTTTTTTATACTCATTTTAAACCAACGAATGCACTTTTATTTCTTTCAATTCATATTTAAAGCGGCGCCATTTTGTTTTTAGCTGCGGTGTGATAACAGTTTTGTATTCATATTATAAACATGTTCATCCTTAATAGATTTTCTGATTTTTAAACCAATTCTATGATTGATTATTTTTTTATAATTATTTTAAACCAACGAATGCACTTTTATTTCCTTCAATTTATGTTTATAGCGGCGCCATTTTGTTTTTAGCTGCGGTGTAGTAACAGTTTTGTATTTATATTATAAACATGTTCATCCTGAATCGAATTTCTGATTTTTAAATTAATTCTACGATTGATTATTTTTTTTATAATTATTTTAAATCGACGAATGCATTTTTATTTCCTTCAATTCATGTTTAGAGCGGCGCCATTTTGTTTTTAGCTGCGGTGAAATAACAGTTTTGTATTCATATTATAAATATGTTCATCCATAATAAATTTTGTAATTATTAAACCAATTCTTTGATTGATTATTGTTTTATAATTATTTTAAATCAACGAATGCATTTTTATTTCCTTTAATTCATGTTTAAAGCTGCGCCATTTTGTTTTTAGCTCCGGTGTGATAACAGTTTTGTATTCATATTATAAATATGTTCATTCTTAATAGTTTTTCTGATTTTTAAACCAATTCTACGATTGATTATTTTTTTATAATTATTTTAAACCGACGAGTGCACTTTTATTTCCTTCAATTCATATTTAAAGCGGCGCAATTTTGTTTTTAGCTGCGGTGTGGTAACGATTTTGTATTCATATTATAAATATATCTATTCTTAATAGATTTTCTGATTTTTAAACCAATTCTACGATTGATTATTTTTTTGTAATTACTTTAAATCGACGAATGCATTTTTAATTCCTTCAATTCATGTTTAGAGCGGCGCCATTTTGTTTTCAGCTGCAGTGTAATAACAGTTTTGTATTCATATTATAAATATGTTCATCCATAATAAATTTTGTAATTATTAAACCATTTCTTCGATTGATTATTGTTTTATAATTATTTTAAATCAACGAATGCATTTTTATTTCCTTTAATTCATGTTTAAAGCTGCGCCATTTTGTTTTTAGCTCCGGTGTAATAACAGTTTTGTATTCATATTATAAATATGTTCATTCTTAATAGTTTTTCTGATTTTAAAACCAATTCTACGATTGATTATTTTTTTATAATTATTTTAAATCGACGAGTGCACTTTTATTTCCTTCAATTTATATTTAAAGCGGCGCCATTTTGTTTTTAGCTGCGTTGTGGTAACGGTTTTGTATTCATATTATAAATATATCTATTCTTAATAGATTTTCTGATTTTTAAACCAATTCTACGATTGATTATTTTTTATACTCATTTTAAACCAACGAATGCACTTTTATTTCTATCAATTCATTTTTAGAGCGATGCCATTTTGTTTATAGCTGCGCCATTTTGTTTTTAGCTGCGGTGTGATAACAGTTTTGTATTCATATTATAAATATGTTCATCCTTAATAGATTTTCTGATTTTGAAACCAATTCTACGATTGATTATTTTTTTATAATTATTTTAAACCAACGAATGCATTTTTATTTCCTTAAATTCATTTTTAGAGCGTCGCCATTTTGTTTATAGCTGCGGCGTGGTAACAGTTTTGTATTCATATTATAAATATATCTATTCTTAATAGATTTTCTGATTTTTAAACCAATTCTACGATTGATTATTTTTTTGTAATTATTTTAAAACGACGAATGCATTTTTATTTCCTTCAATTCATGTTTAGAGCGACGCCATTTTGTTCCTAACTGCATTGTAGTAACAGTTTTGTATTCATTTTATAAATACATTTATTCTTAAACGATTTAGTGATTTTTTAGACCAATTCTATTATCAATTATTATTTTATAATTTTTTTAATAGCTAAGCATTTTTTTATCCTTTAACTCAAATTTTAAGTAATGAACAACTTTATAATTATTGCATTTTATAATAAACTTAATTAATAAATAATCTATATATATAAATATCACCTTTGCTGTATAAATAATCACTTATTCTTTTAATAATTCGTGAATGGTGTTAATAAAAATTGCTCAGAAGGTGGAAAACAAAACAACAACGTTGATAACCAAAAAAATGCCATTCATTGTTAAACAAGGTTTCTGTTTTATGAGTCGGGTTTGCGTTTCCACATAGAATGTCTGCGTATTGACGTCAAGGTTGGCGCGGTGTGCGGATTTTCGACAAATATTTCATTAACCGTGAAACCTTCGCGGTGAACAATTAAATACACCCGTCGAGAAAATGTTCCTATTATTATGTTATTTCAGAAGTTCGTTTAAGTTGCGACCGCAGAAACCGCACGAACGACTCAAAAGCCATGGTTTATTATAATATTATAATATTAATTATACACAACTATTGGGCTATCGAAGTTTTTACTTTAAGTAATATTCCTGGGAAATTTATAGGAGATGGAAGAAAAAGAAGTACTTTAAAAAGAATTTTACAAACGTTTTAAAAATGCAATAAAAAAGTAAATATTGATTGATTGTTGAGGCACTGAGGAGCTGAAAATCCATTCTCAATATATAATAGTAGAATAATAATAGAATAGTAGAAGTTCGTGAAGTGAAAGCACATTATTGAAAATGTTCAAATAAAAAAAAAACTTTGAATTATTGTTCACTAAAAAGTTTGTCAATTGTTAAAAGCAGTTAACGTTATTGAAAGAATGTTTATAAATTCCAATAAACAATTAATGACTGAATGAATTTTTGAATTTTTGAATTTTTGAATTTTTGAATTTTTGAATTTTTGAATTTTTGAATTTTTGAATTTTTGAATTTTTGAATTTTTGAATTTTTGAATTTTTGAATTTTTGAATTTTTGAATTTTTGAATTTTTGAATTTTTGAATTTTTGAATTTTTGAATTTTTGAATTTTTGAATTTTTGAATTTTTGAATTTTTGAATTTTTAACTGAACATAGTTTTGTGTAGTCGAAACTAGTCGCTGCAAATAATGTTCAAGTGAACAAATTATTAGGAATAACTTTTTGTCGTAAACCTCAATTCAATTTTTATAAAATTTTACGTTTAGAAAATTCAACGTACAGAAAATTTTTGCTTAGAAATTTCGATGTATAAAATATTACTTATTAAGAAAATTCGATGTACAGAAAAATTTTTGTTTAGACAAATGGTTGTACAGAAAACTCTTTCTTTAGAAAATTCGATGTATAGAAAATTTTTTGTTTAGAAAATTCGATACTAATAAAAAATTGTTTAAAAGAATCAATGTATAGAAAATGTTTTGTTTAGAAAATTCGTTGTATAAAAATTTCTTTGTTTAGAAAATTTGATATACAGAAAATTCTTTGTATAGAAAATTCATTGTATAGAAAATTCAATACTAATAAAATTTTATATTTAGAAAATTCGATGTATAGAAATTTCTTTGTTTAGAAAATTCAATACTTATAAAATTTTATGTTTAGAAACGATATAGAGAAAATTCTTTGTTTAGAAAATTTAATGTATAAAATTCTTTGTTTAGAAAATTCGTTGTATACAAAAGTCTTTTGTTAAGAAAATTCAATACTCAAAAAAATATGTTTTGAAAATTCTATGTTTAGAAAATTCAATACTAAAAAAAAGTGGATGTTAAGAAAATTCGATGTTTAGAAACTTTGTTGTTTAAAAAATTCGATGTATTGAAAATTCTTTGTTTGGAAAATTCAATACTCAAAAAATATTTATATTTATAAATATCCTTGTTTAGAAAATTCGATGTACAGAAAATACTTTGTTTGGTAAATTCGATGTAAAGAAAATTCTTTCTTTAGAAAATTCAATACACAAAAATGTTATGTTTAGAAAATTCGATGTATAAAAAATTCTTTGTTTAGAAATATCAATACTCAAAAATATTTATGTTTAGAAAATTCGATGTACAGATAATTCTTTGTTTAGGCATTTCGATGTTTAAAAAATGATTTGTTTAGAATATTCAATGGCTGGTACAGAAAATTCTTTGTATATAAAATTCTTTGATTAGAAAATTCAATTAACAGAAAATTTTTTGTTCAAAAAATTCAACAATTATTAAAAAATTTGTTTAGAAAATTCTTTATTTAGAAAGTTTAATGCTCAAAAAATGTACACTTATAAATTTCGCTGTGCAGAAAATTCTGTTTGGAAAATTAAATTTTATATTTTATAATTATTACTTATGACTCACCCATGAATGTAAATATTCTGCTTGGAAATAAACAAACTCTAACTCTATAATTTTTTGTTGAGAAAATTATTATTCAAAAACCCTCAGTTTTAGAAAATTCGATGTACAGAAAATTCCATTTAGTTGAATGTACTACATAGAATTGTCTATACATCATTTATAAACATTTATGTTTATAGCATTTGTTATAAAAATAATTTTCTGGCCTTATAAAAAAACTTACAAAACCTTATATAAAAAAATTTGATGTATAGAAAATACAATATTCATAAATCTTTATGTTTAGAAAATTCGATGTATAGAAACTTCTTTGTTGAAAAAAAATTAATACTAAAAATATGTTTTCGATGTACAGAAAATTCAATACAAAGTTTATATTTAGAAAGAAACGTAAAGAAAATTCTTCAAGATCATTCAAATGTCGCTATTGATTATTTAAGGTCATGCAACGATTGTTCAAAGTCATAAATTAGTTATTCATGTTTTTTTTTTTGAAGTTATGCGATGATCAAAGGTCATTTAAGTTTATTTAAATTAAGTTGAAGTCATTCATAAGATTGTTTAAGGATCATTTAATGTTATCCAAAGATTGTTCAAATTAACTGATGGTCATTTAAGGTCATTCAATGATCATGTAAAAAAATACAACAGTGTTAAAAGTTAATTAACGATCATTCAAAAATAGTAAACTGTTATTCAAACTTATTCAAGGTCACATAGTTGTCACTAAAGTATATTCAAAGTCATTTCAGTCATCCTTCGGTTACTAAAGATTATTTAAGGTTATCCAACGATTTTTCAAGGGTACTGAAGGTTATTTAAGGTCATCCAACGCTCATTTTAAAACGTACAAACATGTTTAATGTTAATTAATTATTATTAAAGAATTTTAAACTACTTAAGATCATTTAGACTTATAAAAAAAATATTCAAGGTTACTAAAGATCATTTAAGGTTATCCAACGATTTTTCAAGGCCACTGAAGGTCATTTAAGGTCACCCAACGCTCATTTTAAAACGTACAAACATGTTGAATGTTAATTGGTTATTATTAAAGAATCTTAAACTACTTAAGATCATTTAGACTTATAAAAAAATATTCAAGGTTAAGATCATTTAAGGTTATCCAACGATTTTTCAAGGCCACTGAAGGTCATTTAAGGTCATCCAACGCACATTTAAGAACAAATAAAAATGTCGAATGTTGATTAATTATTATTCAAGAATCTTAAACTGCTAAAGATCATTGAGACTTATACAAAAATTATTCAAGGTTACTTAAGGTCATTTAAAGTCATCTAACGACCATTTAAAAATGTACAAGAGTGCTGAAGGTTAATTGGCGATTATTAAAAAAATCTTAAATTGCTATTCAAGGTTAATTAAAATTTTTTAGAGGCACATTCAAGGTCATCCAACTTTAACTACAGATTATTTAAGGTCATTCAACAATTCTGCAAAGTCTTTCAAAGTTATTTAAGTTGATTAACGGTTATCCGATGATCGAGAGTTATTTAAGTTTATTGAACGACAATTACACAGGAAATAATTTTTTCACAAAATATTTTTTATTTTTATTTACAGTGTTACCATTATTTCCTGTGTAATTATCAAATCTATCTTCACGTAACTCTCAAAAACCACGTTTCATATTGAACGGCATTTGTGGTACTGTTGTTTAAAAATTATTCAAACTTACCGAAGGTCATTTAAGATCACCCAATGATCATTTAAAAATATAAAACTGCTATTTAAGATTATTCAACGTCATCTAAAGATCACTCAAGGTCATCTAATAATTATTCAATCATGCATCGGTCATTCAAGGTTTTTTAAGGTTAGGCGATAATCAAAGATCACTTAAGATTATCCAAAAAGAATTTGAGATTACTGAAGGTCATTCAAGGTCTTCCAAAGGCCATTTAAAAATACGATATACGATCATTCAAGAATCTGAAACTGCCATACAAGGTTATTTAAAGTCATCTAAAGACATTCAAGGTTATTCAACTGTCACTACTGATTATTTAAGGTCATGCAATTTAAAGTCATCCATTGGTTATTCAAAGTTAAGCGATGATAAACTGGCATTGAAGGTTTTTTAAATTAAGTTGAAATCATTTATAAGATTGTTTAAGGATAATTAAAAGTTATCCAAAGATTGATCAAATTAACTGATGGTTATTTAAGGTCTTCCAATGACCATTTAACAAGTGGAACAGTGTTAAAGGTTAATTAACAATCTTTCAAAAATCGTAAACTTTTATTCAAGACCATATAACTGTCACTAAAGTATATACAGGGTGACTGACGAAAAACCTTTGGTGCTGTATCTCGCTTATTTTTTATCCGATTTTAATAAATAAAACATCTAATTAAATCATTTTTAAAAGACTTTAATAGGATCTGAACTGTTATTTTTTCTCGCACCCAGTTTTTGACAAAATACGATCAACATTTTTTTTTTAAATTGCACGGTATATATATTTTTATTGATTCGCAAGGAGATTTTTTTTCGTAATATAAAATTGTAGACAAATTTATCCATACATCAAATTTAAGTTGAGAAATTGAGAATTAAAAAATTAAATAAAAAGTCAAGTATAAGTATCCATTGTAAACAATATAATATACAATATAATTAAAATAGGGTCTTTTAAATGTCAAAAGTGACAGTGACAGCCATTGATACATTACTGCAACGATTTTTAATTATTTCATAATTAAAATGTTGCAATATTTCAAACTGTACTAGAATTTTGTGCTTCTACAGAAATTGTTTTTCAGTTTTTGAAATCTTGCAACATTTTTATTATGAAATTATTAAAAATCATTGCAGTATTGTAACAATGACTGACACTGTCACTTTTGACATTTGGAATAGGCTCTGTATATTGTTTACTATGGGTATTTGATTTTTAATTTTTTTTTATCCTCAATTTCTCGACTTTGGTTTGATGAATGAATAAAATCGTTTACAAATTTAGATTCAGAAAAAAATCTCCTTGCGGATCAGTACAAAATATATATACAGTGCAATTTGAAAAAAAAAAAGTTGATCGTCTTTTGTCAAAAACTGGATGCAAGAAAAAATATCAGTACAGTTCATATTAAAGTCTTTTAAAAATCATTTAATTTAATGGTTTATTTATTCAAATCGGATCAAAAATAAGCGAGATACAGCACCAAAGGTTTTTCGTCAGTCACCCTGTATAACAATTGGTTAGTCGTCCGTCGGTCATTCAAAGTTATTTTGGATTAAGGGATAATCAAAGGTCATTTAAGATTACCCAAAAAGTATTCATTCAAAATCTTCCATAGGCCGTTTAAAAGTATATCACAGTGTTGAAGGTTAATTAACGATCATTCAAGAATCTTAAACTGCTATTAATTTAAGGTCATCCAACTGGCATAGAATGATTGTTTAAAGTCATTCATTGGTTATTCAAGGTTATTTAAAGTTATGCGATGATCATATGTTGTTTAAGGTTATTTAAATTTAGTTGAGGTCATTTATAAGATTGTTTAGGGATCATTTAAAGTTATGCAAATATTGTTCAAATTAAATGAGGGTCGTTTAAGGTCATCCAATGACCATTCAAAAACGTACAACCGTGTTGACGATTAATTAACGACCATTCAAGAATTTTAAACTGCTATTCAAGGTTATTTAAGGTCATTTGAATACATTCAACTGTCACCACAGATTATTAAAGATCATCCAAAAATTGTTCAGAGTCATTCAAGGTTATTTAGGTTAGGCGATTCAAGTTTATTGATCGTCATTAAAAAGATTTAGCATTAAGTTGACATTTTCTTCATTGATTTTCTTCAGAAAATCAACTGGAAGTTCATCATTTCCAATTGCTTTTCCATCTTTAGTTTGTTCCAAGGCTTTTATTAATTCAATCTCGAGTATCGGTGGCACTTTTGAATCTACTATAGATGAACAAATTTATAATCCACCACTGAAACAATTGACGTTAGATGGCTAGAAACAATATGGCAGCGCTCAAAACTTAAATTGAAGAAACGCTAATTACTTTCATTGTTTAGAACAATTGTTAAAAATTAACCTCACGTACGATTAGTTTAAAAATCACAAAATCCATAAAGGATGAACGTATTTATAATCCTCCACTAAAACAATTGACGTACGCTGGCTAGAAACAATATGGCAGCGCTCAAAACTTAAATTGAAGAAGCGCTAATTACTTTCATTGTTTAGAATAATTGTTAAAAATTAACCTCACGTACGATTAGTTTAAAAATCACAAAATCCATAAAGAATGAACGTATTTATAATCCACTACTGAAACAATTGATGTCCGCTGACTACAAACAATATGGCAGCGCTCAAAACTTAAATTGAAGAAACGCTAATTACTTTCATTGTTTAGAACAATTGTTAAAAATTAACCTCACGTACGATTAGTTTAAAAATCACAAAATCCATAAAGAATGAACGTATTTATAATCTACTACTGAAACAATTGATGTCCGCTGGCTACAAACAATATGGCAGCGCTCAAAACTTAAATTGAAGAAACGTAAATTACTTTCAGTGTTTAGAATAATTGTTAAAAATTAACCTCACGTGCGATTAGTTTAAAAATCACAAAATCAATAAAGGATGAACGTATTTATAATCCTCCACTGGAACAATTGACGTACGCTAGCTAGAAACAATATGGCAGCGCTCAAAACTTAAATTGAAGAAACGCGAATTACTTTCAGTGTTTAGAACAATTATTAAAAATTAACCTCACGTACGATTAGTTTAAAAACCACAAAATCCATAAAGAATGAACGTATTTATAATCTACTACTGAAACAATTGATGTCCGCTGGCTACAAACAATATGGCAGCGCTCAAAACTTAAATTGAAGAAACGTAAATTACTTTCAGTGTTTATAACAATTGTTAAAAATTAACCTCACGTGCGATTGGTTTAAAAATCACAAAATCAATAAGGGATGAACGTATTTATAATCTTCCACTGCAACAATTGACGTACGCTGGCTAGAAACAATATGGAAGCGCTCAAAACTTAAATTGAAGAAACACGAATTATTTTCAGTGTTTAGAACAATTGTTAAAAATTATCCTCACGTACGATTAGTTTAAAAACCACAAAATCCATAAAGAATGAACGTATTTATAATCTACTACTGAAACAACTGATGTCCGCTGGCTACAAACAATATGGCAGCGCTCAAAACTTAAATTGAAGAAACGTAAATTACTTCCAGTGTTTAGAACAATTGTTAAAAATTAACCTCACGTGCGATTGGTTTAAAAATCACAAAATCAATAAGGGATGAACGTATTTATAATATTCCACTGCAACAATTGACGTACGCTGGCTAGAAACAATATGGAAGCGCTCAAAACTTAAATTGAAGAAACACGAATTATTTTCAGTGTTTAGAACAATTGTTAAAAATTATCCTCACGTACGATTAGTTTAAAAACCACAAAATCCATAAAGAATGAACGTATTTATAATCTACTACTGAAACAATTGATGTCCGCTGGCTACAAACAATATGGCAGCGCTCAAAACTTAAATTGAAGAAACGTAAATTACTTTCAGTGTTTAGAACAATTGTTAAAAATTAACCTCACGTGCGATTGGTTTAAAAATCACAAAATCAATAAAGGATGAACGTATTTATAATCCTCCACTGGAACAATTGACGTACGCTAGCTAGAAACAATATGGAAGCGCTCAAAACTTAAATTGAAGAAACACGAATTATTTTCAGTGTTTAGAACAATTGTTAAAAATTATCCTCACGTACGATTGGTTTAAAAATCACAAAATCTATAAAGGATAAACATATTTATAATCAACTACTGAAACAATTGACGTACGATGGTTATTAGCGTAATACTGACCTATCATCAATAAAATTAATGTAGCGTACTTCCGACCTATTATTTTTGATTTATTTTTATAACAGTTTCTATCTTCTAATGATTTATTCTTAAAAACCATGTATAATCCCATCAGGATAGCAGGTATCTAGGTTCATAGGTTTCTTCATTTCACAATCCTTAAATAAAATGCGTTTTTATAATAGAATAAATCGAAATTTTCATAATGTAAACAAATAATTTTTACATAATCCATATGTTGATAACCTTGCAAATAATTCAATACAAAAATACCTGTTTAGTTTAAATTTTTCAACAACTACCGTCCCAGACTGTATAATAAAGCGATACTTAATTACAGACAACAAAACTCCCATTATGTAATGTTAATTATTTCTTGGGAAAAGATTACAACCGATAATTACCAGTGTTTCGAAAAAAAAAATTTATTAATTGTGTCGATGATAAGAACGTCGGGATTTCAGAGAGATAACGAAAGGAGAGCACAAGTGCAAGACGCGTGGACACGTCACGGAGTAAGTCGTTGGTAATTTTTTTTTACGCCTTTTGGAAATGAACGGCGGCTCGGAGGAGTCTGCCTGTCAGTCGACGATCGTCAATGGCCATGAAAAGTCGCGGGTTTTGATCATCGCCCGAAACAGGATACGCGTTATCGCAGCCGAAGAGCCTTGCCTTGTCTTTCGCGATTTGGATTATGTGCGGACGGTCGAAAAATGAAAAGTGACTTTTCCGCGACGTTGGTGTTTGCGTGCATAGTTTTGGTGCTGCTGAGGATCCACGCCGCCGTTGCTGCCGAAGGTAAATAGAGTAATTCACCTTCGCAGGAGTTGCAGGTTCACGGTCAGGCCGGCGAGATCGGCATTCGCAATTATTCAAGAAAACTCGTTGGGTAATTGTAATAGAAAAATCATGCGCACGCTTTTTTATCGGCGGTGATGTTTTCGCTGCGCGCTCTTATCTGACGGACTTGAACCGTGAAGACGTGTTATCATCGCGTAAACGTCTCTTAGGAAACGGTACGTACGGCCCAATTATTTTAAACGCGTGTAACTCTTAATTGATTTTTGATGGGTTATGTAAAAAAAAAATATTTAGACCGGAAATCCCGGATATTACCTACTTGGCAATAATCGAGCGCAAAAAAGAAAAAGAACGCGGTTATGAGTTCATTCCTTATCGAGTGTAGATAACAAAATATCTACAAATTTGTAAATCAAAAACAAAAATCACGCGTTGTCTGTAAGTTTTTATTACAAAATGTTATAACACGAAGATCTAAATGATTCCATTCAACATCCTTTTCACTATTTATTTACTACCTCAATTTACAACGTATCGTAATATTGACCTACCGCAACGTAACACCAAATTACTACAGAAGCCACCAACCCACCCTACATATACATATAAACTTCAATTCCTTATCGCCTCGATGTATCCAATTAAATTAATTACAAAAACCCTTTGCACTCCGTTGTCGCCGAATTTGCGACATTTCGTATGTTAGGAATAAATCTGTTGTCGCCGCATTTGCGACACGCTTGTTTATCTCACTCAGCGCTAATAATTTTTATATAATCAAAAGTGTTTATTTTTGCGTTACAATGTGTATGATCTGCATTTTATGTTTATACAATGGTAAGTGTTTTATTTTGTTTCGTTATAATTATTATAAAAAAATGGCTGGAGTGCAAAGGGTTAAAGAAATTAAAAAGGTAAAATTTTTGAGTGAGTAAATTAGTAAAAATTTGATGGGTGGGCAGAATTTAAATCTTAATTAGATAAGATTAACTATAGAAAATCATTTATATTTAAAGTTAAATTTTGATTTTGTTGTATATTTTATTACATAGAGGGTTTGATGGTTTTTAGCAGCAAAATCATCAACAACTAGCAATTAATGTTATCATGTATATGTAGGGTGGGTGGGTGGCCTCTATCCCACCCTCCAATCAGTAAAACATAAGCGAGGGTTTCAATTAAAAGTTGTAAAATGTAGATAAACACAAAATAATTGCAATTTTTAGAGATTTATTCATACAAATATTTCAAATAATTTTTGATGATGTTTTACTGACTGGAGGGTGGGATAGAGGCCACCCACCCACCCTACATATACACATTAACTTTAATCACTGATCGCCTCGCAGTTTGCAATAACCTTAACTACAAAATTTGAATAATAAGAAAATTGACAAAGTAAAATTTTTGAGTGTGTAAATTAATAAAAATTATATACACGATACGTTAAATCAAGCTTAAATAAGATTAGCTATAGATGGTTATGTATATTTAAACTTAAATTTGGATTATGCTATATTTTTTTATTAGATAAAGTTTTATTGTTTTGTAAGCAGCAAAATCATCAACAATAAGTATTTAAAGTTATCATGTATATGTAGGGTGGGTGGGTGGCCTCTATCCCACCCTCCAATCAGTAAAACATAAGCAAGGGTTTGAATTAAAAGTTGTAAAACATAAAAAAATAGTGATGTGGCCATAGTATGCATTCTCATGCACGAAAATAATTTTTCCATATAGGGAAAGTGAACATACAGAATAAAACACATTAACAATAACTTTAAAATTTAAATCCTTGAAGTCGGAGTTTATAGTGCAGTGTTTGTGCACTACACCTTCCATTTATGTCTATTAATCCAGATAATTCTGATGTAAGTCACTTTATCTGCTTAAAATTCCTAAACGATTTTCTACAAATCTTTCCTAGCATATTTATATTCATGATCCATAAAATGATCAACATGTTCAAAATATATTTGATCATGGTTAATTTCCAATTCCTTGATCAAGTGATAAGAAGTCATTTACTTCCAGCGAAACTCTTTTTGTATGAGAAAATTGATTCAGAAAAAAATGTTATCAATTTTGATTAAAACACTTAGAACCTTTCTTCAATGTTTGAAATAGTGAAGAAAGGTACTAAGTGTTTTAATCAAAGTTATTATTATCTTACTTGACGATAATAATAACTTTGATTAAAACACTTAGTACCTTTCTTCACTATTTCAAACATTCATATCAACCAAATCAAAAACTATTGTATTGTATTGTATTGTATTTAACTTTATCTAACATGCATTACATAAATAAATATATAATTGTACACAAACCGTAAGAAAAAAAATATATACAAATAATTTTGACTGCATGTAGAAGGGCGGAGTTCACTCTTGCGAATGATCTTCCACTGTTATCAATTGGTAAAAATAAGCTTCTATTTTGCTTTTAACTCTTCCTACCTCTTTTAGAATTTCTGCTATTGTTTGTATGATGCTTCTATTATTAATCTAGAATTCTATTTGCCATTACTTCTTGTTTTGTTGTAAAAGGAATTTTTAGACAGTTGTTAATCAAATTCATGTATTCAAATAACTTTCTCCAAAGATTTCTAAAATATTTGAGCATCGCTTACCTCATTTCATCCAATTTTTCTAGAAGCGTCTATTCGAAAATATTATTTTTAATAACCCATTAAAGATTTCTAGTTTTAAGCAACTTCTCTTCAGGATTCCCATAATTTTCCAACACATTTTTTTTAGTTTTCTAAAATTATGTCCTTTATCTTCTTAAAGTTTTCTTCGAGGATTCTAAAAGTTTTGAGCAATTTTTCCTCTATTTTTTTAGAGAATTTTATTCCATTTTTTACTTTATCTTATCAAAAAAATTACAAACTGCGAAATTCAGTTTTTATAATTAAATTAATAAAAATTGTGATGTAACCATCATAATACAGGGAAAGTATTTTTTTAAAGTATTTTTAGCAATAATAACATTTATTAAATCTTTGGTAAAAAGATAATTTCCAATCAAGTTCATTAAAAATTCATATCTCATCTATAAATTGTTAACACCTTGTATTTTTCTTCATTCAATTGATAATGACGTGCAAATGTCGAAACTATAGTGTAAAATAATGATAATGTATTGTAAACTTTTCTTGTGTATTACACAATAAATAGTGATATAAAAACATCCAAAGTATATTTTATTTACTCTTTGTTCCAAAATTATCGATAAAATAAAAAAAATAAAAAAATATAAATATTGCTTTAAATTGCTAGAAAATAGTTGAATAACATTTACCAACTTTAATAATAATATGTGCGCTTAAACTAGCGTACTCTTGACCTAGGTTACTGCGTACTTTATTCAGATTGGTCAGGAGTACGATAGGTCATTACTCTGACTGTTGTGGTAGGTCAAGAGTACGCTAGAATAAATATTTATACATACAATTACATTAAATTTGGTTTATTAGAGTTTAAAGCGACGATTAATGAAATATCTAAAGTTATGCTATAGCTGCCAAAACAATTGAAATTACTTGAAATAAAAATTGAAAATACAAGTGATACAAGCTTGACGAACGCAGAGATGACATTGGAACCCTTGATAAAATTATTCAGTGATTTTTGGCGAAGGAGAAAAAAGCTAAAATATTCTGCAAACAAAAGAAGAATTAAGAAATTTCCGAAAAATTCTAAACTTTCGAATAGTTGAAAAATTAAAAAAAATCTGAATTACTAAAGGAAATTTTGGTAACTCAAAAGAGAATAAAAAGCGTTATAAAATTTTGAGAAATGTTTCGAAAAATCCAAAACTCTCGAATTTCAAAATTGTTAAAGCAAAGTTTTTAATACATTTTGTTACTGTAAAGAAAAATCGCAGCCTGCAAGAGAAATTTATTGCAGAATTCAAATATTCCAAAAAAGTAAACTAAAAGAAGAATTATTTGAAAAATATTAGAACTCTTGAAGAAAACTTTTACAAATTAAAAGAGACTTTAGGAGATGAAAATGTTGATAAAATTATATTATAAAAGCAAGAAATTGTATATATCTTTTGAGAAAAAGCTGGAAAATGTAAAAACTTTGAAATTGGTAAAAAAAATTCTTGGATCTTAACGGCGTTCACTTCATGGTACAATACAATAAAGAAAAATAAATAAAAGTGTTTTCTTTATTCTTAATGGTAAAATTTTAATTTAAATATTTAGAAACTTAAAATATTTCTTAATAGGGAAGAGAATTTCATTAGAGGATTTGTAGAATAGGCTGCAATTTTTAAAAAAGCTGAAAAGCTAGGAAATTTTTGTAAATTAAAAAAGAGATTCCTGAAAAAAAAATAGTTTGAAAGTTTCTTTAATATAAAGCAAGAAATATTGGAAAATTTTGATAGAAAATGCTAAAATTCTTGAATTGAGGAATTAAATAATTTTAAAAAAACTTGTTTCAGAAACCTTAAAGGAAACTTTTTCCTGAATAAGTCTTTTAAAATGGTGGGTTCTCCATTCCGAAATAAAAATATAAAAAATTACTGCAAATTATTAAAGACGATCAAAATAAACACTCGTAAACTGTAAGGAATTTTTGTGTGAGAAAATAAGAAGTAAATTTTGCAAATATGAAACAATATTTTTATAAATTTCTAAAACACTTGAATTAGTTGAAAATTTTTAAAATGTAAAATCTAAATTAATCAAAAATGTTAAAGACTTTAAAGAAAAATCTCGTAAACTGACAGAGGAGTTTATTGAAAATTTTCTAAAAGTAAAAGAACAAATGCTGTGAAATTAAAAAAAAATGGAGAAGAATTACTAGAAAAAAGTATATTCAAAATTAATCTAAACTTAGCTAAGAAAAAAAATATCTACAAAACCTTGTTAAAAAATAGAACATCATTATCAGAGCCAAAAATTGTGAAAATTAGTTTTAATTTCACCGATGGCGAAAACATATAAAAACAATAGCCATCTACCTGAAACTTTACAAATTTATTTAAAATTAATTTAAAACTAGCTTAGTGAATAATTATCCATAAAAACCGCACCTCATTATGAAATATTTCATCATCATCAGACCCAAAAATGGTAAAAATTAATTTTAATTTCAACGACTGAAAAATGTAGAAAAACAATCTCTATCTACACGAAACTGTGCAAGTTTATTCAAAATTGATTTAAAATTAGCTTATCCACAAAAACACCAACTCATTATGAAATATTTTGTCATCATCAGACCAAAAATTTGTAAAAATTAATTTTAACTTCATTGAGTGTAAACTAATATAAAATCATTTGCCATCTACTTGAATCTCTCTAAATTTATTCAAAATGCATCTAAAATGAACTAATTAAAAAAATTATCCACCCAACACGACCCCGTTATGAAATATGTTGTCATTATCAGGGCCCAAAATTGTAAAAATTTGTTTGACTGCAAAAAAATTTAAAACAATTGCCATCTACTCAAAACTTTGCAATTTTTACTCAAAACTAATCTGAGAAAAGCTTAAAGAAAAATTATTCACAAAAACACCACCTCGTCAAAAAATACTTCGTCATCATCAGAGCCAAAAATTGTAGAAATTCGTATTAATTTCAACGTCTGAAAGAAAGTAGAAAAACAATCGCCATCAATTCAAAACTTTGCAAGTTTATTTAAAATTAATCAAAAGTCAGCTTAGTAAAAATTATCCACTGAAACACAACCTTGTTATGAAATAATTCGTCATCATCAGACCAAAATATTGTAAAAACTAGTTTTAACTTCATCAAATGTAAATAAATATAAAAACAATTGCCGTTTATTTCAAACTGTCTAAATTTATTTAAAATGGATCGGAAATTAACAAAATTAAAATAATAATCAGTAAAGACGACCTAGTTACGAAATAATTCGTCATCATCATTGCTATAAGTTATTAAAATTAGTTTTAATTTCATCGACTGCGATAACATATAAAAACAATTGCCATCTACTCGAAACTTACTCAAACTTATTCTGAAATTAGCTGAGTGAAAAATTATCCACAAAAACAACACCTCGTTATAAAATAATACATCATCATCAGAGAGAAAAACTTTAATAAAATTTAATTTTAACTTTATCAGATATAAAAATATATAAAAACAATTGACATCTACTTGAAACTATCTAAAGCTATTCAAAATAAATCTAAAATTAACTAAATTTAAAAAAATATT
This sequence comes from Ontholestes murinus, assembly GCA_963969525.1. Lineage (NCBI taxonomy): Eukaryota > Metazoa > Arthropoda > Insecta > Coleoptera > Staphylinidae > Ontholestes > Ontholestes murinus. Next base: position 5,161,946 of record OZ018395.1, on the reverse strand, counting down.
CACCAAACACGACCTCGTTATGAAATAATTCGTCAGCATCAGAGCCAAAAATTGTAAAAATTAGTTTCAATTTCATCGACCGAAAAAAGTATAAAAACAATAGCCATCTACTTGAAACTATTTAAATTTCTTTAAAATTTACCTGAAATTAGCTGAGTTAAAATATATATATATCGTATATATAGTCTGTCCGTTGGATCTTCCGTCGTACGTCACAAACTATCGCTTCAAAAAACGACGAAAGTTTTACAGTGCGTTCTTTTTTTAACGCATTTGGTTTACTTTATCAGACTGAATGTTTTTGTGTCGTTTCTCGAAGCGATATTTTGTGATGTAGGACGAAAGATCCAACGGATGGACTATAAAGACAACACCTCGTTTTGAAATAATTCGTCGTCATGAGAGCATAAAATTGTAAAAATTTGTATAAATTTCAACGACTGAAAAAAAGTTTATTTAAAAATAATCTAAAAGTAGCAGACTGAAAAATTATCCACAAAAACCGCACCACGTTATGAAATAATTCATCATCATCAGAGCAAAAATTTGTAAAATTTAGTTTTAACTCCAGCAAATGTAATAAATAGAAATGCTGATGTGGCTATCATAGTACTTTTCCTATATTTTACTCGAAAACTATGAGGTTTACGTAAAAAAGCTATTCTTAATAATTTGTCCACTTTTTAATTCTCTGGAATTATTTATAATATAAGTTTCATGTAACTCGTATCGGTTATTAGTAATTGGCTAAAAACGTCAAAGATTTTTATGATAAAAAAAGTTTTAATAAAACTTATCCAGTTTCTCGTTCCCTTTAACTTTTGTTTGAAAAGTTTTGTAACATTTTTCATATTAAAGAAAATTTCGAAAAAAAAAACAAAAAACGGTCTCGAGTAAACATCCACTTCCGGTTTTTGAATGTTCACCAAAATCTTTTCAGTTCCAGTTTTTCACGATTAAACCTTATGTTTAAAGTGTCATCTCAATCGGGTCATTCGTTTTTGAGATACAGCGCCCACCGACATTTTCATGCACGAAATCAATACTTTCCCTATATATACTATATAGGGAAAGTAATAAGTAGGTAATCATATAGTTAAGAAAACAACTTATGTTTGGACGAAACCGTTGTTGGCTTTAAAGTTGACTTTTCTCAACTTTAACCTAGTGCCGTAAACGAACTCTTCAGATTACTACAATTATTCTCATGCAGATTTGTAGAATTGTTCATCATACGTTTTCCCATATTTATTTAAAATCTTTAAGAAACTTTTTCTAGGATTTAAAAAGTTCTCTGAATTTCCACTTTTTTCAAACATTTTATAATTTTCAGCATTCTCCTTTTTAGAAATTTTCACCATTTTTCAAGTATTTAAAACCATTTTCTTACCTTATAAAAATTCCAGAAATGTCTATTTTTAATTGTAAGAATTTTATGGAAGTTTCAAGAATTTATCTTCCAGATTTCTTAATATACATTTTAAAATGCTTCAGCCTTTCTCTTCTAGTTTTTTTAGAAATTTTTACCATTTTTCGAGTATTTAAAATCATTTATTTACCTTATAAAAAGTTCCAGAAATTTTTATTTTCAATTCTGAGAATTTTTCTTCCAATATTCTTAATTTACTTAGTTTTGTAAGATTTTCTTCGAGTTTTCTAAAATTGACCCTGATGAATATTACTATATAGTTTTTGAAATTAAAAAAGTGTTCATTAATTTTCTAGCAATTTATCTTCTCATTTTTTAAGAAATTTTTTCCATTTTATTTCTATTTTCAATCCAAATTGTTGAGAATTTTCTCAGGGGTTTTAATATTATATAGATATCTATAATAATTATGGAATAATTCCTTCTTCGGATTTCTAATATTTTCTTCGAGAGTTTTTAAGAAATTTCCGAGAATAATAATAATAATAACATTATTTACGATATACTCCATTTTACAATGTAGTAAATACAAAATACATTAAGTATATTTATTGTATATGTCACAATTACATTTATTGAATTTTCTAGTAAAGTTCAAAAATTTCTTTTTTCAAACTTCTAAAATTGTTCATCCTATATTTTTATTTTTGTGTTTTCTAAAAAAAATCCTTTGACTTTTATCAGAAACTATACCAACTTCAATTCCAAATTCTGATATTTTTTAGGGCATAGGTGATATTTTTCAGTTTTTTTTGTATTATCAAACAATTAATCTTCACGATTTCTAAAATTGTTTCGAAGGTTCTAAAAAATTTCTAATTTTCCAACAATGCTCTTCCAGATTTTCAAAAATTTCCAGCATATTTTCTACCGTTTAGCATTTTCTGCTATTTACTGCTTAATTTTATCGATTTTTTTCGCAAATTCCAAAAAGTTCAAATATTGTTTGCTAGGTTTCTAGAATTTGCAACATAGTTTTTTCCATAATATAAGAATTTTTCAACGTTTTAAATTTCATCTACGATATCAAACACATTTTTGTTTCAATTTTTTTTTTCAACAATTTCTTTTTCAAATTGCAAAAAGAAAATTAACTTCTTGATATTTTCCAGATTCGTAATATTTCAGTAATCTATATTTTAAATTGGAAGAATATTTTAAGGTAGTGATATTTTCCAGATTCCTAAAATTTTTCGTAAAAATTTTCCAATTTTCCAACAATTCTCTTCCCGATTTTCAAAAATTTCCAGCATAATCTGCCAATTTTCATTTTCTGCTATTTATTTCTTATTTTATCGAACTTTGGCAAATTGCGAGAATTTTCTTCTAAAGTTCAAAGTTTTTAGAATTCACAAAACATTTTTGTCCAGAATATAAGATCTTTCAATTTCTATTTCAAATTGCAAATGTTTTTGAGGTCCTGATATTTTCCATATACCTAATATTTCAGCAATTTCTATTTTTTATGTAGACATATTTTTCAGATTCCTAAAAAAAATCTTCAATTATTCAGAGTAATTTTCAATAATTTAAAAAGATCTCTGCAAACTGCTACTTTATTCAAACATTTTATAATTTATTAGCATTTTCCACCATTTATTTTATAGAAATTTTCACCAGTTTTCGAGCATTTAAAACCATTTTTTACCTTATAAAAAATTCCAGAAATGTCTATTTTTAATTGTAAATTTTTTTTCGAAATTTCAAGAATATCTCTTCCAGATTTCTTGATATACATTTCATAATTTTTCAGCAAATCCCTTTCAGTTTTTTTAGGAACTTTTACCATTTTTCGTGTATTTAAAACTTTGGCTTTACCTTTAAAAAAATTCCAGAAATTTCTATTTTTAAGAACTTTTTTCTAGGTAAGAAAAATTCTAGATCTTACAAATTTTTGGTATACATTTTATAATTTTTCAGCAATTCTCTTTCAATTTTTTTTTTTAGAAATTTTCAAGTATTCAGTCACTTTTTACATTATAAAAACATCCTAAAATTTCTATATTTCATTGTGAGTATTTCTTGGAAGCTTCCAGATTTCTAGATTAACATATTTTTTTCAAGATTTTCTTCGAATTTTTCATTTATCATTTTCTTGGATAATTCTTGCTGTATGGTCGATCATATTAAACAAGGGTTCTTTAATTTCTTAGCATTTTGCCTTATATTTTTCAAGCATTTTCTACCATTTTATTTCTATTTTTATTCTGAAGGGTTTGGATATTGTATAGATATCTATCTATCTATAATTTTGGAGCAATTTCTCCTTCAAGTTTCTAATATTTTCATCAAGGGTTCTTTAGACCTAAAGCTATTCTCTTACAAATTATAAGAAATTTTCAAGAATTATCTAACATTTATTGAATTTATACGAGGGTTCAAAAATTTCTTTTTTCATATTTGCAAAATTTTTCATATTTTCTTTTTTTTGTGTTTTCTAAAAATAATTGCCTTTGACTATCATCAGAATCTATACCAACTTCTATCCTGAATTGCAATTTTTAAGGGGTGTGATATTTTTCAGTTTTCTTGAATTATCAAGCAATTAATCTTTCAGATTTCTAAAATTGTTTCGAAGATTGTAAAATTTTCCAAGTTTCCAACAATGCTCTTCTCAATTTTCAGAAATTTCCATCATATCTTCTGCCAATTTTCTTTTTCTGCTACTTACTGCTTTATTTTATCGAACTTTAACGCAAAATCCGAAATTTTTTTCGAAAGCTCGAAGATTGTTTTTCAGGTTTATAGAATTTACAACATATTTTCTTCCATAATATAAGATTTTTTCAGCGTTCTAAAATTTCATCTACGATATAAAACACATTTTTGTTTCAATTTTTTTTCAGCAATTTCTATTACAAATTGCAAAAAAAATATAGGTCCAAATTCGTAATATTTCAGCAATTTCTATTTCAAATTCCAAGAATTTCTTAAGGTAGTGATATTTTCCAGATCGTAAAATTTTTTTCAATGGTTATAAAATTTCTCGAAAATTCTCTTCGAGATATTCAGAAATATTCATCATTTTTTTCTGCCTTTTTAAAGAACTTTCTATTGGATTTTTCAGCAATGTCTATTTCAAATTACGAGAATTTTCTTCGAGGGTTCAAAAAATATTTAATTTTTCAGGCACCTTGAATTTTTGAACGTTTTAGAAATATTCAAGAATTTATCTTTCATCTTTAAAAATATTTATATCGATTTTGTTTCTTTTTATTGGAAAATAATAATACCTCTTGTTTTCTTGTTTTTCCATTGGCTATCGACCGGTGGTCTTTCAGTCCGAATATTCAAGATTTTTTTAAAGGTTTAGAATTTTTAACATTATTTTAACCGTTTTCCAAGAATTTTTCTAAACTAAATTGTGAGGATTTTCTTTGATCGTTCTGGAATTTTCCAGTAATATCTTTTATATATTTTTATAATTTTCCGGCATTATCTCTTCCAGATTACTATTGGTGGTTTGAGTTTACGTTAAGTTGTTAAGTATTAAAGTAAAAGCACTTTTTTAATTTTCAAAAACTTTTATTTGTTGCGTGTTATTCCAACAAATAAAAGTTTTTGAAAATTAAAAAAGTGCTTTTACTTTAATACTTAACAAGTGATATGAATTTTCAACAAATAACGACCTAATCAATTAATATGTTTACGTTAAGTGTTTTGAAAATTATTTTCATCTTTCAGATTCTTAGAACTTTCTTTAAGATATCTAGAATTTTCCAAAATTTTGTCTCTTATCTTTAAGGACTCTTCTACAATTTCATAATTCATCTTATCGGAATATTCGGAAAAAATATATTCTAAATTTTAAGATTTATTTAGATTTATTAAATTTACTAACATTATTTATCCAATTTCTTTTCTCAAAATTTTTACCATCTTTGGCTTTATTTTAGCAGAATTTCCCCACACTATCTATTTCATCGAGGTTTCTGAAGTTTTTGAGCAATTTATCTTCCAGATTTGTATAATTTCCAAAAAAATTATTTTTCCTAATTCAGCAAATCCTTTTCTTGATTTCTAAAAATATGTTTTCAGGCTTCTAGAAGTTCACAGCAAATTCACTTTTATATAGTTTTATTTATATAAAAGTGAAGATGAACTTTTTCCTTTTTCTTCCTTTAAAAAAATTCTGTAAATTTAAATGTATGTCTGTCAAAATGATTCCTTTTAATGAACTATATTATTCCTTGCTTTATCTTATTATTATTATTAGTTTGCCATAAACCAAGATTTTTTTCACTATATTTTTCTTTATCTTATCGGAATTTTGAGCACTTTTTCTAGCAAATTATAAGAATGTTTTTCGAAAGATTTAAAACTCAGTAAATTTCTTTTTTAAATTACTAAAATTTTCCATCATTTTTTTAGATTCACATATTTCTATCTTATTCCAAAAAAATTCATCAACGATCCTAGAAATTTTTTAAAGAAAACTATAATTTTTTGCCTAATCTAATCGGCATTTTTCAGAAATTTCTATTCCTCATTGAACGATTATTTTAAAAATTATGTATTTTAAACATATTTTTATAGATTTCCTAACAATACAGAATTGATGAGACTGTTACTTGTTGAAACTCCATATCACTTAATACTATGTCAGTATTTTATTAAGTTAAAATTTCTTAACAACTTCTCTTCTAGATTCCTAGAATAAAATAATTACTTTTAGGCGACTGAATATAAAATCAATATTCTAAAACATAAGAACTATTCTCTTTTCATCAAATTTATATTTATCAAGAGTGTGACTCAATGACATTAAATTGTTTTTAAAAATGCTGACCTCCCATAAGCATTTTTAAAATAATTTACTGAAACAGCGGAAGTAATTCTTTTGAATCGTTCGAAACATTTTTTTTAAGGAACGCAATTCTAGAATTTTGGGAAAAATACAATTAGCATTTCAAGTATTTCTCCTTATAAAGTTAGCAAATAATAAAACACAGATCAACATTCGCTTTCGTAGAATGCAACGTTTGAATTAATCAAAATATTTCCTCGTTTTAGATATTATTCTTTTTCAAAAACACCTCAGTACGAATTCTAGGATGTTCAAAAACTTACTTCGATCTTCTTAGAATGTTGCTATTATCATACAGATATTAAAAAAATTCATCATTTTTCGAAAATTTATTTTGTTACTTTATATGATCGAAATTTTCCAAACAATATTCTACTAATTTATGTGATGTTTTTTTGTAGTCTTTCAAATAATCAATCATCGCCTTTAATTATTTTTTTTTCTTAGTATTCTAGAATTTATCTTCTAGATTTTCCAAACAACTTTATTTTTTTCACGTTGTAAATTCTCCAGCGGTTTCTCTTACAAAATCGAAGACAGAATTGAAGAATTTTCTTTAGGGGTTTTAAAATTATCGAAAAATTGCTCTTCTATATTTTTTTTGAGCTCTTTTTTCCAGATTTTTAAAACTTTCGAATAACTAATCTTCCAAATTGTTCTTCAAAGCTTTTCCAACAATTTATCTTCCATGTTTTAAGAATTTATAAAATTTCTCACATTATCATATTGAAACTTTACTAAAAAATCTATTCTAAATTACGAATTTTTGGACTGAAATTTTACCCATTTTTTTATTCAATCTACAATTCGATCAATTTTCCTTAAAGATTAATAGTCTTTTCCTTGATGTCTTTTTATAATTTTTCAGGAATTTATTAATAAAATATTCAACAGAAATTTTTATTGCAAATAACGTGTAATTTGTTTGTTGATGGTTTAAGAATTTCTCTTTCAGAATTCTCCAATTTTCTAACATGTTCTATCCAGATTTACAGATTTTTTAACATTTCTTCTAGTTTAATTAATTGGCAATGTCTCTGATGTTATAAAACTTATTAAACGAGAATTCTATAATTTTACAAAAAAAAATTCATCTTCTCTTGTTTTGGTACATTGCATCAAAATTTTCATGTGATTTCTATTCAAACTTTTATTAGGGTATCTAAAATTTCAGCAAATTTCTATACGTATATAATTATTTTACAGTTTTCGAGCAATTCTCTTTAAGATTTTCAAATATTTCTAGAATTTTTTGGATTCTAGTCTACTTACTACTTTATCTTACAGAAAGTTTTCGATATTGTCTATTAAAAAAATACAAAAATGTTTCTCGAGGATTCAAAAATTTCTTTCCCAGATTTTCCAACATATTTTTTTGTAGATTTCTAAAAATTTTCAACAATTCCTCTTATTATAAATTTCTTTTATTCTAGAAATATTTTGCAATTTGTTCTGCATGTATTTTTACCATTTTTACTCTATCTTAGTAAAATTCTGCAACGAGATTTTCGATGTTGGTTTCTTGGGTTTCGAGAGTATATCAATATAAATAACTCTGTTGTATCCTTTATTCACGCTTTAATTTCTATGTTCAGCTATATAAATAATAATAAATTCTTTGATAATGACGTAATTTTCGAAATAAATAAATAAACAGTGAAACAAACCAAACGTAAATTGTGTTATTTCTATATTGCAAAATATTTCACGACGTCTTACATAAGAAATTAATTCAAAAAATATCAAAATTGAAGATTCCTCTGACAGCATCGTTTTGATGGAAAACTTCTTCATTCGCTCTTTCTTGGGGCGGGGGATGATTTTTGCCCTTTCAATTCTGGGTCGTACTTGAACATCCAGGATTTGTCTCGGGTTACCTTTAGACTTTAAAAAGTCCGGCTCATTTTGAATCAAATCAAACAATTCTTGACAGTGCCAAACTCGAAGTTCTTTCTGGTCTTCTATCAACACTTTCGGCACTAGCTTCACGCTAATCTTGCACATTTGCATATATTCCTTGGTCACTATATATACTATTATACTGCAAATGTGGACATCTTTAGAGTGTCAGCGATTTGTTGGCCGATGATGTTCTTATGCCATCTTTCGGACTGTGACCTTGAAATGCAGTCACCCTTGAAGACCTCTTGAGACATCTGTAATGTTTCGGTTGCATTTTTCAAGCCGCACACAAAACTTGATTGCGCTCCATTGCGTTGTGTTATAAAGCGAAAAACACACTTCACGCGGATGCATGTCTTTCCACTCAAACTGTTCAAAGCAAACTGCAGACCTATCGCTACATTTCCCGCTCCAATTTACCTCGCTGTAGTGCATAGACACGTCACAATAAAATCATGCGCATTACTTTCACAATAGACCCTGTATTCCAAATTGCGATAATTTAAATTCTGATATTTTTAGGATGTATATAGTTTTAGATCGATTTCTCCTCTCATTTTTATGCAAGTTATAAAAAATGAAAGTCGGAAAATACTTTATAGAGACTATAAGGAAGGTGGTGATTACATTCTAATTTCAGCTTCTCCAAGAACGTTTGTATTCTGACAATAGCATCGGGCTCGCTAGTGGCGTAAAAACACTTCATTCAACGATTTAAAATCATGAATAAATTTTGTTATTTTCATAAGAGCAAAAAAATGATTCAGTTTAAACGGAATTCCCTGGGTGACAGCCGAGGTCACTCAAGAAAGCATCTTCAGGTAGCTATCATAATAAAGGTAGCCCGAGATATTATTTATAGCCTTAAGAATAGAAATTCCTGACCTTAAACCAGATTACACATCACATCTCGGTTTGCTGTCACTGATTTCCCCACAATTTCATATACGAAACAACACCAGGATCAGAGATTAAAACGGAAAACCCGAAACAGTAAAAACACTTTAGATATCAAAAAAATATTTATTTTAAAGCATATTATTTTAATAACAAAGGTATTTCATTTCTTATTTAAAAGGATATACTTAAATCTAAATTTTATTTCTTAAACATTTCTAAAACGGTGAAATGATTGTTTAAAATGTTAAAGGCTTAATATAAATAATATTTTACTTCTGTTAAGCTAATTAATGCAGTGTCTTTATTTTTCGATTTCGGTATTGATTTACAGAAGGCTCGAGTTGTCCAGGTAGGCTGTCGGGGACGTGCCTGCCGATTATCAAATGTTTGCCTGCCATTAACGCCCTCAGGAAGAATGGGAGACACGACTTTGAAAGGTGCGGATTCGACGATCAGCTGGAGATCGTCTGTTGTCCCGAGGAGGATGAGCCCGATCGGACGACAACCACCACAACCACCACCACCACCACCTCCAAGACCATCCTGAGGAATCCCAGTGTCAGGAGGAGCTTACAAGGTACTTAATCTCCTATTTATAAACATAAAATACTCGGTTAGAACAGTTAGAAACGCTCCTTCACTATTTTACTATTTTAAAATAGTAAAGAAAAGTTTCTAATTAACTTTAAAGTTATAAAACATGTATCACAAAGTGATCTACAATCAAGTATGTAATTAAGTTTCTAATTGTTTTAATCAAGTTATTCACGTAACTTAATTAATCCAAACATGAAATACGTATTTTTCTGTTTGTTAAAATAAAGGTAAAATTTAGCAAAAATTGTTTTGTCTTAAAGAAAATTGATGAAAATTGTTTATACATTTTTTTGTCACTTGTAAGAATTTTTTATGGATTATCTGTCGTATTTGTGAAATATGTGCAATCTATAAATTGGAAAGTTTCGAAATTAAAACAGACACCTGACTGTCTGCATTACGTGCAGCCCGATAAATTTATGTGTTTTTTTTCTCTCTATCTTATTCCTTTACTTCTTGCTTGTTTATTATTGTTTGTGTGTCTCTTCCGCAGCGTGCGAGGTGTTCGCGGACATCGTGGGCCCCTGGGTGACTTATCAAATTCTGGGCGGAGTGGGTGCCAAGCTGGGCGAGTTTCCACACATGGTGCGTCACTTTTATTAATAATAATATTTCATCCCTATATTTCGATTTTTCTTACGTATACACACACACGCGAAAACGTTATATAATATTAACGGGCTCTATGTATTTTTGGGGAAGCGTGTTATTTTAAGAGGCCCCGTTTCCCCCGGGGGCGGCGGAACCCGTTAATATTTAAACGTTGTTTTAAGGGAGAACCGCTAGGAACGACCAATAATACATTTTATGATTACAACTACCCGCACTCACACACACCCTTATCTAATCCCGAAATGAAAACCGCGTTATTTTCATTTCGTTCATTTTACACCGAGCGAAGAATCCCACGCATTTATTTAATTAATAATAAACGTCTACATATTTTCGACGCTTTAACACTCGCGTTAAGTGGTCGGAATGTTTTGGTAATACACTTAATCGGAACGCAAATTTTAATCGCGTGTTTTTATGTTATAATTAAGTAAATATAAACCTCGAGTTATTTGTCATTGTGTTTTCCGATTATTGATTAACGAATCCTTGAAATGTACGAATGGGAAATTTTTCGATTTGCAACGTCACGTTTCGTTAATCTATTTGTGTGAAATTTGTTATTTACTCTGTGAGGGAAATTAGCTGTATTATTATTTCGGAGCATTCAGCGCAAATTGAAACGAGTCGAATGCTGACGACAACCTTTAAATTTCAATTCCCTCCGATAAGAATATGAAAATTTCAATAATCTCGTTTTATGACCGACCCCAATGGCGGAGAGGGGGTAGTATAGGCGCGGGTAGATATTTGGCCGCCCCGGGCAAACAAACAATACGCCGTGTCTGCAACAGAAGTTATTAAATTCTGAAATTATTCAATATATATATATATATATATATATAATATATATATATATATATATATATATATATATATATATATATATATACACGAATACATTTATATTAATGAATTTTCCGTAAAGCTTAATGTAAACAAATATTCCCAACGGTGTATTGTGTGTACGCATTAAATTAATTTCATATTAGGGGGGTTTTATCATATAAGAATATTTGGAAGTTTAATATTTTCTTGATTAGTTACGTAAATATAGATGATTAGTAACAAAGTTTGCAAACTGTAAGACAGCTTAAAGAAGGTTTTGCTTTCCATTTATTTTTACTTTAAATTTTTTCCATTTTACCCTTAAAGTGAAGGAATTTTGCTTGACCTTTAATTTTCTTGCGTAAACTGTCATCTGTCAACTGTTACTGTTATCTATCATCTAGCATCTGTCATCTGTCATTTGTCATCTATCAACCGTCAACTACCATCTGTCATCTATAATCAGTCATCTATAATCTGTCAACTGTCATCTGTCAACAGTATATTTTTGTAACACAGTATCAACTGTCAAATACCATCTGTCAATTATCATATGTCAACTGTCATCCATCAACTGTCATCTGTCAACTGTTTTCTGTCAACGATCATCTATCAACTGTTTTCTCTCAACTGTCATCTGTCATATGTATTTTCTCAAAAGTCTTTATAATTATAATTGTCTATTTTAGTTCTTAACTATATTACGAGTTATTGATAGATGACAATTAACAGTTGATATTATCTGTGGAAAGAAATTCTGTTTTTTTGTTTCTGCAGCAACTGTGTCAACTATATTCTGTCACCTGGCAACTATTACTATTATTTGTCATCTGCCAAATATTATCTGTCAACTGTCATCTGTTTTCTGTCAACAGTTTTTTTTTTGTAACAACTGTATCAACTGTATCAACTATCATATGGAAATGTAATTTTTTTAAAGCTTACTTTTTTGTACCTGTAGCAACTGTCAACTAGCATCTGCCAACTGCCATCTGTCACTGTGCTAACTGTCATCTGTCAACTATCAACTATCAACTGTTTTCTGACAACTGTTATCTATCAACTGTTTTCTGTCAACTGTCATCTGTCATACTGTTATCTGTCATCTATCATCTGTCATCTGTCATTTGTCAACTACTATCTGTCATGTACCATCAGTCATCTATTATCGGTCAACTGTCATTTGTCATCTGTCAGATATTGTCTGTCAACTGTTCTCTGTTTTCTGTCAACAGTCTATTTTTGTAACAACAGTATCAAGTGGCAAATACCATCTGTCAATTATCATATGTCAACTGTCATCTGTCATCTGTCATCAGTCAACTATCATCTATCAACTGATTTCTGTCAACTGTCATCTGTCATATGTATTCTGTTAAATGTCTTTATAATTATAATTGTCTATTTTACTTCTTAACCATATTACTAGTGAGTTATTGATAGTTGACAATCAACAGCTGATATCATCTATGACAAAGAGATACTGTTTGTTTTTTCATAACACTTGTTAATTTTTTTCAATTATTCAGTTATTTTTTCAAAACTTGCATTTTTGTTCCTGCAGCCACTATGTCAACTATATTCTGTCAACTGTCAACTATTACTGTTTTTTGGCATCTGTCAAATATTATCTGTCAACTGTCATCTGTTTTCTGTCAACAGCTTTTTTTTGTAACAAATGTATCAACTTTATCAACTGTCATCCGTCAACTATCATATGGAAATGTAATTGTTTTAAAGCTTACATTTTTTTTTACCTGTCAACTATCATATGTTATCTGCCAACTGTCATCTGTTAACTGTTTGTTTCATATCACTTATTAAATTGTTTCAATTGTTCAAATATTTTTTTAAAGTTTCCATTTTTGTTCCTGTTGCAACTGTGTCAACTATCATCTGTCAACTGTCACTTTTATCTGTCATATGTCATCTTTTATCTGTTAACTATAATTTGTTATCTGTCAAATATCATCTGTCAATGGTCAATTGTCATCTATCATCTGTCAATTATCATATGTCAACTGTCATCTGTCAACTGTTACTTTTATCTGTCATCTTTCATCTGTTAACTATCATCTGTTATCTGTCAAATATCATGTGTCAATGGTCATTTGTCATCTATCATCTGTCAATCATAATATGTCAACTGTCAACTGTTAGTTTTATCTGTCATCTGTCATCTTTCAACTGTTAACTATCAATTATGTAAGGACTTTGTCTAATCAGCATCAATAAATATATTATTATTATTATCATCTGTTACCTGTCAAATATCATCTGTCAATGGTCAATTGTCATCTATCATCTGTCAATTATCATATGTCAACTGTCAACTATTACTTTTATCTGTCATCTTTCATGTGTTCACTATCATCTGTTATCTGTCAAATATCATCTGTCAATCTGTAATATTTGTTTGTATATCCTTAAGAAATAAATATTATTATTATTATAATGGTCAATTGTCATCTAACATCTGTCAATTATCATATGTCAACTGTCAACTGTCATCTTTCAACTGTTACTTTTATCTGTCATCTTTCATCTGTTTACTATCATCTGTTATCTGTCAAATATTATGTGTCAATGGTCAATTGTCATCTATCATCTGTCAATCATAATATGTCAACTGTCAACTGTTAGTTTTATCTGTCATCTGTCATCTTTCATCTGTTAACTATCACTTATGTAAGGACTTTGTCTAATCAGCATCAATAAATGTATTATTATTATTATCATCTGTTACCTGTCAAATATCATCTGTCAATGGTCAATTGTCATCTATCATCTGTCAATTATCATATGTCAACTGTCAACTATTACTTTTATCTGTCATCTTTCATGTGTTCACTATCATCTGTTATCTGTCAAATATCATCTGTCAATGGTCAATTGTCATCTATCATCTGTCAATTATCATATGTCAACTGTCATCTGTTTTCTGTCAACTGTCATCTATCAACTATTTTCTGTCAACTGTCATCTGTCAACTGTTATCTGTCATAAGTATTCCGTCAAAAGTCTAAAATTGTAATTGTCTATTTTACTGTCTAACTATATTACGAGTTATTGATAGTTGACAAATTGCAGTTGATATCACCAATGACAAAGAAATAATGGTTGTCATCTATCAACTGTCATCTGCCAACTGTCATCTGCCAACTGTCATCTGCAACTGTCATCAACTGTCAAATATTATTTGTCACTTGTGATCTGTTTTCTTGCAACAGTCTGTTTTTGTAACAACTGTAACAATTGTATACATTGTCAACTATCATCTGTCAACTTTCAGGTGTCAAATGTAATGTATCCACTATCTTCTATCAGCTCTCAGCTAGTTATTTAGCCATAATTTTACAAACTAGGAAAGTTGATTTTTTTAAATTTAAAATAACAGTGATAGTTGACAGATGACAATTAACATATTGCAGATGACAGTTGATAGACGGCAGATAGCAGTAGACAGTTGACAGCTGACAGATGACAGATGATAGATGATAGATGACAGTCGACAGAAGACAGATGACAGTTGATTAACACTAGCCAATTGTCATCTATCATTTGTCTTCTATCAGCAGTCTATTGTCTAATTGTATATTTTATTGCTTAACTATATTACGACAATGGCAGTTGATATCACCAGTGACAAAGAAATAATGGTTCTCATCTATCAACTGCCATCTGCCTAATATTATTTGTCAATTGTGAACTGTTTTCTGTCAACAGTCTGTTTTTGTAACAACTCTAACAAATGGATCCATTGTCAACTATCATCTGTCTACTGTCAGGTGTCAAATGTAATGTGTCCACTATCTTCTATCAACTGTCAGCTAGTTATTTTCCCATAATTTTACAAAATAAGAAAGATGATTTTTTTAAAATTTAGAATGACAATGATAGTTTATAGATGGCAATTAACATATTGCAGATGTCAGTTGACAGACTTCAGATGGCAGTAGACAGTTTACAGATGACAGTTGACAGAAAACAGATGACAGTTGACTAACACTAGTCAATTGTCAACTATTTTGTCAATTATCACTTGTCTTCTATCAACAGTCTATTGTCTAATTGTCTATTTTACTGCTTAACTATATTACGAGTTATTGATAGTTGACAAATGACAGTTGATATCACCAATGACAAAGAAATACTGGTTGTCATCTATCAATTGTCATCTGCCAACTGTCAAATATTATTTGCCAATTCTGATCTGTTTTCTTTCAACAGTCTGTTTTTGTAACAACTGTAACAACTGTATCCATTGTCAACTATCATCTATCAACTGTCAGATGTCAAGTGTAATGTGTCCACTACCTTCTATCAGCTGCGTAGTGTAGTTATTTTGCCATAATTTTACAAAAAAGAAAGCTGAAATTTTTAAATTTAAAATGACATTGATAGTTGACAGATGACAATTAACATATTGCAGATGTCACTTGATAGACGACAGATGGCAGTAGACAATTGACAGATTACAGATGATAGATGACACTTGACAGAAGACAGATGACAGTTGACTATCACTAATCAATTGTCATCTATCTTATCAACTATTGTCTTTTCTATCAAAAGTCTATTGTCTAATTGTCTATTTTACTGCTCAACTATATTACGAGTTATTGATAGTTGATAAATAGCAGTTGATATCACCAATGACAAAAAAATACTGATTGTCATTTATCAACTGTCAAACATTATTTGTCAATTGTGATCTGTTTTCTTTCAACAGTCTGTTTCTGTAACAACTCTAACAACTGTATCCATAGGTTACTATCATCTGTCAACTATCAGATGTCAATGTAATGTGTCCATTATTTTCTATCAGCTGTAGTAGTGTAATTATTTTGCCATAACTTTACAAAATAAGAAAGCTGACATTTTTAGATTTAGAATGACAGTGATAGTTAACAGATATTTTTTGCAGATGACAGTTGACAGATGGCAGTTAGTAGATTATAATAGTAAGTTGACAAATGACAGATGACAGTTGATAGAAAATAGATGACAGTTGACTATCACTACTCAATTGTCACCTATCTTGTCAGCTATCACTTGTCTTCTATCAACAGTTTGAAATTTGCAATTGCTTTATTTACTCTTTAATTTAATAAATTTATTAATGCTTCGATCTTAAGGAATATTAATAAGTCAAATGTCTGTATATTATATAAATTTAATTTTGCTTACATCATATGATTGAGTTTAACATCATCTGTCAACTATCATCTATCAACCGTCAACAACTCTCTTCACTCAACTATCATATGTCAAATTACATTCCAATTATAAGACATACATCTACAACTGAAGCTTTGTGATGTAATCAATCATCTGAAATCTGTTATTTTCCAGAACGTATCTTAAAAATGACAGCTGACATAAAGATAGATTGATAGATGAACGTTATATAAATAATTAGTGCAATGGATTTTTTCAGATATTGAAAACAATGTTCTAAAAAACGTTGGAGAAAGTCTGTTTGAACCAACCGACTTTTCTTCATGTAATAATTTCAATAATATATAATAGTCTACAATTTTTCGAAAAAAAGTTTTTCTGGTAGTTTTTATTGTTTTTTTCAAATGGAGTTCTCAAATTAAAAATGTTCAACGTTTTTAATTTTGTAACGTTATGGGCAAAACAATCATTATATTTTTTAAATGGTTCAGATACAAATATTATCTATCAACTGTCATCTATCAACTGTCATCTGTCAACTGTCATCTATCAACTGTAATCTGTCTTATCTCACGAATCATCTGTCAACTGTTAACTGTCATCTGTTAACTGGCAATTGTCAGTGGTCAATTCTAATATGTCAACTATTATCTGCCACTGTCATTCTCGATTTAAAATGTTTCAATTTTTTTATTGTTTTACTTATGGGTAAAATAATTAGTAAAGTCAATTCCCTGCTAGAAGGTGATATCAAATATGTATAAATATTTACAATTTTGTCAGTCATTTTCTTGTTTTTTTTTTTTTCAAAAATTTTCATTCATGAAAAAGCGTATTTAGATCTTTTTTTAATATAGGACAAGAATATTCCATTGAATTATGTTTAAATGTGCTTTAACTAAAATATAATTAAGACAAATGATTGCAAAATAGTCTATTTAAAACTAACATGAATTTTATATAGACCTGGCGTACTCTTGACCTAGGTCAACGCGTCAACTTTCAAGATAGGTCGGGAGTACGCCAGGTCAACGTACAGCTTATCAATGGTGTAGTGAGGTAGGTCAAGAGTACGCTAGGTTAATGCATACTTTAATGGAGTTGGTAGGCTCAATCCCGGTACATTAGGGAAACAGTTGGTAAAACATCCTCTACATCCCAATCAACATACATACTGCGAAGGCAGGTCAACGAAGTCGGTCCTGTATTGCATATTTGGATTCCTGGGACAGTTCTTATGTGACTTTATGTATCATACAGACATCTAAAATAATTCGTCATTTTAACAAAAAGTAGTCATCCAGTAAAAAGTTGAATATTTCAGCTATCATAAAACGTAGAAGGGCAAAACAAAAAAAAACATTTCTGCTCTTCACTCCCTTTATCCTCGTTTCCGCATTTTTAATTATCGTTACTTTATCTTCTTCACTGTCTGCAAGTGACTTCTTTAGAATTCCAACTATTCTCTTCAAACGACTTTTCATTGTTTTGGTTCTTATCAGTGAGGGTTTTTACGTGTAGTTTCTTAACCTCTTTTCTTGTGTTATGTGCTGTTAGCCTTTTTAGTTCTTCAATCTTTGCTCGTATTTTGTTTAGGTTTCCTTGGTCTTTCTTCTTTTTCTTCTCTACCCGTACTCCTCCATCCTTATTTCTTTTTTCTCTTCAACTGTACTCCTTCATTACCTTCGTCTGTACATGTTCTTTATGAGGCTTGTGTTTGAGAAGTTTCTATACTCTTTTCCTTATTTGATTGTGTACCTTTAAGAAATTCTCGTTTGTGGAATTTGGTACAATCTCATCAATTTTTACGTTTTTTGTATCTCTTTCTTTCTCTAGCTATTTTTTATGATTCCTATTAAATACCTCTCTTTACTTTTCTAACTCTTAATTTCTCTGACTGTTTCCAAAACTAAAACTCTTTATGTAATTCCTTCACTCTTAACACTTTTTTTTGGCTCTCTTTCTTTAAATCTTTTAATAATCCTCTTTCCAAATCTTGTTTCAATTCTTCTGATGATCGTAGTTTTCATAAAAATTCAAATTACGTTTATATGATATTTTTTCTCTTTTGATTTTACATCATATTGTGCTTGTTCAAAATATCCTTGAAATTTCTGTTGGTCTTCTTGAATTATGCATACATATTATGGTAAAGAATAAAGACATAAATTATATAACAGTTCTTCATTCGAGTGGACATCATGACCTCACTTTTATCGCGTAACGGAATCACACAAACACAGGAAAGAAAAACGTGTTTTAACCGAAAGGTGTAACTTTATTATAAGTTTTTCATGTGCACAACAGTTATTCTGCTCGTTGAAACTATTCACGTCGGATACTTTCCACTTCAAAATCGCGTGCGGCGCGCCATCGTCCAAACCGCCCACCCATCCGCTCGTACCGCTCGCCGTACAATTTCGTCCGCGAATTTAAATTATAGCCACCGCGCGATAAAAGCAAACTTTGTTGCTTGCATACATTTATACAAAATTAAGATAATTATCTGGTGCACAAATTGCACAAACCCCACTAGCAAACTTACGAGATATTTCACCGTTATCTCTTTCCCTAGTCTTGAAAATTATAATAATAAAATTGTACACGAAATAAAAAAAATTATATTAACAAGAACGGAATTGTATAAGTTTCAGAATTATAACGTTTTATTTGTGTAATTAAAGTTTCAAAGTGTTGATAATTTTACTAACTAGAATCTTAATTTATTTTCCCATTAGGGTAGCTTTTAATATAAAGGAAAAAATCTCTACATTAAAAGGAAATTAAATTTAAATAAGTAATTGTGGATCATTTAAAATAAATAAAACAATTAAATAATAATAAACAATAATTTAAAAATACGAAAATATTTCGTAAAGTTGATTGTTTTATTTATTTTGAAAATGAATTTAGATGACTTTCATTATCTAAAGAAGTTAAACGTTGTTGTGATATAAAATTGATCTGTAACTGTTTTTGGCAGGGGAAAATCTTTTAATTTATTTAATTTTTTAAAATTAAAACAAAGTTTGAGGTTAAAATGTGCATAATTTAATTGATAATTTAAATTTGTTTAAAAAGAATAAAATGAATTATTCAAGCACATTTCCAGTATTGATACGAATTCACAGGAAAAAGAACCGAGTCGGACTTTTCCATTAATCATTTCCTTTGTTAATGTTTGCGCACGTTCGGCAACAATTAGTGCCATTTAAATGTAACACAATATTTACACGGCGATGTTCAAATTTACCGGCGCGTCACATCAAACATCACCTGTTCCACTGAGTTCAAATAATAAGATGCGGACAAATTAATTATTTCTGCGGCGGTGTAATGTGTAATCATCGTTTAGAGTTTCAATAAATGTAAAGTAAACTCGGAAAATACGAACGCCGGGGAAATTGAAAACCGGGACGGATAAATGTTTACGTTTGTGCGAAGACAAAACAAACGCGTGTTTTGATAATTAATACATTTTTTTGCCAGGAAATAAAAAATGGATTTATTGATTTTATTTATGCAAATATTAATTAAAATTTCGAGTTGGTTGCTCGAAGCCATAGTTTTCAATCAAGAATTTTCAAATGGAATTCACGTTATGGTTTTAAATAATTGAACAATAATAAATTATCGATTACGTATTCCTGACCTGCCTCAACGTATTTTATCTTGACCTATCCCAATATAATAATACATTGACCTAGCTTACTCTTCACCTACCCCAATTAATTAACTACGTACATTTAAATTAGCCTTGAAATTTCTTGGGCGATTTTTATATCAAAGTTGAGAAAAATTTATAGATTTCTTTTAAAATAATAAAAGAAATATAAAAGGCAATCTTCGTATCAGTATACTATTTTATGTACATCATTGTATTATATAGTGTAGAAACAAACGTATTATTAGTATTAATAATAATATAATAAGTAATAATTATTTTAATTATTATATTAGACGTATTCTTAAAGTCGGCTAAGAAATTCTATTTAATAGGGGGGCTGAATATTATCCGGTAATAATAATAATTACAAACAGTACGCCCGGCTAAACTATAAACATTGACAAGGTTCTTAAACGTTGGCCGAGTAAATTAACTAATTATTCTGGAAATTTGGTCGGCACATTAATTGTATTACTCCTGAACAATATGAACCACGCATCGAATTACCCGTCCCTTCACCGACCTTTAATCACCCTTCAGCCATTAATGCAGTATGTCTAAATTTAATTTATTAACGGCGGCGATGCTCTTTTGTTAACCGGCACGGCGTCTTTAAGACGTTTTAATTGTATTTATTATATTAAAATAATTATAATGATAATAATTTTATTAACGGGTTTATCTATTTACAATATTAATATTATCAATTAAACTAGGAAAAAATTTTCATGATGAAAATGAAAACTGCATTTGGAGATTAATTTTTTTACAACAATAATTATCTAGTTTAAAAATTATAGAACATCATCAGTGAACCTTGAAAATATCATAAAACATTCGTGATATTATAGCTACAAATAAAATGGCGGCACTTGAGGTGGATGAGAATGAAAATTGCATTTCAGGTATTGAAACTTTCAAAAATAAAAGATATTCACAAAAGGAATTAGTTTCAAAATTTTAGGGCATTATAAGTAAAGATCATATCTTCGATATATCATAAAACAATCGAGATATTATTTCTATAAAAGTAAATAACACCACGTGAAATCAGACTATTAAGAATTCATATTTGATTTTGAGATTTGAAAATTTCTAAAAAATAATCACTAAAGTAATTAGTTTCAAAATCTCAAGGTATACTTTAAATATAATATGTCTTTAATATATGATAAAAGAATTGATAATCTACTGCTAGAAATAGAATAGTGCTGTTTGGTAATTAAAAATTAATGCAAATTAATGAAAATTGCATTTAGACGATCACAAAAGGAATTAGTTTCAAAGTCCGAAGACATCATCAGAGATAGTATATCGTTGATGTGTCGCAAAACAATAGCACCACTTGAAACCCGACAGTTTTGAATGAAAATTTTATTTAAAGGTTTGAAAATTTCTAAAAAAATAATAAAATATATAAGTCCTTTACGTTGTAGAAAATTAACTAATAATTAGAAAAAACACGAAAATATTTCGTAAAATCTACAACAAATGAGTCTTATTAAGACTACAAGAACAAACCACTTTTGAAACAACTACTTCTCTAGCTAATACTTCGACAGACATTGAATAATACAAAAGTAATTTGCGTGTTACAAAATAGCAAGGCTATCAAAGCAACACTAGTTTGAACTTATTTCTTTCTGTAAAATGAACTAAAAATGATTGACTGTACGTTAAATTATTTGTGAGTGACTATATTACGATAAATTAGGAACAAGAAATTAATTTAGGTTGATATAATTAAAAATAAATTAGCAAAAGCAATTAAATAATTCAATACTCAATTTATAACCATCTGCAGACACGTGTTTCGATCTCTCGATCTCTTCAGTACAGCTTTATTATAAAATTGATTTGAAATATAAATAAAAACGTTTACTAAAATAAATATAATCTTGTATAATCTTGTAGTCTTAATAAGACTCATTTGTTGTAGATTTTACGAATATATTTTCGTGTTTTTTCTAATTATTAAAAAAATAATAATTACAAAATAATTTACTTCCAAAAACTCTAAATATCATTAGAAAAAGCTTATCTTTGATATGTCATTGAACAATCGAGATTGGGTATAAACAAAATGGCGTCGCTTGAGTTTTCAATTGTTAAAAATAAAAATTGTATTTTCAAAAGAAAATATGTAATCACAAAAAAATGGGTTCAAAATTTTGTATTTTTGATATTTCATTAAACAATTGAGATACTAAGGCTAGAAACAAGAAAGCCCAAAATGGAAACTGACAGATGAGAATGAAAATTGCAATTTTTTCATAATCTCAGTCAGAATGAAAATTACGTTTAGAGATTGGTAAATTATAAAAAAAGAGTCACAAAAATTAGTTAAAAATCTTAAGGCATTACCAGAAATAATTATTTGTTTAATATATCGTGAAACAGTCGAAATATTAAGGTACAAGACAGATTTATTGAACCACAAGCTTTTAACGAACCCTTGCAACAAATACAATTAGAGCTTGTTACTGATAAACTTGACAAACTTATTAAGAATGGAAAGGTTATTATCAACAAAACAAAAGATTATGAAAAATTGTTTGTTTAGACCGATCAGTTGCAACAGGTAAATCTTGGTTGGATGAGAAGAAACAACAAATGGGAGAGACTATAGTTGCATGGCAGAGATTTGTAACTTTGCATCAAACTGTGGTGGTGTGGGTCCAAGATAAGAAAGTTTTCCTAAAGAAACCCTTTCATTTGACCACTTTACACGAGACTAGACAAAAATTACACGATTATTCCAATGCCGTGGCAAAATAACTCGAACATCTAGGTTCTGTTACGAGTGTCAGCAACTTACTACAGAAAATGAAAGAAGCTGAAGAGGCTAAACTGAAGTAGAATTACTTATTAGTAGGGATCAACATGGAATCCGTGAAAGAAAATCGCCGACATTCAAATTCAGAAAACTAAAATTTCACTCTCGATAGAAAACTTCAGCTCCACTTCCGTCCTAGACTTGGAGGTGACGCCAAAGTGGCCTAATCAGTAAACGATCTGATCTCTGAATTAGAATCCCTTAATGTCACCATTAAATTGTTCAACTGGAGGCATCAATTGTGCAAGTTGAAGTCCAACAGTTATGGCAACAAGTTTGCACAACCTGCATTTTGTACGGATGAAATCTAAGATCTCGATTGAGAATAATTTTCGTCAACGTTTCACGTTTTTTAAACGTCGGTCCACTTACGTCGTAGTTGTTTATCTACTTTTTAATAGCGTTTTCTGGCGGAACAAGTTGGTTGCGCGGTATTTGAAATGCTGTCGAGAATGTCACATCACGTTTGCTTTAACTACGTAGCCTCGTTATTCACTCGTCCAACGATTCTTTGTAAACTAAATGACAGAATATGCAGGTTATGACAGATCGGCCATTAACGTTTCTACTATTTCTCCACGAGCTACTAACCCCACCTCAAACTTTCCCGTTTCACTGGCGGTTCATGTAGTAAGTTTGTTGCCATTGGCCAATTGGTTCAAAGCTTGTTTACAATTCCACGTACTTTTGGAATTAAGGTTCTTAATGGCGACCTTATTTTCTGATTTGTTCGTGCAAGGAATATAGGTCTAGTAAAGTTTCCATTGCTACAGAGAGGGTGGTGTGCATAGCCCCGTGATGCCAGGACAGACCATTATCTGAAGAATTTGAAGCTTCTTTTGTGCCGTTGCTTATTGAGTTTTGACCCACCATACTAATGACCATATGTAATACTAGCTCTTTTTTTTTCTTTGGAACGTACTGGTCGTGCGCTATCAGTAGTGCAACTCCCAGCCTCCCCTTGAAGTGGAAGACCAGTGATATCGGTGTTCTTCACCTGACGCCCCTTCAAACTTTGTGTTTGTGTTAATTTTACAATTACAAGCGTTGCGAGTGTTTATTTACCTGTACCCGCTTTCACATTGTCCGCATCGTCTTCCACGTCTGCCCGTACCTTGTGTAGGGCTCTCTCCCTTGCCTCATTCCCTTCTGCCTGTCAACCTCTTCGTCGTCAGCACCGTTGGTGCGAAGAAATTAACCACCTCCTAGCTGCCTTCGGATGCCACCATTACAAACCCTGGTTGTTTGCGTCCTTGCGGGCTGTCCTAGCGCCTCCTTTTGCTCCGATCTCTCACTGTACCACGCCGTGCAACCTTCCAAGGTGCGCGTCGCTTTGTCGGGTTCACCCGAGCTACAGAACTGTCATTCCGAGGCGCGCGTGCTGCTTATTCTGTGGAGTATAATTTTCCATAGACCGTAAGGCGTTGGTACAGAAATGAGTCAACTTTTCTATGACTCCTCTCTAGTCATTGTTCCAGATCTTGGACCAGTTGCCTTAACTAAGCCTGTACAATATACCCTGAGCATCCCGTCCAAGTCTGTGCGGCCTACAACACCGTAGATAGTCATTAAGAGTCTCCCGGTTCTTTCTGAAGGTCCGCCCATGTTCGCCATTAATCCTACGTTGGCTCTCTTTGACCTTACCGCTGCTGGAGCATGGAGTTGATCTCCATGATCACCTCCAAGTACGCAAGGCTCTTGGATATCGCTACCTCCTGACCTAGTATCCTTATACTTTTTCCAGAAGTGAGTCCTGCTCTTCTGCTGAGAACTATGCCGCCTCGGTTTACTGCACTACTATCTCAGGATCAGCTGGGGTCTTAGCTAACCAGGTCATCGGCAAACCCCACTGTCTCTGTCCCTTCTGGGAGCGATAGACGGAAGACGCCGTAGTATGCCACATTTCCGGTAGGGTGAGACGTCTCTCCTCTAGAACCTTTAGAAAGACACTCTACGGGAGGGAGTTGAATGCGTTTTTGACATCAATCGCGATGTTTTCTAAACTGCTTGCAGATAAGAAACTATTATATCTAGCCCTTGCTGCAACAGTGCAGGAAAAATTCCATCTGGGCTTGGTGCTTTGAAAGGTTTGAAGCTATTAACTGCCCAATCAATTCTTTGATAATGAATTTTGCAGCCTTGCTTTTGATTTCTCTAGTAGGTAGGAATATGATTCATTCTGTAGATTGAGCAGTGTTTTCTTAGGAGTTCACAGATGTTGGGCCTGAAAATACATCTTTAACAGCACTTTTATTGAGCCCTTCTGCATAACTCCCAACAGTTTTTGTATTAGTCCGATACTATTGGAAGGGTCTTTGGACAGGACTTTGTGAAACCTGGCTATTGGGGTTATATCAGTAACACCCTCACAGAACGTTCTTTATGTTTTCCTTTTCGATTTTCTCAACTCCTTATTATATTCCGACAGTGACTGTCAGTAGGCACCAAAGTTGTCTATTTTTCTTCTTGTTCCACTAGGGCATGTCTCTGAGGGAGACCGTCTCTGTATTCATATAACTTTAGAATGCTATTGGTGCTATGGTGTTGTTTCTAGCTCTTTTGTGGTCTCAATGTTGAGTTAAGATTGTCGATTCCCATACTTATGCACATAGAGGATTTAGTGTGCTTTCCTCGCGATTTCTGGATTTCAAGAATTTAAAAGATGCTTAAAATTTGTAGAACTCTTGAAATTGAGTATTTAGAAAATTCTGAAAGTGAAATTTGAAGAAACATTCTAGACATATAGAAAATAAATTTCAGAAAAATTTTGATAACATGAAGCAGGAATATTTATGAAACATAAAATAAAGATAACTGATAAACATTTTCATAATTTGTATTTAAAAAATTCTGAAAAATATCATAAACTGGTAATCTAGAAGAGAAATTCTTAAATAATTAAATCTTTAATTTTCCAAGAATTTCTCTTTTAATTTCTCTTAAAATCAAGTTAAAAATCATAATATATTCTCCAAAGTAGCTATGTTTCAAGCTTTTGACAAAAAGTTGAAAATACTAGAATTTTTATAAAGAAAAA
>OZ018395.1:4221879-4535950 GCA_963969525.1 Ontholestes murinus | reverse complement strand
ACTGATGACAAAAGACAGTCGACATATAACACATATCACATATAGTCTAACTACAAAAATGTTTTAGTTTAGACCAACAGATGACAGATGTCACATATGACATATCATATTTAACTTAAATACAAACATGTGTCATTTTTGATCTCTGGCAGATAACAGGTGGCACAAAACAGCTGAGAGTTGACACAGTTTAGAGATAGAATATAACATCTCATATATAATCTTTATTCAAACGTATGTCAGTTTTGTTCAACAACACTTGACTATTGACGCTTGAAAAATTATAACAGATGAAAAATGGCAGATGACAGATGATAGACGACATATGACAGATGACAAATAACAGATGACATATAACAGATGACAAATGACAGACGACAGATGACAGATGACAGCTGACAAATAACAGATGACATATGACAGATGGCAGATGACAGATGACAAATGACAGATGACAGATGACAGATATATAATCTGTCACATAGTCGAAAATGGGAGTTTTCCAAAATATTTCCATCTTTTATTTTTTAATATAATAAAGAAAAGGGCCATAAATATTACTTCAAACTTATCTGTTTGACAGACAATAAATGCGAAATAAAAGATGACAAAAGACACCTAAGAGTTTACTGTTAACAAATGACAGTCGACAGTTGTCAATTGACATATAATAGGAATCACATATTATCTAAATACAAATATGTACTACTTTATAGTAACAGATGACAGATGGTAGATAACAGTTGACAGTTGATACTTTGAAAACCAAATATGACATATCAAATTTAATCTAAATACAAATATGTGCCAATTTTGTTCACTGGTAGATGGCAGATAGAACATAACAGTTGACAGTTTAAGGATTAAAAATTTTGATCAATGGCACTTGCAAGTTGACAGATAACAAATAATAGATGACAGATTTCACATGACATTTTGATCAATGGCACTTGACAGTTGACAGATAACAAATGATAGATGATAGATAGCCCATGACAGTTTACAGTTGATAATTGAAAGATGATATATGTCAGATATCATTTATTTATACTTTTGATCAGAAAATAATTTCTAAAAATAAATTTAATTACATATGAGAACAAATGACAGATAATAGATGACAGATTAAAGATAACAGATAACAGCTGACAGGTGACCGATGACAGATGACAGATGACAGATAAGAGGTAAAAACAATAATAGACAGGTGCCAAATGACAAGTGTCAAATGACAGTAACAGGTGACAAATGAAAAATAATAAATAGCGTATGATGACAGATGACAGATGACAGATAACAGATGACATATAAAAAACAAATGTGACAAATGGCAGATGTCAATTGATACTTGATAGTTGACAGTTTAAAGATACATTATGATATATCATGAATCGATCAGTTGATAAATGACAACTAACAAATTACAAACGATAGAAAGCAGATATCAAATGTGATTTAAATAAAAACATGTGTCATTTTTGATCAATGGCAGATGACAGATGATAGTTTGAAGATAGAATATGATTAATCATATATAATTTAAATACAAACATGTGTTTCGCATTGTCAAAAAATGGACTTTTCCAAAATTGGTTTTCTCGTATTCTTCAATACATTTTTTGTTTTCTTTTTTAAATGTAGTTTTGAAAAAGCAATTATATTATTAAATTCATACTTATCTGTTGTTTATATATTATTTTTGTTAAAAGATAACACATCACAGATGACAGTCGAAAGTTGACATATGACATATAACAAATAACAATTAACAGTTGACAGATAAAAAATATTATCTAATAACAAATTTCTGTAATTTTTGATCAATGAAAGATGACGACAGTTGACAGATGACAGTTTAAAGATAAAATATGGTATATCATATATAATACAAATAAAAGAGGTGTTATTTTTAATCAATGACAAATAACAATTGGATGATAATATATAACAGATATCATATAAAATTTGAAGACAAATCTATGACAAATTTCAAAAGATATGAATTTCATTATAGTTGGACAAATGATAGATAACAGATGACAGTTGACAGATGACAGATGACAAATGAGAGATGACAAATAACAGTTTTCAGATGACAGATGACAGATGGAAGA
Source organism: Ontholestes murinus (assembly GCA_963969525.1). Taxonomy (NCBI): domain Eukaryota; kingdom Metazoa; phylum Arthropoda; class Insecta; order Coleoptera; family Staphylinidae; genus Ontholestes; species Ontholestes murinus. The sequence continues at coordinate 4,533,836 of OZ018395.1, read as the reverse complement.
TGAAAGATGGCAGATGATACAGATGATACATGGCAAGTGACATATGACAGACAATAATTAATAGATGTCATATGTTAGATAACCGACGAGAAGGTCATTAAATAATCAAAGAAGGGTTTTAAAGTGAAGCTGCAATTAATTTTTCAGTTGTTCAAGTGTTATATCAAGAGAATAAATAAATATATGTGTATTTTGACGGATGATATATGAGAGATAACAAATGATAGATGGCAGATAAAAGATTACTTACGATTTATGACAGATGATAGATGACACATGACAATTACGAGTTTTTTCTTGTTAAATTTCAACTTTCCTTCCCTGTCATTTAAAATTTCTGTTTTTTTCAAATGTTAGACTTTTTAATTTGTGCTTTTAACAAATTTTTATATTAATAAATGTAAATATTGTTTTGCCGAATCACCAATTTTTCTAGAATGACGAATAACAAATAACAAATGACAAATAACAAATAACAAATGACAAATGAAAATTGACAAACTACAAATGTCGAATGATTATTATCTACAAGACAAATTGACATTTATTTATCTATTCAAAATGCAAAATTACAAATTTAAAATTCGTCGCTGTGTACCGAAACAATTATCACAGACGTTCCAACATTAAAAACTGTGTTATCTCTCAACCAGAGCGTTTTATTTACTACATATTAAAAATATTAATTTTAACGCGATGCTATTACTGAAATTTCAGAGACACTCTAACCGCAATGGGGTGGGCCAAGGAAAATCATAACGAAAGTAATACACTTAAAGAGCCCCGGAAGTGTTTTCAACTCCGAAAGTCGACTCCTTAAAATTTCAATTGCTCCGCAAAAGTTTAATGTATCTTTAACTACGCGCCGCACTTATTTTCGTTACACACTGAGCGAGTATTGTTATTAAACTTTTACTATCTAACACAGTTCGCTACTTCATTCTCATTATTTGTAAACAATACAATTCGCCAGTGTGAAATAATATAACTATTAATTATTTTCAAATCTTAAAGTAAAAGGACGGTAAATGTTGCAAAAATATTTTCATTCAGTAAAATTTCGAATGAAAATTACAGAAATAATATTAATACCTTTCAAGTGTTATTTCAACTTTTTAAAATAAAGACAAGGCATTTATTTTGTTATTAGGCATTACCATATAAATAAATATCTGTTATACAAAACAAAGTAAAAATTGTGTTTAATTTGTGATTTCTAACTTATCCTTTTTAAGTTTTTAAAACTGATAACAAAAAAATAATTTTTGTAGTTATTAAAAAATTAGTACACCCTTTATTTATATAATACAATTTGTAAATTATTATAGATATAGTAAATATTATCTGTGAACTGCAATAAATTCACTACATTAAATTAGATATAATTGTACCCGGCGCCTCCACCATACTTAAAAAACTTTAGTTTTATTACTGTATTTAAATAATCGTAGTGTTTAAATAATATAACTATTAACTGTTTTATATTGTCGTTGACTGGGCGTTTTAGTTAAAGCTGCACACGCATTAATCACGCGCGTAATTGTTTATAGAGTGAGGCCGCAGTTGCGGCGGCTGTAAATTTCCGATTAGGGCTCGTGAAAAATTGTTATTTTTCGGGAGCGGCGGACGGGCTTTTTGAAAATTCAAGGGGACGTCCATTATTCACGCCGGAATTACGCCCCGTTAATTGCACCCGCCTGTGCGAGATTCGTTTGTGAATATATTCCTCGCACACTCATCTACCTAAATAAATTACATACATAACAGATAAAGTTTTTAAATCTTAAGTTTATTATACGTGTATACACTTAAATATATGTATTTAAACTAAATTTCTATTTTTATGTCGATTGACCTTTAAATCTGGCTGTCGGTATTATAAGTGACCAATTTAATTTATCTAAATTGGGCCGGGTAATAAAGCCACATGTTTTTTTTGGCAATGATCGATATCTAAATTTATATGGGCCTGCATGGAAGTGGATATATTTTTAGAAATACACATTTAGTTTTCCGGAAAATTGTGAATGAACATTTGGCGAATCGCCAGGCATAAAATCAATTTCGTACGGTGAATCTGTCCGCTTACGTTACAGTATTAACTAGATTAAAAGCTCTAAAACATTCTCTATGATTAGCTGAATGTGTTACGGTTGCGCTGAGCGAAACGTTTCTGATTTTAATATGAAAGTTTTTCGTTAAAATTTCCATCCCTTTCACATTATTAATTTTCAAATGGTCTAAATATTAAATAATATCACTTAAAAAAACATTAACACAGTATATGGCTTCTGAATAATTTTAATATTGTACTACAATGATCGACCATAATGGCTCAATCAGGTAGATTGAGTGGAGAAGGTTTTACCCGAACTACTTAGTTAATAATATAATAAATTTCCTTATAATTATTATTATTATTTGTCTTATCTTTATGATATTATCGATTAAACTAACCATTTACGGTAAATTAGCAGTTAATTGGTGTTTGCTTTACGCTAGCAGATAATTGAAATTACATAACAATTGGAATGAAATCAAATCCGACGACAGTTAACATCTGTCTGTGTTGGAAACACACGGAATCACGAACTATTATTAATCACGTTGAAGGGGTGATAAAGTAACGGCATCCCAATTAGCGATGAACTCTAATAATTGTTAGTCTGCGGATCAATCACTAATGACGCCGCGGAGGGGGCTGAAGAATTCGACGTAATTAACGCCGCTTGAATTTCACAGCCCGGCGCATCCACCAATTATCGCGTTACACACTTACTGCGTTTAATTATAAAATTTAAACTTATAAATATATAATTTATTCATTTTTTATTTTGTAAGCAAATTAATCTAATCAATTTAACACTTGCAAATTTACGCCGTGCACGATTTGCATTTTCGTGCGGTGGCGTTGGCGGGGTCGAAAATCGCGCATGAGATTAATGGGTAAATTGATGGTTTCCTTCGGGTGCGGGCATGTAGTTTTGTTTCTGTGTTTATTTTTTCCTCGCTTCCTTCACAAGCGCCTGAAAAATTATGGGGGTTCCGTTAGGGGCGTGTTCATGCAAATTTCTATTTGCATATCCCGAAAAAGTTTTAAGAATAATTAGGGAATGTAAACAGTGTGAGCGTAATTGTTTGCGTTATTTTTAATTCTTGAATTTTGAAGATGTAATATAAATATTAATAATTTTATTTAAAATAGTATTACAACTCAGACAGACTAAGAAATTATTTATTACTACTACTAAAATATCTTTATTCACAGAAGGAAATAAATTATAATACACGTAATGTATAAAATAAAATCAAATAAATTCTGATATAGTTGTCTTCTTCTGTTTCATGGTTATTGACCGGTGGTCTTTCAACTCGTTATTTATTATTGTAAGTGTTTAAAATAATTGCTTAAATAAGTAAATATTCAAATTATTAGAAAATGAATTTCTTTTTTGCTTTTAGAGGTTAGAGGATAAAATAAGTTAAGTAGAGAAATCCCTTTATATTTAATTTAAAGCTTTAGTCGTTATCCTGGCGCATCCACCATTAGTAAATATTAATTATAAATTCAGTTTTTACACGAACTTAACAAAATATAGTTTATGCGACAGGAAATTAATAACAAAACAATAAGGGCAGATTAAAATACTTATAACAAATGGTAAGTAATAAGTAAGTGTTTAACAATTAAACACTTACAGTTGATAGAAATCCTCTAAGGAACATGAATATTAGAAGGTGCTGTGCTGATGATTGTTTACACCGTAAATAATATCCCCGTCGTAAGTAGATTTTAGCATAATGTAAAAGGTGGACAGTGATTCGAACGTAATCGCGATTGAAACGTTTAGAGCCGTTCCGGAAGATTGGGCACGATAAATTCCGTCCTCCGCGAATTAAAATTGACAGCGGAATTATCTCCGGAACGCGACGGAATTAATTGCCGCCGAAGGGCAACGCTCATTAAAATAAATTACGCGGCACCGCCGCCCCCGCAGGTCCTCGGCCGGGGACGATCCCTTCAATTAACCGCCCATTTTTCTTGCGCACAGGAACGCCCGCGTGACATTTGTCTAACCCAAGCTATTTACAATACCACCGCACAATATTCTACACATCTTATTGCCCTATACACTTTATAGGTTTATATTTTAGCCAAAATATTCCTGAATTGAACCTAAATCTAATTATATTAATCACTAATAATAATACCAAACACATTCCAATCTCTATGAATTTATTGTTGGAATTTATACGTTTATATGATTAATATAATATTTTAATTGAAAATTAGGAATGAGCGTGAAATTCCCGTATGAAATACCAGAGATGCCGGGTCATACAAGGTGGACAAGGGAAATCCTCTGAATGTAAGCCGGTGTAACCTTTGCACGTCACATAGAGGGGGGCCAGATCAATACGGCCGAAGCCCGGTAGCTGGAGCGGCGGACGGACCAACAGGTAGCGTGACACGCCATCTCAACCCCCTTTCGCGCCCCCCTTTGGGGGACAAGATACGACCCTCGCGCGCGCCGACGTTAAATATTAAAACGCCCGTGGCTTTTCACATCTATAAGTCACACGTGAACGGCCGATGTAAAGGCGGGGGGAGGACGTTTTCAGCATGCCGCCAGTGCAATGCAATAGAGCCCCCTTGAAGACCCACATAAATAAAGCGCTGAAAAAGGAACCGAACCGAACATTTTTTTTCGCACTCGTAAATATTTCGGATGGTGGTGGTGACCCACATCCGTAACTCTCCATCAATGAACGAGTTACGACAAGCGGATGGGATTTATATATTTTCCTAAAGCGTATTCAACATACTCACATACATTTTTTATACAAAATAATGATATATACGTATTAAAAATAGTAAATAAAATCATTGCAATAAATGGTGGATGCGCCAGGATATGCAATTATTACTTATATATATAAGTTGATCCAGATCGCCAATATGATACATTTATTTACACATAGTCAAATCTTATTATTATAAATAGATTAATATATAGTATTGTTTTATTTAACGTCAATAAATAATAAGGTGAGGATATTGTGGCCTATATTTAATATTGTATACATGGTCTGTTACATCTAGTGGCTCTATGTAATGGCTTAGAACATACAGCAATAAGCTGAAATTCACAACTAGCCGTAAGTAATGTAGAACATGGTAACAGCTCATAAAGCAACCTGTTAAATTCCTACATGGGTGAATTGCGCTCACTTAAAGGTATACAACATGTAACTTACTATGTGGTGAATGCGCCGGGAGAACAATAGCGGTTTAAAACGAGAAAATGCCTCACGGACAATTTGATTCAATAAAAAAACATAAAAGTATTTTTCTTGTACTTAACTAATAATTAATTTTATATTAAATTGAGCAAGAGTGGAAGATCATCTATGTGTGAACTCAAGCCTTTCCATGTGCGTTCAAAATTCTCGTGAATACTTATAAGATTATGTTTTATTTAGGAAGAATTGTGTAAGCATGTTGGATAAATAAATAAATACAAATACAAATACAAATATATAATATTTGTCTTTATCATACATGCTTTTATGTATTATATATATATATAAGTAAAGACTCTTAATTTTATTCCCCAATATATATTACATATTATAAATAGAGAAATTTCGTATGTAGTGAGAATTTTTCCACTTTAACTTTTTTATTTGCTCAAAACAAAAACAAAAATCTTCACGATGAATTAAATTCTCACATAACACATATTGAAACATTATTATGTTAATTAGAAGGTTAACTAAACACACAACCAAGGGTTTAATTAACCTTCTAATAGAATAGAAAAGACATTTCATCTCATTGTGTTTGTAGGGTAGGTAACATCCAATTTTGAAGCATACTGATTCTTTTAACTTTTATTCATAATACAGATAATTAGATAATAAGATAATTTATAAAAGTTCAAAAATACCTAATTAATTTTCTAAATAAACAACTTTTACTTCACTGTATCCAGCAAATAGACAACTATAAAACCCCTTATTAAAATTTTCAATCTTATAAGGTCTTCTCTAGGGTTCTCAGTTATCTCCTCTCCTCTAAAATAAATTCTAGAACAGCATAAATAATCTCGATTATATTCATGTTTACACTTAATCATATTTCTTGCCTTTTGCTGATGACACCGCTCTTACTACTCATGCACCAACCCTTTAAATTATTCAGCAATCCCTACAAACCATATAGGACTAACACTACAGATTCACTTTTTTAACAGTTTGACTCTAATTGGTGTAAAATTAAAACCATAACTTTATTCTTGTTCTTTGTTAGTTCTCTTGCATAATTGTTGTTTCTTTTTCTCTTATTTCTGTTCTGTTTTCTTGTAAAATATTTTAACAATTTTCAAATGTCAATTGTCAACTGTCAACTATCTAGTTTTACCAGTCAACGGTCAACTGTCAATTGTCATCTATCAACTGTCAATTGCCAATTATCAAATGTCAAATGTGAACTCTCAACTCAACAATTAATTGTGAACTATCTAATTTTAAATACCAATTGTCAGCTGTCAACTGTTAACAACTAAGTCAGCTGTTAATAGGCAACAATAACCTGTCACTTGTCAATTATTTAATTTCAACAGCCAACTTTCAATTGTCAAGTGTCAACTGTCAATTATCAACTGACAACTATCAAATCTCAACTGTTCAATTTAACAATTTCTTACTGTCAACTGTAAATGGTTAAATTTTATTTAAGTTTTAACTATCAAATGTCCACGGTAAAATATAATTCATTAACTGTCAACTGCCAACTCTCAACTATCTACTTAAGCATTGCCAACGATCAACTTTCAACTTTCAACTATCAAATATCAATTGTTAACTATTATCCATTGACTGTGAACTGACAACTCTCAACTGTAAATTGTCAATTGTTAACTGTCGACAATATAATTTCAACTGTAGGTTGTCAAAAATCAGCTGTCAACATTCAACTACTAAATGTCAATTATCAAATTTCTTTCATGAACTGTCTAATGTCATTCATTGTCTATCAACTAGCATCTGTCAATTATCGAATTTCAATTGTTAACTGTTAAGTGTCAAATATAATCTATTTACTGCCATCTGCTAATTCTCAACTACCTTAACTGTCAACAGTTAACAGTATATAGTTAACTGATATAAATCTAATTTTAACTCTCAACTGTCAATAAGTATCTATAATGGACAACTATCAACTATGAATTTAACCATGTTTAACTGTCAGCTGTAAACTATCATCTATTGTCTGTCAAATAAAAAATCTCAAAAATCATTTTAATTCTTAACTGCCCACTGATAATTGACAATAATCAACAGCTGTCAGTTAATTATCTGGTTTCAACATTCAACCAACTACTAATTGTCAACTATCAGCTGTCAATTATCAAATGTCAACTATCAATCATCAAATATCATTATTTGTCAGTCAACTAACTAATTTTAACTGTTAACTGTCAATTGTCAGTAGTGACCTATCACTTGGCAATAATCTAATTTCAAAAGTCAACTGTTAACTGTCAACTGTCAACAGTTAACTGTCAATTATTAAATTCCCTTTACGACTTGTTTATTTGCTGTTATTCATTTAATAATTTTAACATTGCTAATAAACTATATAAGTTACATGAAATTTTTATAACAAGTAATTGTAAAGAATCCAAAATTGAGCAAATTATTAAGAATAACCATTTCGCGTAAACCTCATAGTTTTCTAGAAAAATTTAGGGAAATTAATATGTTGGCCACATTATCATTTTTTTAAATTTATTATGTAACAATTTGCTTTTCTTTCTGTTCTTCTCTGTAGATGTGCCATGCTACTTGAAAATAACAAATATTGTATTAGTTTCTCCTTTGTTCTCTTTCTTTATTGTTGTTCCTCTTTTTTGTTATTTGCCGTTCTTTTTTGTTATGAAATATTTCATTGACTTTTTTGATTGTACCCCTTCTCACTTGTTTTTTGTTATTCACCATAGATCTCCTTTGCTTTTAGTTATTGCTATATTTCTTTCCTGTCGGTTTATTGTTATTTTCTCTATAACTTTTTTGCTCTTTGTTGTTCGTTGATCTTTGTTGCTTTTCTCTATTATTCTTAATTGCTCTGAATCTATTTTTTGTTGTGCTATATTCTTCTCCCTTGATTACATGTTAATACCTACAGATCTCTCTCTTTGTTATTCTTATATGTTAGTTCCTGTTTGTTTTTGTTCATTGTGGTTCCTAATTGCTCTGTTTTGTTTTCTCGTAATTCTCTCTGGTTTCGTGTTTAATTTTTATTCTCTGTTTATTGTACTCTGATTTTTTCTTTATTTCTTTCTTTTCTGTTACTTTATGCGACAAAATATTTTTCTTCTTCTCCATCCTTTATCTCTTCTTTGTTATGCGTCGCTGTTTCATTGTTGTTTATTTTGTTGTTCTGTATTGTTCCGTTTTGTATTTCAAAACATATATATTCTGTTGTGTAATATTTTTCTCTATTAATTTCTTATTACTCACCGTCGATTTTGTTTGCTCTCGGTTATTCTTTGTAATTTCCTCCACGTTGTTATTTTCTATTGTTCTTAATTGCTCTGCTTTGTTATTTGCTTCCCTGCAGATATGTAATGCTATTTAACAAAGTATTGTATTAATCTCTGCTCTATTATCCCTTCTACTTTATTGTTGCTTCTATTTTTGCCATTAGTCCTTACATTTTCCATTTGTGTTCTTTTATGTTGAATTATAATATTCTTTTAGATTTTCCTTGTTCCCTGTAATTTTTCGTTGCTTGTTGGTGTTTTTTTAAGTGTTCTGTTTGGTTTTCTTCTCATGATATTTGTTCTGTTTTGTTATGCATTATTTTCATCGCTATTTCCCTCTCTCCTTTATAATAATAATAATAATAATAATAATAATAATATTTATTGCCCAACAGACCAGTGTCCAATTACAGAGCAATATCTTACATACAAAGAATCTTAAAGTTATACTTAATACTAAAATTAAAAATTAAAACAAAATATAAAATTAAGAAAAACGTAAAAATTGTTTACAAGATAATTGAGAGAAAAAAAAACAAAGAATAAACTATAGCTAATTCGATGCCAAAAAATTACATATTGATTGTTTAAAGTGAATAAAACTTTGCCCGAATATATCGCAAGTACTGCTTGAATCATTACACAATTTAAGCATTTTTACAAGGGGAGAATTGGTGTGATGGCGTGTGTTCGGTAACGCGTATCCAAATATCCTACAATTTCTCATTGATGATCTTGGTATGTTAAATTCGAGCAAATTAGTAGTGGAAATATCATCGATGTGGTTATGCAATAACTTGTATAAATATATGAGTGAACATATTTGTTGCCTATTATGAAGAGTGTTGAGGTTATAAAGTTGCAAAAGATTACTGTAGCTGCCCCGTTCTGGATAAATGCCATGTGTCGAAAAGAATAAATATTTCACAAGCCTCTTTTGTATATTTTCAAGGCGATTTATGAATTTATTATATGCAGGTGACCAAATTATTGCGCAATAATCTATTTTACTTATTATAAATGCTTGAAACAGTTTTATTGTGGTTGAAATATTATTGAAATCTTTACTATTTCTTATGATGAAGCCTAGGAGACGATAACATTCGTTTGTAATTTGACATATATGTCGGTTGAATGTAAGTTTTTCATCAAAAGTCACACCAAGGTCCTTCATATAACTTATTCTGTTCAGCACATGTTCCTGGAGCATATAATCAAAAACAACATTAGTTGACTTTCTGGTGAATGTCATTATAGAACACTTATTTATGTTTAAATAAAGTTCATTGGCAACACACCATCCGCATAATTCATCTAGGTCCTTCTGTAGGTTCATACAATCATTTCTAGTAGTTATACGACTAAATATTTTTAAATCATCAGCATACAATAGGCATGGTGAACTAAAATTTTGTGTCAGGTCGTTTATAAATAGTAAGAACAGCAGGGGACCTAAGCTGGACCCCTGAGGTATTCCACTGGTGGGAGTATAAGGCTTAGATACGCAACCCTCATAATGTACAAAATGCTGCCGATTAGTTAAGTATGAGTAAATTACACTGATAATGTTTGAGTTAATGTTAAAATCAGACAATTTTTTAATGAGAATCTGGTGTGATACAGTATCAAACGCTTTTCTAAAATCAGTGTAAATTACGTCAACTTGATATCTATCATCTAGGGCCGATGAGATATATTGCGTAAAATTAAATAAATTAGTAGTTGTTGACCTACGAGAAAGAAAACCATGCTGTTCGGGGACTACATTAATGCGCACTAAGTTATTAATATATTCAGTTAGAAGTGTTTCAAACGCTTTTGAGAAGTTATTGACAATTGCGATCGGTCTATAGTTGGCTGCTTGATTTTTCTCACCACTTTTAAAAATTGGACATACTCTAACTTTTTTCCAAACGTCTGGAAATTTAGCGTACTTCAGTATTAGATTAAAAATATGCACCATTGGAGACGCAAACACACTAGCACAATCCTTCACGACAAATGATGGAATTTGGTCCAAACCCGTTGTAATTTTCGCTTTAAGTTTCTTAAGGTGAGAGAGAACTAGCTTTTCCGAGACCATGAAATCCCCTAAGTGATTGTGATATTTCGATGGAGTATCTTGTTTCCCTGTGGTATGTACTGAATTGAAGAAATTTGCGAAACAGTTGACTATATCAGTTCCATCCGTGTATTCGGTGTCTAGGTAAGTAACAGTTCCGGGAATTCTCGTAGTTCCTTTTATAGAATTTATGTACGACCAGAATTTAGATGGATCTAAATTTAATTTTTCTTCAACTTTAGTAATATAGCTCTTTTTTGCTTGTTTTATTAGCAGTTTCAATTTACTTCTAATAAGGTTGAAATTCTCTCTATCCGCAACAGATTTAGAGGCGCGGTAAGCTGAACGTAATTTAATTTTTTGATCTATTGTAGAAATTATAGTGTTATTGAAGTAAACAGGATAACTATTTCGTGCTCTTTTGGGCTTAAACTTAGGTATATATAAGTCAAACCCTTGATAGATTTTCTTATATAATAAGTTGCACGCGTCGTCTATATTTGTTGTCATATATAGGTCATTCCAATCCAAATCTGCTATGTAGGAATAAAGTCCGACATAATTTCCTCGCTTGAAGTTATAATTTCCCGATATATTGCCGTTAAAGTTAGATATTGGGCATTCAGGCAATGAAATTTCACAAAAGAGCGCAGGATGGTAAACATCTTCAATTAATAAAGGTTCGCATTCTTTTTCAGTTAGACATTTTATGTCATTCGATGTCAAAATTAAGTCTAAGATTGCTCCATTTTCATTTCTTATGTTATTATGTTGACGAAAGTGGCAGAAGGTTAAGAAATTCTTTAGAGTTTGAAGTTTATTCGTTGAATACCCAATATTGTCTAACTCACTCACATACTCAGGAATATTAAAGTCTCCGAAAACTATTATTGGTTTTGTGAGATTAATTTGACTACTTAATACATTAAATATTTCGTCGTAGGTATCAGCATTAAGATTCGGTGGAATATATATACAAACAATAATAATGGCGGAAGTATTGTTAATAAGTTCTACTGCCACACATTCTATCGGAAGTCCTTCGGGAATAACTATTAACAATCTTTTAGATACGTAATTATTTTTTATTCCAATTAATACTCCGCCTCCTAAACGATTGGATCTATCATGACGATATATAATATAATTTTTAGGTGTGACCTCACTGTCACTAAATGCGGAATCTAGCCATGTTTCTGTAAGTAATATTATGTCGTACTCAGTACATGTAATATTATGTTTTAAATCTATTAATTTATTACGTATGCTTCTAGTGTTTTGGTAATAGCAATTTAATTTGAATTTACATTTTTGTTGATTGATCGGTTGGGGGTGCACTAGTTTTTTTGGTGAGCTAGTTTCACAATTTTAGGTTGCATGTTAATGTATTTTATTCTCAGATTAGTCTCGCCATTATTCTGTCTCTCCTTTAGCTGCTTTAGTAACTCACCAAACTCTTTTCGTTGTAAGGGAGTTCTATCCGGATGAAGTTTGACTTGTGGCAACAGTTTATTTTTATTTTTAATTATTTCGATGACTTCTGACGAGTCACTTAACTTCACTTTTAGTGGTCGTGGTTGTGTATTTTTGCGTCCTAAGCGCACAACAGAACTAATTTTAATATTTGGGTTTATTGGTTGTAATATTGTTTTCACAACATTAAAATCGGCTATGTTTTTTGCTTGACCGTCGCTCATTTCCGGTTCTGGAATAGCATGTATAATTAAACTTTTCTCGCGAAGTCGACGTTCTTCTACCTCACCAATTAAAGAGTTATTGTTTTGAGTAGCATTCTGCTCTAATAAATCAATTCTATTTTCAAGAGATGTTATTGTACATTTGAGTTGTTGATTTTCTAATTTTAATGTATCAATTATTTCAATAGTACCTTTAATGTCAATTAAATCAGCGCGTTGGCGTTCAAATTCAGTAAGTAAATTAGTTATAGAATTTTTTATTTCTGCTAAGGTTAGTGATAAATTAATAAAATTTGGGTCTGAAACGTTTGGCGATTGAGGCTGGGAGTTGTCGGTACAACAGTAAAAATCATCATCATTTAGAAAGACACCCTTTTTTACTCTTACAGAGCAACTGAGGTGATATACTTTACCACATTTTAAACAGTTAACTCGAGATTTTGCAACCGTTTTTTTGCACTTATTACAGTTATTTTTGTCCATTGCGGATACGGTATATATGAATTAATAGAGTTAACAAGAGGGATAATTAACAAGGGTTGACACACTTCACGCCAGCTGTGCCCGTAGCGGCGACTTAAAAATTTACAAACACGGCCAACTGGGCAACGGAATGGATAAGGTAAACAAAACGGTGGAAAAGACAAGTGTTTCTTTTTTTAGGAAATATCAATTAGCGTTCGAGGACATTAATGGCACAAAAAAGAGTAAGGAAATTTTGATACGTACGGCCGGCCTGGCCCCGGTGAGTAATTGCAGAAATTGGGATGAATTTAATACGTTTAGGGCGATACACGGCTTTATTTTTAATTATATGACTAACTATCTAGTATCATTGAATAGCGCTTCTTTTACCGCATAAGCAGGTGTATTTCAAGGTATATAATTTAGTAACTTTACCACTTAAATCCGAAGAAAACCACAGAGCACAATTCAATTCACCGTCACGTTCACGTTCTTCCACTATGTTATAGTTCTTTCTGTTCCCTCTCCCTTGCTCTTTGTTATTCTTTGTTGTTCGTTGATGTTTATTCTTGCTCTCTATTATACTTGATTTCTCTTTTCGTTTTTTTTTTAAATTGTAAATTGATCCTGTTTATTTTTTATTCTCTGTTATTTATTGTACACTTTTGTTTTTTTTTTATTTCCCTGCTTCAATTTCTTTTTATCGGGTATTTTATGTGACAGTGTTTTTTCATTTGTTAATTTTCATTCCTTTTTTATGTTTATTTTATACAGCAATATATTTCTTTATAATTTTTTTTGCTCTTTTCTAGATGTATAATATTATTTATTTTTCTCTGTTACCTTTTATTTTCTAAAGTTTGTTGTTCTTTATTCTTATAAATTCTATAGTTTTTTTTCACTGTTCTTTTCCTATTTTAGTATTTTATCATTTTTTTCTGGTACTTTAATTTATTTTAAACAACAATATTATAACATAAATTGTTATTTTCTGCTTGTATTAAGGTAATTAAATTTCTGGCTTTTTTACTACTAAACATCTTTATTCACAGAAAAAATAAAATCTAATACATGTAATGGATAAAATAAAATAAATTCTGATATAGTTGTTCTTCTGCTCCATGGCTATCGACCGGTGGTCTTTCAGACCGACTTTTTTATTTTCTATTGTTTGTTTTTTTTCGTTTCTGTTTATGTTAGTATTGCTGATTAAGTTTTCCTAATGCTTTCTGTAGACGTTTGGAATTTTTTTGATATTTTTAGTTTCGTGTTCCTGTTTTCATCTCTGTTATTTTGCAGTATTAATTTTACTCTGATCTGTCTTAAATGTTGTTTATTTATTTTTATTATAATATTTAGCTTCTTTAATCTAGGAAGGATAAAAATATGATTAAAGAGAAGTTCCACTAGAAAACTCCAAACATTTAAAAAATTCCATAATGTTTAACGAAAATAAATCCGTAGAAATTTGTAATTCTATTCCTACTGATTTTCAATAAACTTTCTGGAATATTTAAAGAAATTTTCAGAGTTTTCCAGAAATACTTCTCTATAATAAGTATATTATAATTATCCAGGAATCCTTCTAAAAGGGAAATTCTTGAAATATTCCAAAACGTTAAAAGAACATTTAAATCTTTGGATGCAAATATAGATACAATTTTCTATCGATGCGTATTGATGATTCAAGAACATTTAAAGAACTTTCAATAATTTGATAATGATTGTAATATTGTAGAAACTTTCTTAAAATTTGACACACTTTGAGAATTGCAATCTTCTATAGATTAATCATTAAGCTAAAGAAAATTATAGTTTGCAAAAATTTCTCTTCCAGATTTTAAATTTTTATTTTGTTAGAAACTTTCCATACGATTACTTACTATCTTAAATAACTATATATAAGGTAAATAAATAACTATGGTACTGCATGTTCTCTAACATGACAGCATTTATTTGGTTGTTTAAGATGATTCTCGACAGTTATTGAAATACATGGAATAAATAAAAATCAACAGAAAAGGGTTATTTTCTATCTAAAAATTGTGAACAATGGTGAATGCGCCGGGTGGTCCAAGTTTAGATGTTGTCCCTGTTTGTTTATTGTTAATTATTTTCTTTGTGAATTTGGTCTTTCTTGTAATTAAACAATTTATTATATTTAAAAACTCACAAACACCATAGAGAAAATTAAATATAAACTATATTCATAATAAAAGATTAGAAAACATTAATCTGTGCCAAATAACTAGAGAAAATAAAAATATGTGAAAATAAATAAACGGAAAAGAATAACAACGAAAAATGGAAGGTAAAAAGGAACATGTATGACCTATAAACAAATAGAATAAAATAAGATAATCGGTAAATATAGTTTATATTTTAAGATATAGTAATAAACAAAATAGGGAATAGCAAAAATTCGAAAATAGAATACCAGCATAATAATAATGATAATAATTTAGAAAAATATATTTTTAAATATTAAAAAAGTAAATAATACATAACGAAAAGAACAAAATGGCACAATAAACAAAAAAATGAAAGAAAAAAAACAAGAAACATGAACAATTCAGCATAATAGAGAACCAGAACACGAAAAATTAGTAGAGAATAACAAGAAAATAACAGAGGATAATATAAAATGACAGAGCAGAGCATAACATTAACACAAATATAAACAAAGTTATAAATAGTTTAAAACCCTTACTGAAGAAGAAGGAAATACAGATAATTGAGAATTAAAATAACCCCACAAATCGATAGAGGAAGATATGAAGAAGAACATATTGCCGAAAATTATTAAAAGAAGCAAACACACAGAGATATAAAAATACACAAGAGGACAACAAACAACAGAGATTAAAGTGATAAAGAAATAAATAACAATAAAAAACAATACGTGTTAACGGACAACAACAAACATCAAATAGCAAAGTAAATTCATGGTGAATAATGAGAAATTTACAGAGAATAATACGAAACTACAAAGATAAAATAACAAATAACATGTCTGGAAAATAAGAAAATTTGAAAACACATTATCGCAATATAATAAAAAAAGAAACGATTAGGTAAAAAAAAACATAGAGAATACAAAATTAAACAAGAAACTATAGAGACTAATAGGGAAATGAAACAGGACAATTAATAACAATAAAGAACAAACACAAACTTTTCGTATTTCCTACAGTGATCTACAGAGGATAATAAGAATTCAACAGAAAATATTATAGCTCAGACACAGAAAAAGAAAAAAAAAAAACTTAACGAAAAATAGTAAATAATAACAATTAAAACAAAAGGGTACAATAAATAATAGAGAATAGTAAAGAAACAAAACTAGTGAAAATAATAGGAGAATAAAACAGAGAAATGAGAAACAATAGAAAACAACCACAAACATCAAC
The DNA here is from genome assembly GCA_963969525.1 of Ontholestes murinus. Classification (NCBI taxonomy): domain Eukaryota; kingdom Metazoa; phylum Arthropoda; class Insecta; order Coleoptera; family Staphylinidae; genus Ontholestes; species Ontholestes murinus. Next base: position 4,517,653 of record OZ018395.1, on the reverse strand, counting down.
GAAGAAAAAAGAGCAAGTGAGAACTACAGAGAATAAAATATAATAAACTGTGCAAAAAAGGACACAAAAGATAAAACCGCGCAATAGAAAATAACTATAAACATGAACAAATAACAAATAATAACCAAGAGTAAAGGAGACTAACAAAAAAACGGCACACAAAATTTTGCAGAATTATTGAAAAGCAAAAATATAATCCAAAACAAGACAGAACGAAGAAGTCATAAAAAAGAAGCAAGAATAAAGAATGAGGAATAGAAAATAACAAATAATATGACACATCTACAGAGTGAAAAAGGCATATTGTTGCATTAAATAATAAACACGAAAACAATTGAGAGCGTAAAGAAAAAACGAAAACAACACACAGAAAATAAGAAAAAAAAAGAAACTAGAGAGAATAACATGAGAAAAAAACAGAGCAATTAGGAACAATTTCTTTGTGTCTGCGTCTAATTTTTTTCTGATGAATTCTTAATATTCTTTGTAGATTCCTTGATCTCTGTTATTATTTATTCTTCATTTTTATTCTATAAAGAAAAACATGAGGCACAGACACTAAGAAAAAGCTAAACAATAATGCAAAAAAGTAAGGACAAATAGCAAAAATAAACACAGAAACGAAGAAACGAAAGAAACAACAACTGGAAAACAAATTATTGCATAAATTATCATAAAAAAGAAAATACAAAAAAAGAGAATCAAAATTAAACATAAAAATAGAGTACATAAGGGGAAAACGAAACAATAAAATAAAGAACAATAGAAAACAAAAACCAACAAAGTGTAGAATTTGTGATCAGGATGTTACTACAAATACCCCCTATTCTAAATCAATTGGAGTTTTCAATAGATCTATTTATTTTTGCTGTGCAGGCTTAAACGAGTCTGTTATAAAATCGAATTATATTTGTGATAGATTTAGAGGATCGTTTATCAAATGTGAAAATTTAACAGCAGATAACAATTAAAACAGTATATGAGGCATCTTTATGATCAATTTGTTTTAATTAAACAAGAAATAAATGATATGAGAAGTACGCTTGGTAATTTAGAAGCCTGAATATTCGAACTTGTGACAAACAAACCGAAGTAATCAAACCAAATTCAAGAAAAATTTCTTGAATAAGTTATAGATGAAATCTAGGACTAAAGAATAAGATCATGTTATGTAATACTTTTTAACCAACTGCTAAGAAACCTGACCTTAGGATTAAGAATGAATATGTATGCTATATTATAAACAAAGTAGTACTTGGAGAATAGATTTCAGATTTTAGACGCCTGAAATATTCCTGTTACTTCTGATTACGATCAACAAGAAAAAACTTTTTTCATTGTGATTCTAAGCGTTACTCATCAGAATTTTTTTCATTTCAGTTGAATTCTTGAAAATAACCTTTAATGACCTTGAGACTGCAACTTAAAGAAAAGAAGTTCTGATGAGTAACGCTAAGGATGACAATGAGAAAACCCATTTTCTTGTCGATCATATTCAGGAGAGAACAGAAATATTTCAAGCGTCTAAAATCTGAAATAAATACTAGAAGAAATATTGGCGAAACAAAACAACAAAATGAAATTAGTTGTAATAAAAACACAATAACTGTATTTTACTACTATATTTTTGTTTTAAATTTCACAGTCAATATAGTTTATTACTCTAGAAGATTCTGAATAATTCTTGAAATAAATTACATTAATTTTGCGAATATCGATGAATTTTGTAGTTTCTAAATAGAACGAGAGACATTAATATTTAATAACTGGCCATCTATAAAAAATAATGTTCTTTTTAAACAATCTAAACAATGCAAGAAATGGTGGATGCGCCCGGTAGTTAAAGTCCAAAAACCAAAATAAATCCCTTCATCGCAATTACTTCCATTCGAATCGTAACAAGTCTTATCTCCTAACTGGAAAGATACGAAACGCCCTCAACTATCTTCCCCTCTTTTCGCTTTTGAAGTCTGCACACCGGCTTAAATCCGCCGCCGTGCGTACCACTATCAGCACGCCTCGGTGCCGGCGTTCAGGTCAGCTCCTCCTTTAGGTGGCTATCATTTTTCAATCAGACTTTAAATCCGACCGACCCCATTAATGCGAGGACCCGGCGTCCAATTTAAGTTTCGGCGGCCTTCGCGCGAAAATGATTAAAACTTCGATATGGATTTATTATCTCTCGGCGCGCGCGGGAAACTGCGGGCCGAGGGGTTTTACGAACAATCGAAACTTGGCGCGCACAATAAATAAAAAGTAAAAAAAAAAACGGGGGCGGGGGTGGGTGTTTATCGGAGTGGGTGAAAGGGTGGTAAAGGTGGTATTGATTCCGGCCGCGTGCGCTCTCCCTGTTTATTATTACTTGTTGAATGAAATGCGGCAACAAAAAGCGCGGAGTAAATATTTTGACGGACTAACGCTTAAGAACAATGGGTTTTAACCTACATTGTTCGTGCAACACGTTGTATTTATTTCCTATTATTTTTTAAACAACAAGGGTTATTGTTATATCCTTAGGATTATATTGATCTGTAATTATTTTAACATGTTTATATAAATAGCTCTCAGCTATTCATATAACATGTATTTGTTCATTTCTCTACGTTCAACATTATAAGAGTGGAGACCATTAATATTATACAGTCGTATATCTTCGCGTTTTCACACGTATGTGTATTTATAAATATATGGTACAGGTAGTGACGGATGATGCAGGGTGAGTTTCTCCGAGTCCGGCGTTTAAAATTTAATCGGGCGCATGATGGGGTGGTCCAGGAGGTACGATCCGGACCTTCGCCATGCGGAAATATTAATGCAGTCCCCGGAGGGGCGGACGACGACGGTACACACGAAGGTGAACGGTAAAGTGGGTCAGTGCCGGGGATCTCGATTTATATGTTTTAAGATGCATTTATGCATGGGTTTCGTCGATTTATCCGCCATAGAACAAATCGACCCTTTCTGTGCGATGGTTTAGTTTACGTTCAATTTTCCACCCTCCCTTCCATACGTCAGGTTTAGTAGAAACTGATGTTACACAATTCACAATAAAGATATAGAATAATTTATTTAACACGAATAAAAATAAGTGTACAAAATGGTGGAGGCGCCTGGAATAATAATATTTTAAGTCTAAATAAATATGATTGTGAATATAAATAAGGTAATAATAGTTCCAATTACCCATTCATTAAAACCACATCTATTCATAGGCAGACAATTTTGTTGTACGCATTAATCAAACATTACGAGAATGTATACGCGTATATATTATATGGGAACCAAAACAGTAGGTCCGTCGGCATAAATTAAAAACAAACTGGCGCGTCCGTTGTATTTTCATACGCTGATAGCTGAAATATTTTCCATGGAAGCGCGGCTCGCTACAAAAACATTCTGGACTAATTAAGAGTCGGCCCTCTCTCATACGCGCTCTCGTTCTCGTGATATTTATTATTCCGGACCGAATTTTACAAATTAGCGCGCGGCCCTATTTTCCCCCCACTTCACGGCTCTTTCTAGTTTTCCTTTTTTTCCACCGCCCCCCTCTGCTTTTTTTTATTTCGTCGGCGGCGCCCCGATTCGCCGGGGATTAATTAAAGTCGGATTTATTCGTTTCGAGATTCCGATCTTCTTGCGGAACGGAAAAATTCTTTGAATCGCCCAGTTTTCCGGTTATCTGTGAGACCGATTTTTTTCCCTCGAGCTAATTAGCTATATTTATTAGCGCACGTATATCTTACTTCTATACAAACAAAAGAAAATGGTGCAATATACTAATATATAAATATATGTATATATTCTTAATGAGTACAACTCTCTTATACTCTAAGAAAATACATTTTTAGATTGCCACATCACCATTTTTACAGTTTTCTTTTTCGCCCATTATAAAAACTTTTATTATCGCCTTAATAAACAATCAAAAAGTGCATTCATTACTCTACAAAATCATAAACAATTCAACACAAATTTATAGTAACAGTAGAAGTTAGTATCTATACACCCGGCGCATCCACCATTTATTTACACATCAAACACCACCCCCTATAATTGCTTTTGTGTGTATATGTGTGTGTTGTGTGCGTGTTTGTGTTGAACTTTACCGAAACACCTTCAATATAATCGATACACGCGCGATATTTCCCATCCTCGCCCTTAAATATTTACAGTCGCGTCATTAATAATGAAGAAAAAAACTTGGCCAACGAAAATACGATTTCTTCGATCCGCTGTTTAATTTTTCCCATCGTTAAGTAATTTACGATATAATTAGGATTGATTATTTCTTACTTCCACCACCCACCCCTAATTCTCGGCCATTATTTATTCATCAATTTGAATTATTGATGATTATAAAAGAAAGGAAACTAACGCTTGGTTGGATTACATCATACAACACCGTTATCAGACGATGATTGTATGGTGTAAGGTAATAAAATAAATATTGTCAATATAGTTATAGAAAGTGTTTACTTTTTGTCTATGATTTTAACATTTTTTTAGTCTTGATGAATAAAATTTATTGTTCAAATTAGACACAAACGATGAGATTAATTTTAAGGGTATTTTATACGCATAGAGTATGTTTTTAAGGGGTGAATTGAAGGTTGATTTTAAGTATATTAATTGAGGATTTATTTTGGTTAAGTATTTGAATGTAACTTATAGCTAGCAATTGTTTTTAACTGTTTCTTCTGCATTTCAATTACAATAATTAATGTTTTTTCATTTGCCCTTTAATTACCGTAAAATCTACAAAATTAGGAAATAAGCTTAATGTGTATTTTAAGATTAATCCTTAAAAGATGTGTTTTTGATAATTATTAAAACTCTTACGTAGATATCAATTGTTTTATTATTTTTTCCGACTTTGAAATTATTATTATTATGTTTTAATTTCTGCTTGATAATGTGCTTAATAATGCTCTTGAAATTATTTTATAAAATGTTTAAATTTTACACACTAATCAGAATAAAATCTAAAATTAACGAATAGATATTTAAAAATCATAAGTTAGGATGAATTTTAAGTAAATTTTTAATTTCTCCCGTAGCTAGCAATTGTTTTTATTTGAATTTCCCGCCTATAAAATTATCATAATTAATTCTTAAATTTGCTCTTTAGTCACATTAAATTCTACAGAAATTTAAGGGAGATTCTAAAGTAGACTGTAAGGGTATCTAAATATTCAATCATTAAATAATAAAATTAATATGTTATCCAACTTCTTACTAAATGAATCTTTTCATATAGTATGCATATCAGAACATTGGCATTCTCAAGAATTAATGAATGTTGTAGTTTTACCAGGTTATGACTTGGCTGAAAAGTACTGTAGAACTTAATATATCCACGGCGGAACTTGTATATACATACGAAAAGATTTATCTAGTAATATAATTCCACTAAATGAATTTTGTATTGATAAGGAATCTGAGTTTTATGCTATACATGTACCATGTTTTAATATTGTCGTTGTTTGTATATATAGATCCCTGCTGGAGATCCAAATAAATTTACAGATAAATTATGTGATGTTCTTCATTATATAGATAATAAGCTTACGTATTCTACGATATTTGTAGCAGAAGATTTCAATATTAATTTTAATAAAAAAACGCCTATTCAACAATTATTGCTTTCACTTATTCAGTCATATGGACTGCAAACTGCTATAAATGATAGCACAAGAATATGTGAAACTTCTGAAAGTTGTATTGATAATTTATTAACATATAACAAACTATACTGCTGAGACAATTAATCCAAATTTATCCGATCATCTAGATCAATTTATTAAATCTAAAATTATTACTAAATCTGATAAAATAGTTAAAATAATGTAGATCTTTTAGACAAACAACTTGGTGACATTGGCCAAAATTTTTGTATAATTTTATTTTATGTATATATTTATTTAAATGTTAGCAGGAAAAACGAAGCCAATAAAGAATAAAGAATAAAGAATAAAGTGATAATGTAGAAAATATTGCTACATACATTAACCTAATCTTGTCTGAATGTATGGAAATATATCTGGACCTTAAAAAGCAATCCAATGCCATAGTAAAAACTAACTGGTTTCCTCCAGAACTTCTAAACATGAGAAACACATTGAATTTTCTTTATGAATACTATATATTAACTGAAACGGCTGCAGCCAAAGAATTATATACGGAACACAAGAAAAAGTATATGAAAAAACTAGATGACACGCGTAGGCTTAGTTACAGTAAGTTTATTGTAAATTCAAGAAATGCAGCAAAGGCATCTTGCAGCTAATCAATTTTGAACGGAATGCAGGCCATGATTTTAAAACACCTTCTATATCCTCGGATTTCTTTATAAATCACATTAATTTAATCGTTCAAAATATTCCCGATATCAGTCTACCTTCTTCAAATATACAGGGTTCTAGTGGATCTTTCTTTTTTCTACCTACAGACACAGGGGAAGTCCTTCGTATTATTAACAACTTAAAAAATAGTAAATCAAGGGACATATTTAATATGGACTCATTTATTCTTAAAATAATATCTACAAAAATAGCTCCTTATCTAATAACCTTATATAACAAGTGTTTTTGTAATGGAATATTTCCAACAGTTTTTAAAATTTCTCGAATTGTCCCTATATATAAGAAAGGGGATATTGAGGATGTTTCGAACTATAGACCAATAGCTATCATTCCTATAATAAGTAAAGTGCTAGAAATATTCGTCAAAGAACGTTTACTTTTATATTTTCATAAAACTATTTTTTTTACAGATTGCCAGTACGGATTCAGATCAAACAGAAGTACGGAGCTAGCCGTAGATGAACTAATAGTATTCATTATAAATAATATGAACAACAATATACATACATCTATAACATTGTGCGATCTAACTAAAGCTTTTGATTGTGTTAATCACAATATACTCATAGAAAAGCTACGTATGTATAACATTCAAGGAACTGCATTAAACTTTTTTAAATCATATCTTAGCAGCCGAAAACAATGTGTTAGTGTAAATGGTATTAATTCAAGCTTTAAGGATGTTGTACATGGGGTACCTCAAGGATCCGTTTTGGGCCCAATTCTTTTCATTATATATATCAATGACTTACCAACATACAAGGCTCCTACTAAACTCATCTTGTTTGCTGATGATACCTCTTTTATTTGTAGTCATAGTAACCATACCATTCATGAAAAAATAGCAGCAGAGGCTAAGAACAGAATAACTGACTGGTTTAATGCCCACAAATTAAAACTAAATACTACGAAAGCACAAAAACTATTGGTCGCTCCTAACCTAAGAGGAAACATACCAGACTCTGTGACCGTTTTTGGGATACGTGTGGATAATCAGTTAAAATGGCTTGACCATATCGATGTACTGGCAAAAAAAAACTCAATAAGTCACTGTTTTTATTGAGTAAACTGGACAAGTTAGTAGACAAGAAAACATTAATAAATGCATTCCACGCATTATTTAACAGCCATGTGCTTTATGGTCTAAGAATTTGGGGAAATTCGAGCGGGTCAACCCGAATCTTTCTTATACAAAAACAAGCGATTCGTATATTAGTGACCATAGGCAGAAAGGATTCATGTAGAGGCAATTTTAAACGTTTAAGTCTATTAATGGCTCCAGCTTTATTTATTTATAAAACGTGTGTGTATATACATAGAAACCGTAATAAATTCATCAATGTAAACAGATCTCATTCCTATTCCACTAGATATGGATCCCACATATTGGGGGCTAGAGCCAAGTATACTAGACTGGCTAATAACACTACACAAACAGAGCTGTACAACAAATTACCTGAAACGTTAAAATCTATGTCACTAAAACAATTTAAATCTAAATTAAGAACAATATTAATTAATGCAGAGCCATACACAATATATGAATTCAGAAATATTAGTTTCAATAATTATATTTAATACTATTAGTTCGTAATATTAAAATCAATTTTATGATTTCTGATCTTTTAAGCTGTTATAGTATTATTAATAAAACTTGTATTGAACCTAAGCTCATCTTATCCTACTAAGTTTTAATTTTATACTCAATTTTATTTATACTCTGACTAATGCTAAGTTTTATGTATCCATCCTTCTATTTATAGAGTAGTTTTAAGTTTTTTATTATTTATTTTACGGCTTTATTAACTTATTTGTTTTAAATTTTATCTATACACCGATCTTATTTTATTTATACACTAGTTTTAAGTTTTATGATTTATTTTATTTTATTGACATAATTGTTTTAAATTTTATCTATACACTGATTTTATTTTATTTATACACTAGTTTTAAGTTTCTTTTACGATTTTATTAACATATTAGTTTTTAATTTTATTTATATACTGATGTTATTTTATTGTTATCTTATTTATACACTAGTTTTATGTTTTATGTATACGTTGTTTTACCTTCCATTTGTCTGAAATCCGAGATGAACTATGTTTCTTTTGTTTGATTGTATGTATAATTGTATTTTTAAATTTATACTTCTAATTATATATTGACGTATGTAAATCTGTGTGTCCTAGCGCCAATTAAGTATTATTATTATTATTATTGGACATAACTTCCGAATACCATATAAACTCACTCATGATTTGAAGGAAGTAACATCCTCCCAAACCATCGTAACTGAGCTCACCTCAATGTCAAATTGACATTATTAATGTTTCTCGTAAAACGTGCAAAAATACGGATTTAGTGACAAATAAATAATATTTGTATTTCAAACTGGACCTCCTATAACGAATCAGTGAGGAAGAGGATCAGCGGGTTCAAGTGGAAGATTATTCGTAAGAGTGAACTCTACCCTTCTACATGCAGTCAAAATATTTTATATTTTTCTTGCGGTTTGTGTACAATTATATATTTTTTTATGTAATGCATGTTAGATAAAGGTTAAATACAATACAATACACCAACTAGCAGATACTATGGAAAAAGTACGTCAGCTCCAGAACGTCTCCCAAGACACGCGTAAGCAGTACGTGGACAAAAGCTTGAAATTTCGTACTGGTGAAAAGTCATCTGCTCAGCATGAAGAAGAAGAAGTTCACTGCACCTAAGTAAGATGGACTATACCGTATATCATCCCTTCCATCTACGGCCTTAACAAGAAGGAGACCTCAAGATATCCCAAGACATCCCATCCGAAAAAAAAGAAGACCACGCAAACACTATCTAGTCACCGAGCCGAGATACCATCGGATCCAGAGAAGCAGACTGTGATGTACACCACAATTTAATTTTATTTTGTTGTACTTTCATCCTTTCATCCCTCATTTGAATATTACTGCCCGTTCTGTAACTGAGCGAATGATCCGCAAGTAGCCGCCTGACGCAAGTAGGTAGCAAAACGCAAAACAATTACCATAAGAGGAAAAGAGACCACCTTGAACCCAACGACATGTGGAGAGATACAAAAAAAACTTACCCCTACCCTGAAAGAAATAAGTGCTACAAAAAACACTCCATAAATATCGGACCATGACCAGGAGCAAGTCATATTTATTTTGAGTCTTCTGCGAGCTGGAAATCCACTCGAAGTTACAAAAATTAGGAAACGACTTAACCTTTAAAAACTTCTTCTAGGATGTGTTGATGAAATTTTTACAGCTCCGCAAAAATTATTAATTACGATTATAATTATTAATTTTTGAATTTTCCCTCTAATCACATTGAAGCTTAGTGTAAATGACTTACTTAGCTTAAACATTAATTATAACATTGTAATTAACGGAACTAGAAAAATAACCTTTGAAAACATTCTAAAAAAGAAACAATCGTGAATTTGTTAAAAATTTAAATTTCCCGCGGGATTTCTATTGGTCCAAAATTCATAATGGTTCCCTACGTAACCATAGTAACCACGAGATCAACCATTATGAATTTTTGACCAATCAAAATCACGCGGGAAATTTGAATATTTAAACAAAAATTCATTCATTTTCTTGTAAGAGGATTATATTTAGGTCCAATAAACTAATACTAATTCCTTAACATTAAAAAAGTAAACGTCTTGAACAATCTATTGCATATAAGTATCGTATTTAATGTTATAAATATAATTATTAAGATTGATGTATTATCTTAAATAATTCTAAGTTTCACGCGCGAGCTCGCGAAAATAATAATACAAAATAATTAAATGTGCTTTCGGGATAATTACTTGTTATCTCGGCAACTTAAGATAAATATTCCGTCGCCGAAAAGGCTTTAATTAAGTATTGCGGCATGGTAATTTGTTGAATTAGCGTCTTCGCTTGTAGGAGGGGGGGGAGTAAACAATTCAGTGCGGGCAACTTTAAATTAATGCAAATTTCTTTAAATAGCGCCCGTATATACGTACTCTTCGGCGCCGCTGCTCGAAGGGAGTGGGTAGAGGAAGCAAAAAAAAGAACAACTCTTTTACGGCGAAGTTTAAAGTGCATCCGGAAGACTGTAATTACTTCCAAGAAATTTACCATGATCCACGGGCCCGGGGATCATGTGAGGGCGAAGTTACGGCCGAGTATGTGTGGAATTGGGAATGATGGCGTAGTTTCGCAAGAATTTTCGTTAAATACTTTTAGTAAACAAGATTAAAATTATAATGCAAGCAAGAGTATAAAAATAATTTTTTATTATTGATTTATACTTGAAGCTAATATTTAAATATTTCGCAGAAATCTCTTTAGAATCAACATGTTTTTTTTTAAATTTTAACAATAGACAATTTTAAAAATGCACGGTTTAATTTATTTTAATTTAAAATTCCATTTCATGCGTAGTCCCTGTACAGCGTACAATCAATACAAATTACACGACCAACTTTGAAATATACCTGTGGATTTATAGTTTACGTACGTTAAAACGAATAATCGATGGCGGCTAATGCTGCCTGGGATATAAATTGCTACCACCGTGTAATACTATTTATCGATATTATGAAGTACGTAAACCCCATTAAAACCGGATTACAAAGCTCCGTTGTGGAAATTATACGAACCTATTTTCTAATCTACAATTAACAACTCTGTCGACTACCCATGATATATGTTCATAAATTATGTTTATTAATGAACGAATTTAATAATTTTATTATACAAATTGTCATCTAAATCGGCCCCTAAATTCATTTACATACAATTACATAAATTTTTAACAACTTATGTTAGTTATTTTATTTTTAAGTTACGTGAAGGTATAAATTAAATAAAACAAATTATAGTGAATTCTACTTATGTTATAAGAATAGTTGCGATCATAACTATGCGGTAATTTATGATCAACATTAAATTAACACACTTACTTTATTTTTACCATTAAAATTGTTAGTGTTAGAAATGGTGAATGCGCCGGGCGAGGAAATTCTATATATATATCACTATTTATTTATTATGCGTTACATATGTATAGCATACTTAAAACTAATTACAACTAGTTATATAATATATGTTAAAACATATATGTTACCAGAAACTACAATCAAATTTTTTTTGTAAACATCGAAGATCTTCGGCGCCGGATTAATGGCGTGTGAATGTTTTAGTAAATGAAATGATATCTGAAGAGAGCGCGCGCTCTGGAAACTTCGGAAAGTTCGGGCAAAAGTTTTCTTTACGACGACAGTTTTATAATGAAGACCTTCATCATCCAGATATGCATTTTCGTTCTGGGATTAGTTGGTGTAACACTTGAATCCTATGGCAATCTATTTTAATTAGTGCAAGGGTTGTGTGTGTGTGTGTTGGTGTGAGTGTTCTGTGCACTTCGGGCGGCGTTTAGTGGAAAAGTTTTAATGACATTTAGGACGAGATTATTAATATGGCCTGTTTTAATATTAAGCAAACTAATTATTTCAATTTGCACAGACAAATAGATAGATCAGAATGAATGGTTAATAAATTAAAAAAAAAATATATAATATTAATTTCAAGTATCTAAAAACAATTGCTGTTTACTTCAAAAATTGTCAAAAAAACTCAACTAAGAGATTGACAACAACAATACTTGATATGTTTTTTTTTACAAGTTTCATTAGGGAAATTCCAGAAAGAGCATGGGTAAGGAAAAATATTAGATTTATCTCTTCTTGAAGGCCATTCGGATGTACTAGCACAGCTGTCGAGGAGAAGATTTTTGCCAATAGGAATGTGTTGGATCCCCTGCGAATTCGCTGATAGGCAGCCAAGACCACCACAATGTCAGCTGTAAAAGAACCAGGACCAGGTACAAAAAAACAGATATCTCAAGCATCTGCAGGCGCTGTTTGGTACAAGCGCACAACGAGGTATACTGTCGCCCCCTCCCCCTTCCAATCTGCATTCCTTGCAGGCGAATGGGGGCAGAGTGCGAACACAGTACGAGAACACCGACACAATACTTCAGATTCCTACAGGTCAACTTTCAACTTCGGATGACAATCTCGACGTTATTCTGGTCAGCGAACCTAATGGCAGCAGGGTTGATAACAGATGGTTAAAGAAAGGCTACAAATAATAGCGCGTATAAAAAACTGGAGTGTAGCGGTTGAGGAGGAGAGCAGTAGCATCCATCAGCCCATAAGGTTCAACTTTAGTCATGTACACCCCAGATCTTCCACAATACGCACGAAAGCCTCGATGAGACACGCTGCCTGGTCACGAGAGGCCACAGCAGGGAGGGCTTTGACCTCTATCTTCTCCTCCAAGAGGCCGAGGAAGTTATAGCGAAGCTCAAGACGGCAATTAGACGAAGCAAGTAGAACACGTGGAGAGAACTGATTATAGAAGTGTAAGCGTGCACCAGAAGTTGATGCCCTAACAAAAGCCCTCTTTCCCAATGATGATACGCCACTGCCACCCCGTCGGCAGTGTTTAAGGCTCTTGAAGAAAACATTTAACATAGAATATTGGAGATGTATAACTAGTGCCTGCGCAAAGAATGGTTTTCTACACGTCATAAAAGGGCAGAATTGGTGCTCCTACCTAAGGTAGAGAAGGAGACTACTAAACCCAATGCGATTATAGAAATCCGAAGCCTGACCAATGAGGCTAACTCAAGACCCCTCCGAGGACTGTCTGGCCATCGTACTAGATGTTAAAAAACGCATTCAACAGGTTATCCTCTGGTCGGACCTAACACCCGTAACGATGTCAAATTGTTCCGGACCTACTCCAGTGCACTAAGAGTAGTCCTCCTAGAAGAGCCCAGAGACACCATGGCGTCATTACTCCGAACCAGGAGAGTGATGATAGGGCTGACTAGCTACATTGTCTCTGAGAGGCCGATCAGACGAGCTCAATGCATTAAATGCAGAGGTTACGACCATGGTAGGAAGGATTGCGAGGGCCCGAACATCGCAGAATATCGCCTAACCGGCTTTCCTTCATTGCCAGCGGCCATTATACCGGCTCACTCCTTTGTTCAGCGTACAGAGTGGCGTCAAACTCCTCAAATGCCTGCGTGCCCACTCGCAACCAGGGTACGGCCACGAGTATCGGCAGTAGTAGGCTTGCAGAACATGACGCCAAAGGCACACCACTGAGGACATACCTATCGAGGACCTACAGGTACCTGGAGGGAAGACCGAAGTAGTGAGGACCCTTTTCCCACATAACAAGGCACATAACTATCGTGTTGGTCCAAACTCCGTCCTCTACCCGCACGAGTTTTTCACGAAGGAAGAGGTCGACGCAGCAGCCAGTGCACTACTGCGCCACAAGGCACCGAGATTCACGGGGATACCGAACGAGGCGCTAAGGGAATATTTCACGTACAACCTGACCCCACTCACTAATCTGTACAATCTCTACCTAGAGAAGGGATCCTTCCCGTGCACATACAAAAGGGCTAGGCTCGCACCACTATCCAAGGAGGGCAAATCATCCACCACTTCCAAGTGCTACAGATCACTCTGCCTGCAGGACGCCGAGACCAAACTGCTAGAGAGACTCTTAAAGGACAGGCTGTTGACACTGACAGATAACGGAGACATCTCAGCAAGGCAGTATGGCTTCTGCAAGGGCACGTCGACGGTGGACGCTTTACTGGAGGTCCGGAGATTAGCAGAAGAGGTCAGTCGAGGACGGCTGAGGAAAAGATGATACTGCCTGGTGATCAGGAACGCGTACAATATCTACAGGCTATCCTGGCCATCTACCTAGAAGAAAATACACTCATCTTCGACAAGAAGAGCGGTACAAAAAAGAGTGGTGGGTACAGGGCGGTGTTCCCCAGAGCTCCATTATGGGCCCGCTACTATGGAACATCGTCTGTGATGGACTACTGGACCTCCGACTTTCCACAGGTGTGTATCTGGTTGGGGGTTTTGCAGACGACGTGCTGCTAATAAACGTCCTCCGCTTCTGTACACAAAAGGCCACATGCGCCATTCAGGGTTGGATAACGACTGCGGGTTCACCCTGGCTAGAAGGCGTGCTGGCAGGATCGACGGAGAGACAATTCGACTTTTGGGACACCACGTCTCGATCTTCAAGTCAGTTAAATACCTTCGAGTTACAATCGAGGCTAACCGGATTCACAACAGACACGTCAAGGTCGCTGCGCCCAAGGCCAGCGACTCTACCAGGAGGCTCGTCCGTATCCAAAAGAAGGCTTTTGGCGAGCGTTGCGACGGCGCAGCTCCTCTACGCGGAAACTACATGGGCAGAGTTTACCAAGAAGTCCCTTGCGACCCGCGGTACTAAGTATAATAAGGGGATAGATGCTGCAGAGGTTTTGGCGTATCCCTTGCGGACCTGGAGGTACTAGCTAGGCAGGAATCCCACTATGTGGTCAGGCACGAGGCACAAAAAAAAACGGGCGTGTGACCAGGCTAGAGAGAGGCTCATCGCCAGATGGCAGTGGCGTTGAAAAAACGGACCCACAGGCTGATTCCAGACCTACAACCATGGCTTCACAGAGGACATTGAGAGCTGCCATATCACCAGGTACTCTCCGGCCATGGTTCCTTCGGGGAGTACCTGATTAATTGAGTTACGTGAAGATGATAAATTAATCAAAACACTTAAACACTAATTTAAAAATTCGAAAACATTTCGTGAATCTACAACAATGAGTTTTACTAAGACTACAAAAGAAATTAATTTTGAAACAATGACTTCTCTAGATAAACCTCGGCAGACATTGAATGATACAAAATCAATTTGCGTGTTACAAATAGTACAACCATCAAAGCAACACTAATTTGATTGAAATTATTTCTGTTGAATAAACTAGTAAATGATAAAATGTACTTTAGATTCTTTAAATATGACTATAACATGAAAAATTATGAACAAAAGTTGAATTTAAACTGATTTCATCATTTCAAATTGGCAGAAGCAATTAAAAAATCTAGTGAAGAAAGAAGTTAAACACTTAAACCCTGCAAATGTGATACAAGTTTTTTTTCCTGTTCTTAAATTCTTTTCAGAAATTTTGTCTTTGGGTGAGATAAACGAAGTGAAGGCTCCTCAAAATAACTAAATCCACTTTCCTTTCAGAAGTTTTAAAGGGATTTACAGAATCAAAAGAGGCTGAAGCACATGACAGTTGAAGATGTAGCATAACTCATAAACGTTCTTTAATTCTCTTCAAAACTTTTCCTACAAAAGAATATGATTTTTTTAAATAACGAAGTCAACCTATAATTTAGAAGCTTGAAATGGATCCAAGGAATCAAAAGCCCAAGTGGGTATGAAAAGGTAGTAAAATTCAAAAGCTCATGTTTTCTAATAAATTTCAATTACAATTTCTACTGCAAAAAGTTTGGATATCTCCTTTTGCAAGATTTTAAGAGATAGGTGGAATCAAGAAAAAAAATAGACACAACAAAAAATGTTATATAATCAAAAAATTTCTTTTTTTCTATTTCTATAAGGATTTTATCTTCTAAAGGATAAAATATATAAACTACAGACTCATTGAAATAATAACTCCTATTTTCAAAAAATTCAAACTAGGAAATCGAAAAAGCTAAAAACTATAATTGCTAAATTCAAAGTTCTAAAATTTCTCTCAGAACTTTTCAGTACAGATATAAAATATACGAACATTAGACTTTTTAAAATAATTTCTTGGTTATGGAGTTTTAAAAGAATACATGGATTCAAAGAAGCCCAAGAAAACAGCATATATAATCGATACTTGTTTTGCTACTCTCTTGATGGAACAGAATTTTCAAATTAGGAGAAGTAAAACTGTTGTAATGTTCCATTTCTTTATTTTCAGATAACTGATTTAACTTTGATAA
The DNA here is from genome assembly GCA_963969525.1 of Ontholestes murinus. Taxonomy (NCBI): domain Eukaryota; kingdom Metazoa; phylum Arthropoda; class Insecta; order Coleoptera; family Staphylinidae; genus Ontholestes; species Ontholestes murinus. Next base: position 4,501,414 of record OZ018395.1, on the reverse strand, counting down.
TGATCCGCAAGGACCGAAACACGTGTCAGTTATGTGAAAATAAAGAAATGGAACATAACAAGTTTTACTTCTCCAAATTTGAAAACAGCATATTTCAAAGCTATTGAAGAGATGATAAAATTTCAAAAGTTAAATTTCCTTTATCTAACTTCTGCTATTTAAAATGAAATGCATCGATTTTTTTTAACTTTAATCAATACAATATTAACAGATATTTGAAAAAATCAATTAATAATCAAGCACATTTGTTTGTTTCAAAATTCAATGTCAATCTTTAATAGACAAAATTTAACTAATACAATTTAAATAATCAAATATTTGTTTTTAAAAACAAATTAATTTCTGATTTTTGAGCACAAAATATAGCCTTATCATATCAAATATTTTCATTTTGTGTCAGCATTTTCAATAGTATCCACATGATCTAATTTGCAATCAAATGGTAAAATGCATCTCGAAATCCTTTTATAATTCAACGTTAGGGTTTGATCAAGATTTTTGGAAAGGTCTAAAAATTAAGAAAAAATAATTAAGTGCCAAATTATATGACAAAATTTCAGTCTTTTTCTATACTTAGATTCCTTCTAGAATTTCTGCTATGTAACGTGTGTATTTTTTTAAGACAGAACATTTATTTCTCCGGTTTAAATATTTTTTAATTGTTTTATAAATGTTCTGGAATTAATTTGTAAATTAAGCGAATGCATTTTTGCAAGAACTTTTTAAAGGATTTTGCAAAAACGAAGCCATACAAGAGGCATTAACTTAAATTTTAGTATAATTTCCCGTGTTTTTTTAAAGAAAATCTTATGAAACAGTACACCAAGTCTCTATCGAATGTATTCAGGTAGATCGAGAATACGCAAGGTTAATAACGAATTTATTGAGGTAGGTCAAGATTACGCTAGGCGACTATAGAGTTTATCCAGATAGGTTACTGTGGAATTTATTAAGGTAGGTCAAGAATACGCTAGGTTACTATAGAATTTATTAGGGTAGGTCAAGAGTACGCTAGGACTTCATCAAATTTATTGAGGCTGGCCAAGAGTACGCTAGGTCACTATAGAATTTATTAAGGTAGGTCAAGATTTTGCTAGCTTACTATAGAGTTTATTAAGGTAGGTCAGGAGTACGCTAGGTTACTATGGAATTTATTAAAGTAGGTCAGAAGTACACTAGGTCACTATAAAAATGATTATAATAGGTCAAGGGTAGGTTAAGTTTCTATAAAATTTATTGAGGTTGGTCTAGAGTACGCTAGGTCACTCAACTCATATAATATGTAGGTTTAACATTGGTTTAACACCTTTAAGAAAATTTGTAGAATTTAGAAAAGCTCAATTAAAATTCTATTTGAAAAGTTTTACGGTTTAAATTTTTTTAAGCCTTCTACTATTAAAGATAAATATGGATTGAAGTCTATATACTCCTTAATATTTTAAACAGAAACACCAAATAAGACATGAGATGCATTAATTAAAGTTAGGGGATACCCACCCACCCTACATATATTTTATTACATCAATCATTTTCTTCGATTGGTTCCCAAAAATGACCGCAGAGTTTGGGTTTATGTTTTATAAAAATTTTGAAGCAGTGTTATACTATTAGTTTAAAAGTATAGGTAGGGTGGGTGGAAGGCCACTATCCCACCCTCCAATTACTATAATATAAACAACGTGTTATCATTGGAAAATTGTTAAGGAAAAAAATAGGTAATCAATTACGGACACACTTTCTTATCAATCAATGATTATTCAATCAATTATCGTGCGTGTTATATAAATTGAAGGGTGGGATAGAGGAGAAGGAAGGGGGCTTCCATTGGTGTAGATCCGAAATAGATGACGCCTGGCACACCTTAATTGTGTGCCCACGGTGGTTTTTGGAGAGAAGCAGGGTGGAAGAGCAAAACGGCGGCCCGCAAAATCCAGACTACTTGATCGCTGTCATGCTAATCGGAGATCTGAGAGGCGGTCGACAAACTGGCCCGGGTGATCCTTGTCACTAAGGAGAAGGACATCGCCAACCTAAATGCAGCCGCCCTTCAAAGCGATAGACAGAATGCTGGATAGTATTGTATATATCGTCTTTTTAGTGTCTTGAATATCGTATTGTGTCGTATTATTGTATTTTACTGTGTTTACGATTGTATATATATAAAGCACCAGGCCGGACAGATTCTGGTAACGGGGGTAACCTTTAGTGTAATAGTTCCGCCATTACCCCTGAATTCAATTTTTTAAAAATATTAAAAGTTACTGGGTACCATTTATGAGGTCCTGACAAGGGGGTGAAGATCCGGACAACCTATTTCCCATAGGCAGCTTAGCACCCTCGCATGCTGCTGGTCTTCAGGGAGGCTCTAAGACAAGGGCTAACATAGCCAGGCAGCCAGGATCTTAGTTCAACACTGAGGATCCTACCGCTGTTAAACGGAGGCTGCTAATAGGTGCAGCTCAGACGAAGCAGACGGCGTATCGCAGATAAGTTGAGAAGAGCGACGAGGCCTGGTAATATAAAAATTTCCAGAGCTTACAGCACCATTTCAACAGATGCCGCGGAGGTTTTGGATTCGGTCCCGCCCAGGTACCTGACCCTTAGAGAGAGAGAGAGAGAGAGCAGAAACTAACAGAATGCAGAAGCGGGGTAATTCCAAATGAGTGGCTCGTAAGAGATGATGAGAGGACTTATAGACACATTTGTGGACCCGCGGAAAACTAGACTCGTGACTCGTACCAAATGTAGAGCCAAGGATATACAGGCAATATGGGAAACTGAACCACCATTTGGCCCACTTCCTACGTAGCATGGTGCCTTCGGTGTGTTTTTGAGTAGAAGTAGCGAAAAATGTCTCCTGTGGCCACTGTGAAGCGAAACAGGATAAAACTAAGCATACCTTGATGGCCTGTCTGCGCTTGAGGCTTTAAGAAAGCTATATGAAGTGGTTAAGTTCGCCGCCAACGTGCTCATCACAAAATACGTTATCAATTAGACAACTAGATCGAAAAAATACTTGATTAAGTATTAAGTTCTACACAGGGATGCCCTGTTCTCTTTGCAGGTTTTACTCCAGCACTGCAGAGATATGAAATGTTTGCCTACTCGAGAACCATGATGATTGAAGGTTGGGACCATTAGGTGCAGAATCGAGAAAGCACAGCCTCATCATCATCGATATAAAGAAAATAGACTTGTTCGCTACAACATTTTCTCAATATTTTTCTATCGAATGGAGTTATGAACAATAACCGAAGCAATAAAAATAAGACCCGAGGCTTTCAAAATGTGTCTATACGGAAGAGTATGGATCTCTGGTGTAGACAGAATGTCCAAAACTGCAACAAGAAGAGCTAAGAGCAGAATCCTCTAGTTTATATACAAATTATGAAATAAATATTAAATCTTTTGAAATTGGGCAATAATACGCTAAATCAAAGTATTATCAATTGAGTTAGGTCGAGAGTAAGATAATTTATTGAGGATATTTTCAATGCGTTTAAAGTTCTAACAGAATCTTTTTGATGAAGAACTTAAAGTTTATTTCGTATAGGATTTCTTACTTAAAAACATTTTTATAACAATAACTTATTAAATACATGTTAGGAATAAGTTTGTATTTAATATAATTTATTCTAGGTTACTGCACTTTGTGGAATCGCTTGAAAAAAAAATTGTAAATGGCAATTTAACTAACGAGTGCCTCAAGTGCTTATAAATTCATTAAATGCACAAACAAAGGATGGGACGTGGAACGTGGAACATGCGGGCTGTGCAATTAGTCGGTCGTTTTAAAACGAAAATATTTATTTTGCAATTTCCTAGCAGACTTACGTCTTTCCATACTTTATTACAGTGTAATTGTTTAATAAAATAACAAATTTAAGCGGTATGCTATTACCTGATATGCTTAGGATGAGATTTACTAAATACTTTAGGTCAGTTAGTAATTAATTTGCTACAATATTTGAATATTACAATAAAGGCATGAATATTAAAACATAGAATATTTAGAGCGTTTCTAATAATTTTAATTACGTATTTGATGATAAAGGCGTTTATATCAAGGTATATCTTGAATGGTAACTTGTTTTAGTTACAATTCTAATTTATTTATTTCTCATTTATCACTTGATTAAAGATTATTTTGATAATAACAATTTTAATTACTGTATGATTACGTTGTGTAAAATTTTTAAAGTATTTTAAATAAAGTAATAAAACTTGTGTACATCACAAACGAAATCGAATTCCCAAACGGTTTAAAACAAACGTTTGCCTCTTTTAAACTGGGGCTCGACGTCGGGCGCGGGTTTTAATTCCTGGTGGAAAATATCCCCGGCCGTTTCGAAACGTCCGACGACGGTGATGAATCGCACTCCATCGGTATTTTATTTCAGAAAATACCGCCCCGGAGTTCACTAAATAACGAAACACCCTCGGATCCCGCATCAATCCCAGGTACGTTCACCCGGGGAAACGACGCCCTCAAATATGTATTTCGTGTTTTGATTAACGCCTTCAAACGGCCCCGATTCCCGCAGCCGCCTCCGGAGTCCACGAAACGCTCCTCCAGTCCATGTTTGTGATTCTCCGGGCCCGGACGTAATAATGTGTAGTGTCAGGGGTGTGGGGTTTCTCTCTTCCTGTCCGTGTCAATATTTCCCTTCGATGAATTTTCATGAAGCTGCAAGCACACTAGAAACTTTAATGCCACCCCCGCACACCTGAAAGCACTATCAGAGCGGCTGCAGATATAATTGCTCCTTTCATATTCTAAAACCTTTTCGCCTACAATTCAACGGAGTTTGGATAAAAGCGACGAGGATTAATTTACATTCATTATGAACGATTGTTCAAAAATCCGAGTAATTATAAACTTCATTTTCAAATTTTAATAAGAAAATATCTATTATATTATATTTAAATCGTAGTGTCGATCTATCACACTTCGGGTTAATGCGCGCCGAACTCTGTCCTACATTTTTTTTCCTCTCTCCTCCGGAGTGCAAACTTAAAAAAGGCGACAACCCCTCGGCACCCGAATCGATAAGCCGGGGTCCGTGTTATTTTTAAGCCTTAGCATTTTCCCACCACCCCCCAAACATCATTAAGCCGGCGAGATGATTAATGGCGACACCCTTGGGACGACCCCTTCACCCTCACCCGGCCCCCCTTCCCTATTAATCATAGCCACTGTTAATTATTCCAATTCGCGAATTAAATCCAATTATTCGGATAGACGCTGATGGCGCGTCCGGAATCATTATCCCCCACCCCCGAAAGGGTGAGGTAATTGAAGTTTGGACTGCGAGATTATCACAATGGATTAATAAAAAGAATGCAGATTCTGCATCCCTTCATTTTAATGCTTCATTTATAAAACACAGAGATATTTTGGTACTAGTGTGATTTTACCACAATTTATTAATTGTTAAGTGTTATATTCAGTCCTTATATTATGGATTATACGTAGTATGCAATCATCATCATGATCTATTTCCTCTTTGTATTTAAAATATAATTTATTAGTTAATAAATATAAAAATAAACAAAAATAGATTGTTTGCCATTGTCGTAAATGGTGGATGCGCCGGGAAATAAAAATGTTATCTTTTGATTCACTCTAATTATGGTTGTAGATTTTCAAAACCTTTCATATCATCAAAATATTCATTGTTAATGTATACATATTAATAATGAATATGTGTTTTTGAGTTTTGTGAAGATTATATTAAAAATAAAAAGGCGGTTAAATTCCTTTCTTCACTGTGAAGAAAGGATTAATATTAATAATTAATTGAATGCAACCTATAAATTATACATTGATGCCTGCGCGTGGGTGCATGTTTTATTATGTGCAACAGGAGTTAGAGAAAATCCGACGTAGAATAGCCCGTCCCTATTATTTACTGTATGTCCAGTGCTTAAATTATTGGAACAATTGCATTACATGACCCGCTTTTCCCCCGGTATATTTACGTAAATTTCGTTCCCCGGAGGAAAGGTGGCCGGTAGCTGTGTCCCTAATAAACAATACTCTACTAAAAGTTTACTCGGTTGCCGTACGTAAATAATGCATTATTTGAACGAGGCACGGTGGAGTGCGTCCTGAATAATGTTGCATCGATTAAATTATTCAAGTGTTAAAAACAGTCTTCGAATTTTATACAGTGGAAGATTTGTTAATAATTTATTTTGTCTTACTTAATAAAAAGATTTTATTTACTTAATGAGTGTGTAAGTAATAATCTGTAGAGAATATATAGTCGTGTGAAGTTGTTCATGTTGTTCATGTCCATTTGAGATCGTTGTATGGCTCTACAATTTTGTGGTTATTTACTGGCTGATCGTTAATGGCTTACAAACACGTAAACTGGTTAGTATTTTGATTCCACTTTAAACTAGATTCGGTATATACCTTAATGGCCAAAAGAATTCTGATATTGAGACAATTTCACTTATAATTTTTTGTTAGAAAAGCTGTTGTCTTAAGGTGTTAAAGCAGATGGATGCATGGCTAAGAGGAAGCTTAGTCTGTCATATAAAGGCAAAAAGCCCCGAAGCACAATGCTTAGGGGTTGGTGCCAGTATTCAATTAAATCTCCATCACTCTAAATTGGAGATTCAAAAAAACAAATTTAAAATAGGATTCCTGCAAGAGGCTTTCATGAGTAAAAAACTGGTAAGTGGCCTACACCAAGACAATTGTAGTCTGGGGTATAGAACATTACTCCAAGGCAGTTCTAATGATCCGAAAGGACATAAATTATACATTCCTTCCATAATTTACTACAGGAGATCCAATAGCAGCTCTTGAAGAAGTTCGCACGAGGCAAGGTAAGGTTGTCAGGGCATCTGCTTATTTTCCGGAGATCAAAGAAAACCACCATCAGAGGAAGTAAGTAACACTTGTGAAGTGATGTACAAGAAGCAGCAAACACCTACATCAGGGCTGTAATGCCAACGCCCATTACCTGTTTTGAGGCAGCAAGGGCACCCACCAATAATAGAAGTAAGGAACTACTTGAATTCAGTATCTCTAACAATTTAGATATTGTTATCTAATAGAGATGGGGAGCATACCTTTTTTAATGCAATTAGGTAGGATTTATTAGTCATCACTAATCACAATTTTTACTTTGTTTTGTATTACAGACTTTATTTATTTGGTGACAAATGGTTTCGATATATTGACGTACCATTTCAAAGCATAAATAAACTAAATTGTGTCTTTAATTTGTGATAATTATGTATATCGAAGTAGAAGCATCCATCGTCAACGAGTTGATACCTTCATACTAAGTATAATTCAAAATTGGCATCTTGTAAAGGAACCTTTTTTGTCTGAACATCAGCAGATTGTGTTAAACATAGAGGTCACAACGAACAGTGTATAAATACGTGTAACACAGACTCGAGTCTCTATAGAGAGTATTTTTAAGTGTAGAGACCGACGATCTCTGCTTCAACATCCATAAGAATTAGCAACAAAAGCCTCCACTCTGAAAGTCGTATGAATCCAGTTGTTCGTTGAAGCTATCTCCGTCTAGATACGTGCCCTGGTGGAAAAAACTTAGCCATAAAAACTTTCAGCAGTGCAAAGAAAACAGACAACTGGAAATCCTAAAGATAGGCATTGTCAAAATATAATTATAGTTGAGAAAATCGAAAAGGAATACTTACAAAACATTCTGCGAGAGAGTTACTACGAAAAAAGGCAAAGGCATATGCCTAAATACAGAAAATTTCGGACAAAAATGTGATCAAGTTTCTTCGAAAACGAACTATGAATATACACACCTCTGTTTTATCTCTGTCCTTAAGAACCACAAAATATAGAGCTACAATTCCAAAACTACTTAGAACTGTAAACAAGGGGCCAATTGGCCAAGGGCAACAAGCTCACTCCAATGTGAATACAAGAGCTATCTCAGTGTATGCAGAGCGCATACGATCGACAGTTCAATTTTATGACCTAAGCACCCTATAAGAGTATCAAATAGATCACTTTAAACTTTTAGAGCAAAAATAGTTAACAATCCACCTTTCTGAATTAACTTTCCGAAATATGATGTTACAGTTGATAGCAAACATCTATGGTCACATAAGAATTTACTAGGCACCCAATTAGAATCTTATCCTAAAATGAACGATCAATTCGCTTGAGACCAGACTAGAGAAGACCTTTCGCTCCTAGACTAGTATCAACAGCGATTGCAGAGGAGTGGTTTTAGTCAACTTAACTTAATTTTAATTTACTATGAACGAGAGTTTTGTAAAAAATATTGGGCAAAAATTAATACTAACATAAAAGTAGAATCAACACTATCATATCACATTTTTATGGTCACTGGTCAACTAATTCTACAAATTATTTAATTTAGTGTTTTTTACATGCACAATAAAATAATTGATATCTAAACTAAAACGACTACTCTTCAAGGAGAGGACATGTCGGTTGAAGTAATTTTTGGAAAAGTTTTCACTAAGTATAAAAAGCAATCATTGACAGGCATAACAGAGATACAATCATATAGGAGTTAGTTAGAAAGATTATGTAAAGAATTTAAGATGAAGCTTTTAAGGAACGTGAATGTTATAGATGGAGGGATTATAGGTGTGGGAGAAAAGAACTTTATCATAGACTTTTCTTGAAAGCATCTTCAAAACTATCATTACGAAATCGTAGGAACCTTAAACGTGTTTGATATTGTATTTTAATTAAATAGAACTGCTTGAACTCCAAAATATTAGCAGCAATATACTTGCCACACTGAAATCTACATTTTAGTAACAGATTCAAGACCTTTCAAGATCATCCAAGATTATTTTAAGGTCATTCGATATCATTGAAGATCATTTAAGATTAATTAAGAAATCAATGGAAAGAGCAAAGGACAGCTAACGTGACCAAAAGGAGCGGAGGGGACAAGGGAGGGCGAAAAACAAGAAAGAACAAAAGTAAGCAATTAAAGAGAGCAAGGCGCACTAAATACAAACAGAACAGAGCGAAAGCGAACAAAATAAAGTGAAAGAGGCCAAAGAGAGAACGAAAATGAGCGAAGGAAAGCGATAGCGAGCAAGGGTTGGCGAAAGAAGGCGAAGGTGAGATACAGAGCAAAAAAGAAGAACAAAAGAGAGTTAAAGTGAGCCAGATAGAGTGAAAAAGAGCAAGAGAGTGCAAAAGTTAGCAAGAGAAAACGGAGTTGAGCAAAGGAGTTTACAAGAAAACAAGGGGGAGCGAAATGAAGCAAAAGTGAGCGAATACGAGTAATAGAGCACTAAAGGGAGCAAAAGATAGCAAAAGATAGCAAAAGTAAGCAATAAAGAAAGAAAGAGACCAAGGGAAAGTAAACAAGAGCAAAAGAGAGTAAAAGTGAGTAAAAGTGAGCTAGAGAGAACGAAAAAGAGCAAAAAAGGGTGAGACTAAGCCAGAGAAATCAAGGGAGAGCAAGAAAGAGCAAGAGAGAGACAAAGTGAGCAACAGAAAATATAGGACAGCAAGAAAGAGCTGAAGTGAGCAGTAGGGAGCTAAATAGAGTGAAAAAAAGGCAAAGGAGACCGAAAGAGACCAAAAAAGAATAATTGTGGGTAACAGAGGGTAAAAGGGGGCAAAATAAAGCAAGGAAGAGCAAACACTAGTAAGATAGAGAAGAAATGTACAAAGGTGAACAAGAAATAGGGCATCAAGAGCAATGGAGTGCAAATTAGAGAGAAAGTAAACAAGAGAGAGTGAAAGAGAATAAGAGAAAGCGAATTAGAGCATTAAAAAGAGCAAGGCAGAGTGAAAATGAGCATAAGAGAGTGTAAGTGAGCAAGAGAGAATGAAAGTGAACAAAGAAAGCAAGAGAGAGCGAAAAGGAGCGAACGTGGGCACCAGATAGAGTAAGGAAGGGCGAAAAAGAAAATGAGTAAGATAGAGTTAAAAAGATCAGAAGAGAGCAAAAGAGAGACGTAGAGAGTGAAATAGAGCACGGGAGAGCAAACAAGAACAAAAGAGAGCACGAGTGACAGAAAAATTCCTCAAACAAAATGAGCAAAAATAAGCCAGTAATGACCAAAATATTTTCTAAAATGGGTAAAATATACTGCTGGTAAGAATACCATCATCCAGTAACTACTACGTAAACTTCGCCCGCATATTCCCTGCTCTAAATTGTTAAGTAGTTTGTAAATTTAAATTAATTATTAAAATATTTTTTTAATTGGAAATGTAAAGTAAAATCAATAAATCAAAGTGATAAATACATTAAGGATCTTAAGGACAAATTCAGTGAATATTGTGTGGATTTTTTGTATCAGTATGGTGTCTTATGTTTTGACCAGCTTCTCGTTTTTATTTTACATTAATACCTAATAGATACTTTTACTGCGGGTTCGGTAGAAAGAAGGTTCAAAGGAGAAGAGATTTATTGACGGTGGTTATAGTAGGGTTCCTCTTCATCTATGGGAATATTCAAACCACATATAATTATTTTTCTTAAATAATGTTCTCACTTATCTCTTGGTCAATTCATAACGTATTGAAGTGTTAATCAATTCCTTATCACACACAATAATAAAATACTGCATTGATACGACAATTACATGTTGAAACTCTATATCACTTAATAAAATACTGACACAGTATATGGTTTTAGAAATGTTTTTATTATTCTACGACATGTTTCACCACACAGAGGCTTCGTCAAGTAGATGAATTTTTTATCTATGTGACGAAGCCATAAGTAAAATACATAAAATTATCCTAATGTAGGAGAATTATTTCCTCTTAAAAAAATTTCATTCCTCTATTATCATTTTTAACGACCTTTGATTTTTGTCATCTATTATTCTATCTTTCAACTACTGCGTACATCGGCTCTGGATTTTTTAACAAATATTGGTCAAGTGACTATGTTGTGGAATTTTAATATATTTTTTCAAACCTTTTAATGTAATGTAAATATTACCTAAAATCGCGAGCTATCAGTTTGTTTATATTTACGACCATTATAAGTGAAATATGTTTGTTAATTTTAACAAACCAACGACTGTTTCAACTTTTTAAGTTATCAAAGTACATATAGGGTTTAAGTTTCATTAAACAATCTTGTATTTTTTCATGATTAGAGGGAGGAATAGTGATCACTCAATCACCCTATATATAACTTCAACTAAAACCGTTTAATGTATTGTTTTGCTTACGTTAACAATTTTCTTATTCATTTTAAAAGAAAGAATTCAGTTATCAATAAAAATAAATATTTTAAAAAAAGTATGTGTAGTAGTAGATATTAAAAATGTAGAGGACATTACAGACACTTATAAATAATATAAAATATAAAGATAACTTTAGCTAAAACAGTTTTTTCCATTTTTTTTTTGCTAAAGCCGACCAATTTCTATAGAGATTGATTTTTGAACCTACTCAAAATGTAAATCCAGCTCAAAGAAAAATTATTTGTGAAGAAAGTGTTTTATTCCTAGTATTAACAAATTTCGTTTTAAACTTGGAAGTTGAGTATTAGTAAATAAAATATAAAAAAATATATGCAGGGTTGCAATTAACCAATCACAAAGGGAGTGTTATTTTGAATAAAAATCGATTAATTTTATAAAGTAATTAATACGTCGGTTTGTTATATCTAATGGTGAATAGTGGACCCACCCACCCTACATACGTTTTTATTGCTTCATTCACCGAAAGTTGATAATTTTCTTGATGTTGCTAGCAAAACAATAATTCGACGATTTTAGAAATATATTTAATAAATGGCGAATTATGTACAGGGTGCGCCAGAGAAACTTACTTATTTGAAAGGTCAATAAAAACAAAAGTACTTCAGTTATTGTTTTAATTCTTTTTTTATTGGAGAATATAATATCCCAAGTTTTTTATACAGTTTTGATATCAATATACCGATATCCAACAATAGATAGTAATTCGTTCACAATGAAGTGGCTTCTGGTGAAGTTCACGCGGATTTTCACCACTCCAACAACGATTGATATGTTGCGAAGAAAAAATCGACTTAAACATTGCATGCACAATGGGGGTCGCCATTTAACCGATGTAGTTTTCAAAACAACATAAGAATAAACTAGGGATATTGTATTCTCAAATAAAAAAGAATTAAAACAATAACTGAAGTAATTTTATTTTTATTGACCTTTCAAATAAGTAAGTTTCTCTGACGCACCCTGTATTAATTAGTGCCAATATTTAGTTCCTAAACCATTATTTAAAAAAGAATATAGTTCCCAACTTCATCATCAACAAAGCCCGAAAGCTCATGACAATTCATCCGAAATCTGAGGATTAGTTGCATATAAGTATCTTACATAAAAAATACGAAAAAATCTGAAACTAAAGGCATTTAATCTCCACTTAAAACTGAGTAAAACGTATACACCGGATAAATAAAATTATATTATATAGAAGTCATGGATAATTCAAAAGGAATTAAACACATTTTTTTAAATATACAGTATTTTATTAAAAAAAAAACCTTTTTTTATCAACAACATACAAGAGCACGAGACAAGATACCATGATATCAATTCCTCAATTATGAGTACACAACAAAAGAGAAAAATTATTTTCTGACCAAGAAATAAAGCTACTGAAGAGAGATTTGTAATATAACGTTGAACCTAAGATCGCTTCAATCGAAGACCTTGAAAAAACCACCACACTACTAAATCATAGCAAAGGTACTAGCTTCTGTCAAAAGACCTAAGAAGATATTACTAAAGACGAAGAACATGACCCGTAAAAACAACAAGAATAAACAAGATTACATCACTCTCAAGTCAATGAAACAAAACGATTGCTATTATCTTAATTCTGATAAAAAAAACGCTATAGTGATTTTTGATAAACTCAGTTAGTTAAACTAAACTAAATAAACATCTGATACACAACTTCCCTCGCATATGGTACCGTTATGTAGATGATGCCTTTTCTATGATTAAAAAAAAAGTGACAATTTAGTATCAGCACTAAATAACCAATACAAACCAATAAATATTTACTGTCGAGTTAAAAAATAATAACAACCTTTCTTTTCTCGATTTAATAATTAGTAATAGTAGGACACACATACATTTAATTATATACATGTAGACTCTTATAATTAATGAAAACATAAAATGGCAGCTTTTCATTCAATGATATACAGAACAATTAACTTACTATCATCCAAATATAATAGAGAAAAAGAAATAATTAAAAATCCTGTTGTGAATAGCCTGTTGTTTGTTTTTAAAATAATTAGAAATATTGTTTAACAACTAATTTTGCAAATCGTCATTACGCAAGCATCGTGGAAAGAGGGTAATTTCGCTGCGAATTTTAGGTAGTTTAGAGCTAAAAATGTTCAACAAATTGTTACTAAGGTTGCCTAGTTGCCTCTTTAGATTTTTCAAGGTATCATTAGTGATGTCAATTTTAAAATTACTGAAGGTGCATCCTATTTTTTTCACAGAAACCTTTAACACATTTACAGATTCTTATTTCACCATCAAATAACAATTGTTTTGTTTTTGGAATATTGCTGTATAGGCTATTAAATGCAAATGCAAGAAATATTTTGTAGAAAATATTAGTGAAGATACGACCAAAAAAAGCTTGAATAACACACTCATATGTTTTACTGATTGAAGGGTACATTAAAGGCAGCTTACCCATCATACTGATATTTTTGAACATTATTTACAAATAGTAATTTAGTGTTTTTTTACAACATCAACAATAAAATAATTTATATCAGTAAAAACTGTAAACACTACAGTACTATGTGAAGATATGACAGTTGAAGCGATTTTTGGAAAAGTAAGTACATGAAGCGTTAATTGATAAGCATAAAAGAGTTAAAATCATATAAAGGTTAGTTATAAGGATTATGTAGAGGATTTGAGAAAAAAATATTAGAGAATAATAGGATTGTAGGTATTGTTGAATGAAAATATTACTCTAGTCAAGTAGAAGACAACAAAACATTTTGTAGATTTTTATGGCCTTTTTGGAGAAATATTCATTTTTATAAGATGAATTTATTCTTGGTTGAAGTTATTGCTTTTTTTGGAAGATGTGTGTTTTTTAAAATTCAATTTTCAATTAGGTATTTTATAAAGTGGAAGACAATTCAGTTCTATTCTCGGAAATAGAAACGTATTGTTTGTAGCTTGGATTTGTGGAAATTGATTTTAATTTTAACATTTTCCTAGTGTTGTAGCTACTGGCGAAATTTTAAAACTTAAGGTTCTGTAGCTGCATGGGAAATTAGAGACGTATCATCTGCAAATTGTAGGAAATATTCAAAGGGATTTAAATGTTATAGAGTAGAGTAAACAGGAAGGATACTTGAGGTAGATATTAAACAAGGGTAAAAGGATAAGAGAAAAAGTTATTGATTTCAAATTTTACTGATCTATTTGTGAGGAATTGTCTAATTTCTAATGAAAATATTGTAAGTGGGAATTTCAAGGAAGTAGCAACAAATTTTAACGCTGGATAGAGTCAAAATCTTTTTGAATATCTGGCAATTGAATTACTGATGACTTTTCTTCAAGGTGTCCTTTTTTAAGTCTTTGCGAACAAATACGTTCTTGTATAAAATAGGGGTTCACTTCTGTAACGTGGATTTTTCTCTCTTATCTTTTTATATTCTTTTATCCTTTATTTTTTGAATCACGCAAACCTTTCTAAGTTACAATATTAGCATTAAGTTAATACTGAAGCTTTAGTGATGAGATTTAACAGATTGAAACACATGTCTGCAACTGTTTTCATTATTTATTTTTCGTCATTTTATTTATGATTAAATAAACGTAAATTCGATGAGATGAAACAGTCGTTAATTAAGTTGTTAAGTAATAATATTTTCATTATTAGTGAAAATAAAAATATTTTGGAATTTAACAAGTGTTTCACCTCATCGAATTTACATATCTCGTTCCATCAAGGGTGTAGCTCAACCAGTATCAATTAAAATAACTGTAAATTTATTAGGTAAAGAATTGATAAACACTTGGTTTGCTTCACTGATTTTGTATATTTAATCAAATAGTTTTGTTTGTTATAGCATGTTTTATAGGGTGGGTTAAAACATACTCTACATATACAATATACAATAAAATTAACACTTTAAAACTTTTTATTTCCCCTAGCAAAAGCAACAAATACTCTACTATGAATTCAGTTCACACTTAACCCAGGTTTAATTAACCTTCTAATTAACATCACGGGTTAAGTGAGAATTTAATTCATCTCAACAATTACTCGTTTACTTTCTCCAATATAACAACACTGTCAGTGGTTATAGTTTTTGGAAACATAAACAGTGACAGTGTATTAAGTTTCAATGTATATGTAGGGTGGGTGGGTGGCCACTATCCCACCCTAAAATCAATAAATCATAACCAACTGTTGCTTTAGAAAATTATTAATTAAAGAGTTGACTTACGTTATAAATTATGCAAGCATGATTTTTATAATATAATATTATTTCATAAACACTCTTGCTTGTGGTATACAAGTTAGAGGGTAGGTTAGAAGACACCCACATAACCTACAAATACATTGGAATAAGAATACTACATTTTTGTTACTAAACAACATCATTAGTAATACTGTTAAAGTTTCTGGAAACGTAAACAGTGAAAGTGTATTAAATTTCAATGTATATGTAGGGTGGGTGGGTGGCCACTACCCCACTCTCCAATTTTCATATCATAAACAGCTGTCGCTTCAGATAAATATTTATTTAAGAGGGAACCTACGTTATAAAGTATGCATACATGATTTATATAATGTTATTTCATCAGAACTCTTGCTTGTGGTATACAAGTTAGAAGGTGACTTAGATGACACACTATTCACCCTACAAATACAATAAAGCTAAAACTAGAATACTACAGTTTCGTTCTTAAACAACATCAGTAATACTTCTTTGTTTGTTTCTTATTTATCACGTGGTTCATTTAACGAACTAACGAACGAACGAAGTGAATTTTTAATCAACTTCCTTTTGTTAGTAACATTATTAAATGTTTTAGATCTTCCTGATTGTTCTACATATATTTGCTACCAACTATTTATCATCTGATAAATTGACAAATTGTATTATCTAGAAAGGCCAGTCCACGTTTCCCACCACCCCCCGCGCGCCGCCTTCTAGATTTATGTTAAAAATCGCGCGCGCACACTTGAAAGTATTTTATTAGGTATCTCACGAAACATCTCCGCCAATATTTTCATAGCCCCGGAAACATAAATCACGAAATGATATCGTTCAGACGGCCCGGCCGCAGATACCCTCGTAAAATTTATCTGTTCGTCGGGGCGGTCGCATTTTTCAAGCCTAGAAAAAAAAAATAGAAACGATGGACCTTTCAGTATAATTTTACTATTTTAAAATTTTATTGAACTGTTAATTTTAGCATAATAAAAGAAACATAAAACAACAGTATAAATATTTGTTTACTTAATATAATATAAAGACATCTTATTAAATAAAATACGAGTCTCCTTTCTTCACAAATTTTATTAGTTTCAAATGTGCGTTTTGGTGACCATTTAAATTAATTAAATGTACATTTACAATTAATAAAATTTGTGAAGACTGGTATTTAATTTAATAGTCAGTTCATATTTACGTAACTCAGAAATCATTAAACTATAAATCTTACTTTATTAACTAATTTATTAATTTTATTAATTCATTTACATTATTGTTTGATTTCCTTGATAAATAATGTTTATATAAACATACACGTAAAATTATGTCAAGAAAATTTTTAAACATTTAAACGTCTACTTCATTTATTGTTATTTATTTAATCGTCGTGGTGAAAATAAAATCCCTGCAAGGGAATTATAATAGAATTTTCATCACTCAACAGGAGTAGCACCGCAATTTTTATTTTCCCAACGCCGCGAATAATTAAACTAGACAAGGCACGATAAAAATTTTACATAATCTATTCAGTAACATATTTTATACAAAATATTTAACAATTACAACGTCATATTCCTTCAGCACTTACGGAATAATCAATTTCGGTACATCAACACCTCTCTCTCCACCCACCCGGAAAAGTTGTAAAAGGTAAACACGCTCCTTAACTTTTAAGGAAATTTCGGATGCGCGTCGTGCACACGGAGGAGAACTCGACTTAATACTTAAAAGTGGGGAAAACTCGATTAGGGGTCGGAGACCCCTAAGCTCCGCGGCTCCTTCGGGTTGCGAGTCACGGCGTCACGATAGTTTTCGGCCTGTTTGTTCCCTCACTTCACCAACAACATCTTTATAAAGATAAACTTCGGTCCTCCGCACACATATATAACCCTCTATCGCCCACGAAATCCACCTATACGTCGGGAAGTTCATTATTTTAAGAGTGTTTCGTTAAAAGTTTTCACACACACACACACACATACAACAAACACGCTTCAATTTTTAAATTATGTACCCCGTTATAGTTCACTGCATAAAATTGACTAAGAAGATATAACAGGTATCAAATTTATTACATTTTATGAATAGATAATTAATTTGTGCATAAAATCATTACAACATTAAAATTTAAAGAGATTCATTTATGGTGGATGCGCCGGGAAGATATTATTGCTATTAATTTTTTATTTATTTGCATTTAAAGATCCATAATGATGTAAACATTAAACACATATAAATACACACTAATTTAATAATAATCCACTATTTGAATATATTTGTAACCATGTAACCATTCACATGTTAATAACAATATCTGAAGTGAGCAGTAATGTCATTCAGACAAATTTATTCATGCGCATGTACTCAATTCCCCTCGCATTCCGTGACATATGTTGAATCTATCCGAGAATGTTGGAAGGGTGTATCCCGACGTCAGTATTCGTGTCAACGCGCCCCTTTCTTGATTTTTACAAATTCACTGTCTGCGACGGTCGCAGGAGTCGCAATATATAAATTTAGTAATCTAATAAACAAGAATTTCTATATTGAATGATATTTCTATTATAACATACGTGTGTTGTTGTGTTTCGGGGGCAATTATGTAAAGGGGGGTGGTGGGCGATTTATCGGCGGAAATTCGGGGCCGAGATAGGACCGATCACGCGAGCTACCCCTTTCGCGTGCGGATGGTCCACCCTTAATTCACAATTCACGTTTACTACCCCGTGAAACGCCGCATATGTAACAATTTAATTACGGCCCGGGCGATAAATCTCCGCAATAATTGCCACCATTAAAACCACTAGCTTTCAGAATTTTATTATAGACATCCACGAATCGGAACTATAATTATTACTCTTATTGTAATCGCATAATTTAAAATATTCCAAAAACATAACTACACTAGTAATAATCTTTAAAATACAAAAATCTACTCCAGAATAACGCATTTTCAGTATACTAAAAAAATCAAAGACGTACGCCAGTTAGAAAGAAGATAACAAGGCTCAAAACAAAAATTTGAGGAAACTGAAAATTACATCGCATGATTTAAACTATTCCAAAAAAATAACTACACTATGAATAATCTTTAAAATACAAAAATCTACTCCACAATAACGGATTTTCAGTATAATAAAAAAATAAAAGACGTACGCCAGTTAGAAACAAGATAACAAGGCTCAAATAAAAAATTTGAGGAAACTGATAATTACATCGCATGATTTAAACTATTCCAAAGAAATAATTACACTATGAATAATCTTTAAAATACAAAAGTCTACTTCAGAATAACACATTTGCAATATACTAAATAAATAAAAGACACACACCGGTTAAAAACAAGTTAACAACGCTCAAATCAGAAATTTGTGGAAACTGAAAATTACATCGCATGATTTAAAATATTCAAAAAAAAATAATTACACTATGAATAATCTTTAAAATGCAAAAATCTACTCCACAATAACGCGTTTTTGGTATACTAAGAATATAAAAGACGTACACCGGTTAGAAACAAGATAACAACGCTCAAATCAGAAATTTGAGAAAACTGAAAATTACTTCGCATGATATAAAATATTCCAAAAAAATAACTACACTAGGAATAATCTTCAAAATACAAAAATCTACTCCACAATAATGCATTTTCAGTATACTAAGAAAATAAAAGACGTACGCCGATTAGAAACAAGATAACAACGCTCAAATCAGAAATTTGAGGAAAGTGAAAATTACATCGCATGATTTAAAATATTCCAAAAAAATAATTACACTAGGAATAATCTTTAAAATACAAATATCTACTCTACAATAACGCATTTTCAGTATACTACGAAAATAAAAGACGTACGCCGGTTATAAACAAGATAACAACGCTCAAATCAGAAATTTGAGAAAGCTGAAAATTACATCGCATGATTTAAAACATTCCTAAAAAATTATTACACTATGAATAATCTTTAAAATACAAAAATCTACTCCATAATAACTCATTTTCAGTATACTGAGAAAACAAAAGGCGTACGCCGGTTAGAAACAAGACAACAACACTCAAATCAGAAATTTGAAGAAACTGAAAATTACATCGCATGATTTAAAATATTCCAAAAAAATAATTACACTATGAATAATCTTTAAACTACAAAATTCTACTTCACAATAATGCATTTTTAGTATACTAAAAAAATAAAAAACGAACGCCGGTTAGAAACAAGATAACAACGCTCAAATCAGAAACTTGAGGAAACTGAAAATTGCAGCGCATGATTTAAAATATTCCAAAAAAGTAACTACACTAAAAATAATCTTTAAAATTCAAAAATATACCACAAAATAAGGTATTTTTAATATAATAAAAAATTAAACACGTAAACCGGTTAGAAACAAAATGACAACGCTCAAATCAAAAATTTAAGGAAATTGAAAATTACATTTTATGATTTGAAATATTGCAAAAAAATTACCACACTAGGAATTATCTTTAAAATATCAAAATGAACTCTAAATTAACCTATTTTTAACATACTCAAAAATGAAAGACGTAAATTGGTTAGAAACAAAATGACAACGCTCAAATCAGGAATTTGGGGAAACTAAAAATTACATCGAATGATTTGAAAAATTCTAAAAAAGTTACCACACTAAAAATAATCTTTAAAATCTCAAAATATGCTCAAAACTAATGTACTTATAACATACTAAAAAACAAAAGACGCACACTGTTCAGAAACAAAATAGCAACGCTCAAATCAGGAATTTGAGAAAACTGAAAATTACATCCTATGATTCGAATTCCATAAAACTAATACCATATTAGGAATGCCCTAAAATCTATTAATCCACTCTTAATTAACTTATTGTTAATATATTAAAAAGTAATTAATCTTTTAAGTTAATATAATTAATTGAATTAATTTATAATTGTTTAAACCTTCAATGTTGAAATTGTGTTCCTCTCTCTACACTTGATTTTGATCTTATCTCTCTATGTTTCTACAAAAAGTATTATTAACCAGCAGGAAAATGTTGTACTCTTGCGGGAATCAAAATAGTCATGTTTTGATTTTAAAGACAAGAAGAGGAAAATTGTTTTCGATAAGAAATATGTTTGTTTTTAATAACCGCTGTAGTTACTTAATTAAATTTAAACGTATTTTTATTCAGCAGGAACATTAATGACACACCTCTATAATATTTAATGTAATAATTTAGACACAACAAAACACAATTAAATATTTTTGATTTAATTACTGCAATGATTAAGTTTAAAACAGCAGAATTTGTCTAATGAAAATATATAATAAATCAGCAGATCTATTGTCTTACTCGTGCTAAAATAAAAATGTTAAGTGACTATTCCATCCAGAAATCAAAATGGTAATTTTCGAATTTTAGAGACAAAAAGAGAAGAGTGTTCCCAAGAATCAAAAATTAATTCAATGGATATTAGCAGGAAGTTTATTGACTAATTGACGAAGGTCTGCAAGTATCGAAATTCTATATTTTTAATTTTAAATACAAGAAGAAGAGTTTTTACAATCAATAATAAAACATTACAATTAATAATTAACTAAATTAAAAATCCGCCAGGAATACTAATACCTTACACTTGCAGGAATCATATTAATATATATTTTTAATTGTAATTAAAAACATTAGATATTTGACATCAGAGTAAAAATAGAATAAGTGCAATTCACTCGTTCAATAATGCTTTTTGAAGCAAAATGTAGCCAAAATAGCAATAAGTAGTCTGCAAAAGAATAATCAACTGAAGATCTTAAAATGCAGTATTTGGCTGGAGTGGAAGAACATTCTGCCGAGTAAAGGAGGATCTGCAAAGGTATCTCTTACGTCAAAATTAAAACTACATGTTTTGATCCATCTAATTTGTAATACATCTATATATTGTAAGGGGATCAAAGTATTAAATACAAATACAAACACAAAGTTACTAATATAACAATTATACCAATAAAAATATATTTATACCCAGCAGGAACAAATTGGCTTAATCTTGCAGGAATCAAAATGGTGATTTTGAACTTCAAAAAATTAATTCCTGCGGTAATTGAATTAGTACTATGAGTACTCCTATATATTTTTTTAAGTATATATTTAATTATCCAGGAGTAAAATAATTAACTGAGTCCTACAGCAATTAGAATATATATTTTTATTATTATCCAAGAGTATAATTATTGATTTACTTTTATTTACAAGTTTAAGAGAAAGGATATCCTTTCACATTAAAAAAAACAAGAATAAATATTTTTTTTAAATACAAGGGTATTTATATTACTTAAAATTTATTCCATGGAAATATTCTATTGCAGGAAACAAACTAGTGTTTTCACAGCATATGTATTATTTTCTACGGCTGCAAACTGCCAGGGATCCTTAATGTCCTCCTACATTATGGCGGCTTTCTTAAATTTAACGACAATACTATCACCTAAAATACTATTTAATCCATTAACGTATGAAACAAACAATTTAATTCAGTAATTCAATAAAAAGTTTTAAAAAATTCTTACAGTACCCTCGTTTATGTTCAAATTAATGGAGGGTGGGATAGTGGCCACCCACCCACCCTACATACACATATACACTCCCATCAAAACTCTGGTTTTATGTATTTATAAATTTTCAGCAGCAAATTGCTGAAGTATTCACGAATTTAAAAATTAACAGCAAAGCTTTATAAAATTATATAATAATTAACATCAGCAAGAATTATTCTGTAATACTTAAAGTACATCCTACATTTATATATTTATAATATCTTACTGAGACAATTGCCATGTCGTAGTTAGAAACCAATTTACAACAAACTCTGAATACTCAATCTAAAGAAAAATATGCATCCGAATGTTAACACAATTTTTAAAATAACTCCTGCACAAACCGACCAAATTTATAGGTCGGTTCCTGCAGGAGTTAAGGTAGATCCTACAAATACATAGTTTCAATATTTTCCTAAAACGATTGTTATACCATAATCTGAAACAAACTTTAAAAAGCAAAACGCGATCTAAACGAGATTAAACTACAACCGAAGGTTGAAACAGGTGTAAAAAATTTACCTTAGCAGGAATATGAACATGTAAAACTTAAAGTGCACCTAACATATATGTTGTTTTAAAATGCCAATAAAACAATTGCCACACCGCACTTGGAAATCAAATTACAGCACACAAAACCTGATCTGAATTAAACAAAATTGCATCCGACGGTTTAAAAATTTGTAAAAAATTAACCTAAACAGGAATTAACCTAAAAACACTGAAAATACTTTCTACTTTTATGCAGTTTTTTATATTGTACCAAAACAATTGCTATATTGCAACTGGAAACAAAATTAAAACACTCAAAACCCAATTTGAAGAAAAAATTGCATCCGATTGTTAATGAAATTGTAAAAAATAACCACAGCAGGAATTAAGCTATAAATTTCAAAGAAAATCATACAACTACATAGTTAAAGTGTTCTTCTAAAACAATTGCCACATTATATTTATTAACCAAATTACAACGGATAAAACTCAAACTAAAGAAAATTAAATTGCATCCGAGGGTTTGAAAAGTTGTACAAAAAAAACATTAGCAGTAATCAACCTGTAAATCTCAAAGTATGTCTTTCCTATATGTACTTTTAATATTCCAACAAAACAATTGCCGTATCGTACTTGGAAACAAAATTACAACACACAAGAGGCAATGTGAAGGAAACAAAATTGCTTCCAAGGTTTAAAATAATTGTAATAAATTGTTCCTAGCAGGAATTTATCTATTAAACTCTAAACTGCATATCTAGTATGCATTTATTTAATATTTTACTAAAATAATTGCCATATCATTCGTAAAAACAAAATTACAACACACGAAACTTAATCTTAACGAAACAAAATTGCTCCAACGGTTTAAAAATTTATAAAAAAATTAACGTCAGCAGGAATTAACCTAAAAGAACTCAAAATACTTTCCACCTTTATGTAGTTTTCATATTGCATCAAAACATTTGCTATATCGCAAACTGGAAACAAAATTACAACACTCTAAACCCAATCTAAAAAAAATCGCATCCGATTGTTAATAAAATTGTAAAAAAATAACCACAGCATAAATCTTAAAGTAAATCCTACAAATACGAAGCTGAACTGTTTTTTTCTAAAACAATTGACACATAATACTCAATAAGAAAATTACAACGGACAAAACTCAACTTGAAGGAAAGAGAACTGCATGCGAGGGTTAAAACAGTTGTGGAAAAAGAACTACAGCAGGAATAAATATGTAAATCTCAAATTACATCCTTCATATATGTGCTTTTAATATTCTACCAAAAAAATTTCCATATCGTACTTGGAAATAAAATTACAACACACAAAATTCAATCTGAAGGACACAAAATTGCTTCCAAGGGTTAATATTATTGTGAAAAATTACTCTCAGCAGGAATTTACCTGCTATAATCTTAAGTGCATCCCTTGTATGCATCTGTATTAGAAATAATTGTTTAAAAATTTAATTACTTTTGTAACTAAGTTGCAATTTTCAGAAATTATTTGGTGAAAAAAGTTTATTGACGTATTCCTGCAGGTGTACAATATATAATTGACATACCTTTTTAGAAATTTTAAACAACAAGAAGAAGAATTTTTCCAATCATTAATAAAACATGAAAAAAATAATTTCTGCAATAATTAAATTAGAATTTCTACAACATACTAAATTAAGATGCATTATTATTCAGCCAGGAAAATAACTTATTTTCAGTTGCAGGAATTCATATGGTATAGGAAGAAAAATAAGGATTTTTTTTAAATACTGCAGCCTCCTCTAAAGTAATAATTGCCATATTGATCAGCAACAATAGAAGAATAGTTAATAGAATAGCTAATTAAGCTGTGATTAAGCTATGTATTATTATTCAGCTGGATAATATTGGCTTACTATTGCAGGAATCAAAAAGGCAATTTAACAATTTTGAAAACGGTAAAATAATAATAATGTTTATTGGTGCTTTTAACATTTTAACACAGGTCTTAATAATTGATTTTTTATAATCATCAAGGTAAGCAGATGTAAAGTATACATTAATATTATAATAAATATGCAAAACATTCAAAGTACAAGTTAAAATACAATTTAAAATGACATTACAATTATTAAAAATAGAACAATTTTTGTTAATAATGTAAAAAAGGAAAAGTGTTTTCAAACCATACAATTATTACTACAGTAATTAATAATTTAATTACAAATACAACGATAAAAATGTATTATGTTATATTATCCAGCAGGAAAATTAATAACCTACACCTGCAGGAATAAAAATGGTAATTTTTAAAATTAATAAAAAGAAATTAAATCAATAATAACTTTTTCAATATTACTAGAATACTAAAGGGACAAATTAAACTATCAAAAAAATAAAGATGAGTTATTGTCTAGCAGGAAATTGTTTTCTTTATACATTGACCATTTACAGAAAGCCAAAATAAAAATTTTTGAATTTTAGAGTTAAGAGAATGACTAATCTGTCTATAGTTAGGTCGCATAAATCTCAAATTTAATTAATAAAGCGATGTTATTATTTAGAAGGAAATTTATTAAATATTTGCTGCAGGAATTAAATGGTAATTTCGTAATTTTAACGGAAAAACTTCAACAATTATGTTACAAACTTTATAGTTTATTCAATGGACAGGTTTTATTATTCAACAGTAAATTGAAGTATTACTCCTGCAGCCATTAAAATAAGTTTTAAATTATAAATCCCAGAAGACGAAACATGCTTTAATCATTTATAAAATTCTACAGTAATTACGTTTGTAATTGATTAAATTAAGATTGATTTATATCCAACAGGAGAATATTAACCAAATACTGCAGGAATCGAAATAGTATTTTTTGTTTAATTTTAAAGGTTAGAAAAGGAAATGATACTATTTAAAAGAAAAATTATTAACTTACTCATATATAAAAATGGCAATTTTCCAATTTAAAGGAACAATAATTATTAGTGAGAAAAATAAATTTTCTTAATGAGCATTTCTGCACTTATGTTTTACATTTTATTTAATAAATTAGAAACTTAATTACTGTAGTATTTTTTTAAATTTTATAAATGATTAAAGCTGAAGTTATTACAGTAAAATGTAAAACATAAGTGCAGAAATGCTCATAAAGAAAAAAAAATTTCTCACTATTAATTATTACTTTTAAAACTGCACTAAAACTTCCATATTTAATTTAAGGAACAAGTTTAATCAATGATAATATAAAAGTTAATTACTGTAGTAATTTATCGAATAAAAACGTATTATCATATACCAAAAAAACTATTGACTTGCTCCTGCAAATATCAAAAGTTTGGAATTTCAAAGCAAAGAGAGAGAAAAAATTTTTGATTCAATTATAAAATTTACCAAAATGTATTCAATGAATATGTGTTAATATTCAGCAGGAAATGTTGACTTACTATTGCAGGAATAAAAATGGTAATTTTTCAAATTTTAAAGACAAAAAAAGGAAACGTGCTTCTAATCAAGAAGCATTTTCTTAAATTAATTACTGCAATAATTGACTTTCAAATATCACAATTAATTCGATGAAAAAGTAATATTACCCAGAAAGAAAATTAATGACCTACTCTTGCAATAAATAATCAAAATGAAGAAAATGGTTGCGACCGTTACTACGTGGTAATCCATACTTACACTGAATTGAAAAATTCACTGTTTTAACCACAAATAAGTATCGTTTTATTGTCATTATCCACTTGATAATGACGGTAAAACGTCGAAACTCGAGTCGTGCTGTGTTGTTTAGATTTATATAATTGTGCCTACACGTTATATAATATTTTTACAATAATTATTTGTGGTTAAAACATAGTGAATTTTTCAATTCAGTGTAATAATCAAAATGTTTTAGTTGTTTGGGCACATTATAGATTACCACGTTCAAAAAAAAAGACGAGGCGTCTGAGGAGACACTGTTAATAATAAAGTTTCGCTTTGCTTCTTAATTGTTAAAAGATGTGATGGATTAAATTTCGACAAAGTAGATCCATTTGCAATATCTTAAGTTGTCCAGCAGTTTTTAGGAAAATAAGAATCAATGAAACAATTAGGGAAAAGCTTATGATTGAAGCCTCAACCAATAAACAATCGGTTAAAATGCTAAAACAAAATATTTTAGAGTATAACGAGCAAGTACATAAGTCACTAAACTACTTAAAAGTAATTGTTAATTGTAGAGATTTAGTTATCCGTATTGAAGATAAAATCTTGGACAATTTAAAAGAACAAAATGCAATCAAAATCCGTAGAATTTAACCGAATCATGTTAGACCTTCATTCAGTCGCTCTTCTCAAAATAGTAAATGTCGCTTTTTATCATTTGAAGGCTCGACAATATATCCCAAACAGACTCATATAACAGAGTCTAAGACATACGTTTTTAAGTCAATCAAACAATTTACACTTGCGGAAAATCTACCTATGAAGAGACAGATTACAAGGAATCATTTACTTGTGTAAATTTGGATAGCAACCATTCAGCAAGGTATAAGAATTGTGCAGCTATATTGCTTTAAAAATCTTTCTAAGAACTGAAGAAAAGTGAAGAAATAAATAACAGGTCCTATGGAAAACGGTCGCTACAATCATTTTCATCCTATGGAAAATGTTTATTATTCTTTATTATTATATTTATTAAGTCACAACAAAACATTCAAATGCAAAAACAGTTATTTAGGAGCTTACGCCCGTAATAACAAAATTGATTAAGAAAGAAACCAGAAAGAAATCTTTAGAAGAGCTACTAGGAAACAAAAGTGAAATAATAGATGATAAAAACTTAAATACCACTGCAGTCGCAGATGGCAATGGCACCTATAGCTTCATTTTCTGAAGCGCTTACTCTCTTCTCACACAAGAGCGACAGTGTTTCGGCAAACCTAAGTGTTGGCGCTGTAAGATTTTTTTTTGTTAACTCTCTTAGGGGAAGGAAGATATGCAGCCGTTAAAAGGTGAGAATGACTTTTCTAAACCACTTATAGCCCAGCAGGCGAAATGAATAGTGTGTTGGTCAAAAGATAAAGCAAGAAAATTTAAAGCTAGTACTTTTTTCTTATGGAAAATGTCTTCTACACTCAAACCCCAATAAAACGTTTAAATGCACAATAAGTTATTCAGGAGGTAACCCTTGTAAAAGCCAAGTTGGGTAAAGATACCCTAAAGAAATACTTAGGAGAGCCACTAGGTAACAAAAATAAAATTACAGATGGTAAAAATTTATACATGACTACAATTGCAAAAATTCCGTTATAGGGATCCTTTCGTCTTGAAATTAGAAGGAAATAATGAAGAAAGTCTTTGATATGACGGGAGGGATGCATTTAACGCTTCGAAAGGTTCACTCTCAGAAATGGATCTAGCAGTATCTTCGTTCACTCTTGCCATTCGTCTTCAGCGGCAGTTCTTTACGATTTACGCGGAAGCGATCACTTCCTGACATTCCAAGGGTCATCAAACGCAGACCGAGACGCTGGTGCCTAGATCTGGTCGAGTGGGATAGTTGAGGAACGAAGTTACGATACCAGAAAGCTTAGAAGATATTGGTTTCGCTCTCTCAAATATCAGCCTCAGCATTACTCAAGCATACAAGCAGCGGAAAAGTCTGTAGCGTATACCATTGGCTTGACAAAACATTATTTTGTGTAATGGTGAAAAATAGAGGTTTGTCGAGATATGCAGAGTAAAAACGAGTATTTAATGTCTATAAGAGTCTTGAAAAAAACTACGTCAATTCAATGACAAGTGGAAGTCTGGAGAAAGTTACATGCTATCTCATAATTCGCCATCAAACTGCAAAAGAATTAGTCAACACAATTTTCCACTTCTTGCAGATTGTAAATATTATAAAAGGGCAATAGCATTGGAGATTAGAAGAAAAACAATATTCACAAATAATGATTGAATTATAAATATAACAATTAATTCAATGAAAAAATATTATAACGCAGCAGGAAAATTAATAATCCACTCATGTAGGAATAAAAATAGAAAAACAAATTTAAGACAGGAAAATATATTAAATAAACTACTCGCTCCAACTTTAAACACTAAAAGTTTCATCCAAGTTATAACTACATTATAACTTCATATATTTCCACTGCGGACACTAATTATCACTACTAAAATGTTAACAACAGCAATTACCGAACCAAACGCTCGCGCAAGATAATATCCACTGGTGAATTTCCCCCCACTGACAATGCGTTAGACCCTCAATAGAAAATCAAGACACCTTTCTTCAACAGTCAATGGGTCCCTAATCCGCGGTCTCATTTGCATAACCCCATCCCACCCCCAAAAACCCTACCCTTTCCCGCCCGCATTTAAATATTCATCTGCTAAGAATCCCGGATGGAAAAAATCCACGTCCAGATGCCCCGTAATCCGTTTCCCTGGGAATTAATGATAACCGGTGGGGGGACGAAGGATTGTTTTAAGAGGAGCGAATCAAAAAAAAAAATTGAGCGACGCGCGATACCCGGACGCCATTATCGGAATTAATTCAAAGAGCTGTGAGCAGTGAATGAATAAAAAAAAATCCTTGGAGCGTGAAAAATCGCTTGGAGGAAATAATTGAAAATTTGAATTAATTATATCACATATATATAGTTGAATAATAATATAGTTGTATGTTAATAATTTGGAAAATACAGTCAATAAATTTACATCCTCGTTAACTTATAAACTGGTTTTAACGAAAAATCACTGCACAACGCCACGTAATAATCGAACGGGCTCGTCTACACCCCTCGGGGGGATTAAGGGATAATGACTAGTACTAAAAATGTATTTTATGCATACATGACGCCGGGATAAATCAGAGTAGGCGTAGGTAATTTCGGCGCGAGATATTTATATTAGGGTGGGGTGGAAATTAAGTTTTTCGCGCTCTTCGTTTTTTTCTTTCCTCTCGCCGCCGCCTCCTTCAACCGTGCCCTTGTTTAATGGTTTCGCGCCGGCGGGAGAGCCCCGGCAAATTTTCGTAATAAGGAGCGATTTATAACGGTAAGTCATTTTAAATGGGGAATTTTTCATATTAAGCGTCGGCTGTCTGCAGATGAGACTTGAATTGCTCTTTTGTTTCCACCGTTTCAACTTCAAATGGTAAAGTTTTCCGACTACAAAATGCATTGATTGCGTTTATAAATCATCCCGCGTTTAAAATTTTCCATCTTAATCGTCCAGAAAATTTGCTTTAATTGCATTACAAACGGGATTGTAATAATATATTTTCACGTGTTTGCAAAAAAAAAAAACAGGTTTCATTACATTCACTGATACCTTCGGGCGGGCTTCGGGTAAAAAACAAAATATTGCGTTATTTATTTAAATTAAATGTAAATGTTATATAAAGCAGCTCGCGGCGAAAAATTGCGTAAATAATTTCCGAAGTAACAAACAAACACAGGTTATATAATACGGTTTTAATTAAATTACAACAGCGGGAAAAACGTGCTTGTTATAAAGTAATAAACGAAACGAGGAAATATCAGTTACGTCTTAAGAATAAAAATATATCCCGGCGCATCCACCATTTTTGCAAATATAAATATTTAATTTAAAATGTTATTTATCTTGAAGAAAATGTGAATAATTATTGTTTGAATCGATGTTATTGTTAAACCACTGAGAGGAGGTAGAAATTGGAAATTGTATTCGTTAAATAAAACACCAGAAAAAAAATTAAACTCAAACAGAAGAAATTAAAAATTGCATTCGTTGGATTAAATGTTTAAATATAAATAATTACGTGTGCAAATAACTTAAAACTTAATAAATTAAACTCCTAATAGATTAATTTTAACTATTTATTCTAAAAATCAAGTGTTTTTTTGTGGTAATAAACACCAGAAAATAATTAAACTCAAACATAAGAAATTGAAAATTGCGTTCGTTGAATAAAACGTTGAAATAAAAATAATTACGCATGCAAATAACTTAAAATTTGTTAAATTCAACTCTAAATAGATTAATCTTAACTATTTATTATAATAATTAAGTATTTGTTTGTGGTAATCAACACCAGAAAAAAATTAATCTCAAAGAGAAGAAATTGAAAATTGCGTTCGTTGAATAAAACGTTGAAATAAAAATAATTACGCGTGTAAATAAATTAAAATTTATTAAATTCAACTCTAAATAGATTATTCTTAACTATTTATTATAAAAATTAAGTGTTTATTTGTGGTAATCAACACCAGAAAAAAATTAATCTCAAACAGAAGAAATTGAAAATTGCATTTGTTGAATAAAATGTTGAAATAAAAATAATTACGCGTGTAAATAACTTAAAATTTAATAAATTCAACTCTAAATAGATTATTCTTAACTATTCATTATAAAAATTAAGTGTTTATTTGTAGTAATCAACACCAGAAAAAAATTAAACTCTTCCAGAAGAAATTGAAAATTACGTTCGTTGAATAATGCGTTGAAATAAAAATAATTACGGGTGCAAAAAACTTAAAATTTACGAAAATTAATTCTAAATAGACTAGCCGTCACTATTTATTATAAAAATTAAGTGTTTATTTGCGGTAATCAACACCAGAAGAAAATTAAACTCAAAAAGAAGAAATTGAAAATTGCATTCGTTGGTTAAAATGCTAAAATAAAAATAATTACGCGTGCAAATAATTTAAAATCTAATAAATTCAACTCTAAATAGATTTATCTTAACTATTAATTATAAAAATCAAGTGTTTGTTTGTGGTAATCAACACCAGAAAAAAATTAAACTCAAACAGAAGAAATTGAAAATTGCGTTCGTTGAATAAAACGTTGAAATAAAAATAATTACGCGTACAAATAACTTATAATTTATTAAATTCAACTCTAACTAGATTAATCTTAAATATTTATTACAATAATCAAGCTTTTGTTTGTGGTAATTAACACTAGAAAAAAATTAAACTCAAACAGAAGAAATTGAAAATTGCATTCGTTGAATAAAACTTTGAAACAAAAATAATTACGCGTGCACATAACTTAAAAGTTATTAAATTCAATTCTCAATAGATTTATCTTAACTATTTATGATAATAATTGAGTGGTTTTTTGCGATAATCAACACCAGAGAAAAATGAAACTCAAACATAAGAAATTGAAAATTGCGTTCGTTGAATAAAACGTTGTAATAAAAATAATTACACGTGCAAATAATTTAAAATTTATTAAATTCAACTCTAAATAGAATAATCTTAACTATTTATTATAAAAATTAAGTGTCTGTTTGTGGTAATAAACACCAGAAAGAAATTAAACTCAAACAGAAGTAATTGAAAATTGCGTTCGTTGAATAAAGCGTTGAAATAAAAATAATTACGCGTGTAAATAAATTAAAATTTATTAAATTCAACTCTAAATAGATTATTCTTAACTATTTATTACAAAAATTAAGCGTTTGTTTGTGGTAATCAACACCAGAAAAAAATTAATCCCAAACAGAAGAAATTGAAAATTGCATTCGTTGGATAAAACGTTGAAATAAAAATAATAACGCGTGCAAATAACTTAAAATTTATTAAATTCAACTCTAAATAGATATATCTTAACTATTTATTATAATAATTAAGTGTTTGTTTGTGGTAATCAATACCAGAAAAAAATTAATCTCAAAGAGAAGAAATTGAAAATTGCGTTCGTTGAATAAAACGTTGAAATAGAAATCATTACGGGTGCAAAAAACTTAAAATTTATTTAATTCAACTCTGAATAGATTATTCTTAACTATTTATTATGATAATTAAGTTTTTGTTTGTGGTAATCTACACCAGAAAAAAATTAATCTCAAAGAGAAGAAATTGAAAATTGCATTCGTTGGATAAAACGTTGAAATAAAAATAATTACGCGTGCAAATAATTTAAAATTGAATAAATTCAACTCATAATAGTTTTATCTTAACTATTTATTATAAAAATTAAGTGTTTGTTTGAGGTAATCAACACCAGAAAAAAATTAAACCCAAACATAAGAAATTGAAAATTGCATTCGTTGAATAAAACGTTGAAATAAAAATAATCACGCGTGCAAATAACTTAATATTTAATTAATTCAACTCTTAATAGATTTATCTTTACTATTTATTATAAAAATTATGTGTTTATTTGTGGTAATCAACACCAGAACAAAATTAAACTCAAACAGAAGAAATTGAAAATTGCATTAGTTGAATAAAACGTTGAAATAAAAATAATTACGCGTGTAAATAACTAAAATTTATTAAATTCAACTCTAAATAGATTATTCTTAACTATTTATTATAAAAATTAAGTGTTTGTTTTTGGTAATCAACACCAGAAAAAAATTAAACTCAAACAGAAGAAATTAAAAATTACATTCGTTGGATTAAATGCTAAAATAAAAATAACTACGCGTGCAAATTACTTAAAATTTATTAAATTCAACTATAAATAGAATAATCTTAACTATTTATTATAAAAATTAAGTGTTTATTTGTGGTAATCAACACCAGAAAAAAATTAATCTCAAAGAGAAGAAATTGAAAATTTCATTCGTTAGATAAAACGTTGAAATAAAAATAATTACGCGTGTAAATAACTTAAAATTTATTAAATTCAACTCTAAATAGATTTATCTTAAATATTTATTATAAAAATTAAGTGTTTGTTAGTGGTAATCAACACCAGAAAGAAATTAAACTCAAAGAGAAGAAATTGAAAATTTCATTCGTTGGATAAAACGTTGAAATAAAAATAATTACGCGTGTAAATAACTTAAAATTTATTAAATTCAACTCCTAATATATTCATCTTAACTATTTATTATTAAAATTAAGTGTTTATTTGTGGTAATCAACACCAGAAAAAAATTAATCTCAAAGAGAAGAAATTGAAAATTTCATTCGTTGGATAAAACGTTGAAATAAAAATAATCACGCATGCAAATAATTTAAAATTTAAAAAATTTAACTCTAAATAGAATTGTCTTAACAATTTATTATAATAATTAAGTGTTTATTTGTGGTAATCAACACCAGAAAAAAAATAATCTCAAATGAAAGAAATTGAAAATTGCATTCGATTGATAAAACGTTGAAATAAAAATAATTACGAGTGCAAATAACTTAAAATTTATGAAATTCAACTCTAAATAGATTATTCTTAACTATTTATTATAAAAATTAAGTGTTTATTTGTGGTAATCAACACCAGAAAATAATTAAACTCAAACATAACAAATCGAAAATTGCGTTCGTTGGATAAAACGTTGAAATAAAAATAATTACGCGTGTAAATTACTTAAAATTTATTAAATTCAACTCTAAATTGATTATTCTTAACTATTTATTATAAAAATTAAGTGTTTATTTGTAGTAATCAACACCAGAAAAAAATTAATCTGAAAGAAAAGAAATTGAAAATTTCATTCGTTGGATAAAACGTTAAAATAAAAATATTTACGCGTGTAAATAACTAAAAATTTATTAAATTCAACTCTAAATAGATTAATCTTAACTATTTATTATGAAACTTAAGTATTTGTTAGTGGTAATCAACACCAGAAAAAAATTAAACTCAAACAGAAGAAATTGAAAATTGCGTTCGTTGAATAAAACGTTGAAATAAAAATAATCACGCGTGCAAAGAAATTAAAATTTATTAAATTCAACTCTAAATAGATTTATCTTAACTATTTATTATAAAAATTAAGTGTTTGTTTGTGGTAATCAACACCAGAAAAAAATTAAACTCAAACAGAAGAAATTGAAAATTGCATTCGTTGAATAAAAGTTTGAAACAAAAATAATTACGCATGCACATAACTTAAAAGTTATTAAATTCAATTCTCAATAGATTTATCTTAACTATTTATGATAATAATTGAGTGGTTTTTTGCGATAATCAACACCAGAGAAAAATGAAACTCAAACAGAAGAAATTGAAAATTGCGTTCATTGAATAAAACGTTGTAATAAAAATAATTACACGTGCAAATAACTAAAAATTTATTATATTCAACTCTAAATAGATTATTCTTAACTATTTATTATAAAAATTAAGTGTTCATTTGTGGTAATCAACACCAGAAAAAAATTAATCTCAAAGAGAAGAAATTGAAAATTTCATTCGTTGGATAACACGTTGAAATAAAAATAATTACGCGGGCAAATAAATTAAAATTTATCAAATTCAACTCTAAATAGATTAATCTTAATTACTTATTATAAAAATTAAGTGTTTATTTGTGGTAATCAACACCAGAAGAAAATTAAACTCAAACAGAAGAAATTGAAAACTGCGTTCGTTGAATAAAACGTTGAAATAAAAATAATTACGCGTACAAATAACTTATAATTTATTAAATTCAACTCAAAATAATTTTATCTTGACTATTTATTATAAAAATTAAGTGTTTATTTGTGGTAATCAACACCAGAAAAAAATTAATCTCAAACAGAAGAAATTGAAAATTGCGTTCGTTGACTAAAGCGTTGAAATAAAAATAATTACGCGTGCAAATAACTTAAAATTTATTAAATTCTGCTCTAAATAGAATAATCTTAACTATTTATAATAATAATTAAGTGTTTGTTTGTGGTAATCAACACCAGAAAAAATTAAACTCAAACAGAAGAAATTGAAAATTGCGTTCGTTGGATAAAACGTTGAAATAAAAATAATCACGTGTGCAAATAACTTAAAATTTATTAAATTCAACTTTAAATAGATTATTCTTAACTATTTATTATAAAAATTAAATGTTTATTTGTGGTAATCAACACCAGAAAAAAATTAATCTCAAAGAGAAGAAATTGAAATTTGCGTTCGTTGGATAAAACGTTGAAATAATAATAATTACGCGTGTAAATAACTTAAAATTTATTAAATTCAACTCTAAATAGATTAATCTTAACTATTTATTATAACAATTAAGTCTTTCTTTGTGGTAATCAACAACAGAAAAAAATTAAAGTCAAACAGAAGAATTTGAAAATTGCGTTCGTTGGATAAAACGTTGAAATTAAAATAATTACGCGTGCAAATAACTAAAAATTTGTTAAATTCAACTCTAAATCGATTATTCTTAACTATTTATTATAAAAATTAAGTGTTTATTTGTGGTAATCAACACCAGAAAAAAATTAATCTCAAATGAAAGAAATTGAAAATTGCATTCGATTGATAAAACGTTGAAATAAAAATAATTACGCGTGCAAATAACTTAAAATTTATTAAATTCAACTCTAAATAGATTATTCTTAACTATTTATTATAAAAATTAAGTGTATATTTGTGGTAATCAACACCAAAAACCAATTAAACTCAAATAGAAGAAATTGAAAATTGCATTCGTTCAATTAACAATTAAAATAAGCTTTAACGCTTCATAATAGGTGCTAAAATAGATACATATGTAAGCATCAGTCTATTTTAAACAAGAATTTTGACTCAAACAACAGAAAAATTTGTGAATAAAATTGTTTCAGCATTTTTAACGTAAGATAAATACAATTCTCATCAACTTGAGGTTGTTTACATAGTAAATCTAATCGAGCGCCACGCCTCGACAATCACGTAGGTCTTATAGGCCGAAAACAATGGGTCATTATGTCTTATCGTCGACTTCACGTTGTAGAGTTTCGGAATGAGACACACACTACGTGCATATTCGCGTACGTCTCCAGATAATGTGTACACGGAATTGAATTTCATTTCGCACAATAAACCGGCAAGTGTAGCGACGTCGGTGGTGGTTTCGGTCGTGCCTGGGGGGCGTGTGCACACGTCTCCCTCGGCGAGTGTTTATGTGTTTATTCGGCGCCGGGACGCCCCCTGTTAATGAATTGAACCGCAAATTTAATCAGAGCCGACGAGTGAAATAGGACTTTTCAATACTGCCACTGGGACTTTATTGAATCTTCAGCGTACAATGTAAAGATGTGCTGCAGTAGAATACAGTTGCACTAAGAGATTTTCGAATGTCTGATATAACCAATTCAATTTTGTTTAAACCGTTAATATCGTAGGGTTAATAAATGGTGGATGCGCCGGGCTCTTATAAATTAATATAATGTATTAATAAAATTGTATATGTGCACAATTTTTCTATTATAAATTATTATTTTATATTAGTTGTATATATGGTGGATGCGCCGGGATAGAAAATTATTCTTTGTAATTATTCGTTATTTTTCTTTTGAAATATCAGAGGTATAATTCATTCGCATAATAATTTAAATTTTCCAGAGCGCCGGAGGCCAATAAAGCCATTAGCGAGGGTCGAGCATCAAGGTAATGAAAATGATTATACATCGGGAAAACGTAGCCGCGATATCGCCGTCCCTTATTACCTAAATATTCATATATAAACATTGTCTACAGTTCCATCTGCATATATTCGCCGATAATCATCTGGGGGGATTCGAAACGCTACAGAATTATTAATAGATTTCAATTATTAATACCCTGCACGGCTAAATGGATTAAAGTACGAAATTAATTCATAAAAAAATAATTACAATTACTTGTTTTCATACAACTCCCATAGATAATATAATTCTGACCAGATTAAACCATTTCAAACCGTAATTAGTATTATATGAGTTGAAGTCATAAAACATTTTCCTTTCGTAATAAATAAAATTAGATCATTTCTAGGACATGCAGGTTTATACAACCTTTCTCTTCCTATAAAAGAGTCATCATTATATTAATACAGCATATTCAGTACATTTCACATATTCATATTCCACGTTGATATAGACGACCGCGCGCATAAATATTACTGGAATATCGCGTACATTCCTCAGGCAACCTCAGCACTATACACACACAGACACACATATATATTTATATATATATTTCCCTGTAACACATTTATTTGCTTGTATTCGGGGCGAGTCTTCAATTTAAAATTGAATGGAAATATGCGAAATAAAAGCGTCCTTTTCGTAGTAGACATCCACCGAGAAGGGGGGAAATCCCGCTTCGAAAATAATCTCTGGACCGGTACGCCCATATTCCCTCTCTCTATCTCTCTCCTAGTTTCCGCGAATTAAATTTATAGTGCTCTTCCGTTCTTTCGCTTTATCGAAAATTCTTCGTTCTAGTCGGGAAATGTGCGGGGGGACAGGGAGGCCGTTTCCGTATCTATCCAAAGACTTTGACAAACCGGCCGTAATCTTTACGTGGGGGGGGGGGATGGTGGGACGCAATATTCTCCCGCGGTGAAAATCGATGGCGCCATTCAATGAGATATAACTCATACGCTAAAGGAGACTGTGAATAAGGTCTCATAACACTCGATCATTTTGTGTACATAATATTACAACGTACAACATATTTTATCAAAATAATTTTCTAAAGCAACTCTTTCATTTTACAAATTAAAATACCACAATTGTATTCC
The DNA here is from genome assembly GCA_963969525.1 of Ontholestes murinus. Taxonomy (NCBI): domain Eukaryota; kingdom Metazoa; phylum Arthropoda; class Insecta; order Coleoptera; family Staphylinidae; genus Ontholestes; species Ontholestes murinus. The sequence goes on along the minus strand of OZ018395.1, from coordinate 4,463,504 downwards.
CTGCAATTGTAGGACTAAATATTTCCTGCTAAACATTATTACATAACTGAAGAATAGTTTTTAACGTTTTTAACCTAATTACTATCGTAATTTTTGTTTTACAATTGTTTGAATTAACGACTATAATTTTACACTTTCTTTCTTCCGTAATTTAAAACCCTAGCGTTTTGTTTCCTGCAATTGTAGGTCTTAATATTTCCTGCTGGGCAATAATACATAACTAAAAAATATTTTTAGAAGTTTTGAAACTATCTACTGCAGTAATTTTTGCTTTAGAATTGTCTGAATTAACGACTGCAATTTTACACTTTTCTTCTTCCGTAATTTAAAACCCCACAATTTTGTTTCCTGCAATTGTAAGTCTAAATATTTCCTGCTGAACAATAATATATAACTGTTGAATAGTTTTTGACTTTTTTAACCTAGCTACTACTGTAATTTTTGTTTTACAATTGTATGAATTATCGACTGCAATATTACACTTCATTTCTTCTGTAATTTAAAACCCTTGCATTTCGTTTCTTGCAATTATAGGTCTTAACTTTTCCTGCTGGATAATAATAGATAACTTCAGAATAGCTTGTGACGTTTTAAATGGAATTGCGAACGTAAATTTTATTTTAGAATTATATAAATTAACGTCAACAATTTTACACTTTCTTTCTTCTATAATTTAAACCCTAGCATTTTTTTTTCTTGCAATTGTAGGTCTTAATATTTCCTGCTGGACAATAATACACAACTGAAAAATATTTTTTGATGATTTGAAACTATCTACTGCGGTAATTTTTGTTTTACAATTGTCTGAATTAACGACTCCAATTTTACTCTTCTTTTCTTCTGCAATTTAAAACGCTACCATTTCGTTTCCTGCAATTGTAGGTCAGAATATTTCCTGCTGAATAATAATACATGACTGCTGAATAGTTTTTAATGTTTTGAACCTAGTTACCACTGTAATTTTTGCATTAGAATTGTCTGAATTAATGACTGCAATTTTACACTTTCTTTCTTTTGTAATTTAAAACCCCACCATTTTGTTTTCTGCAATTGTAGATCCAAATATTTCTTGCTGGACAATAAAAAATAATTTTTGAATAGTTTTTGACGTTTTTAACTTAGCTACTACTGTAATTTTTGTTTTACAATTATCTAAATTAACGACTGCAATATTACACTTCATTTATTCTGTAATTTAAAACCCTAGCATTTCGTTTCTTGCAATTATAGGTCTTAATTTTTCCTGCTGGACAATAATAGATAACTGCAGAATAGTTTTTGACGTTTTAAATCGAATTAATAACGCAAATTTTGTTTTACAATTGTCTAAATTAACGACCACAATTTTATACTTTCTTTCCTCCGTGATTTAAACGCTAGCATTTTCTTTCCTGCAATTGTAGGTCTTAGTATTTCCTGCTGGACAATAATACATAAATAAAAATATTTTTTGACGTTTTGGAACTATCTACTGCTGTAATTTTAGTTTCACAATTGTCTGAATTAACGACTGCAATTTTACTCTTCTCTTCTTCTGCAATTTAAAACCCTACCATTTCGTTTGCTGCAATTATAGGTCTGAATGTTTCCTGCTATATAATAATACATTACTACTGAATAGTTTTTGATATTTTGAACCTAGTTACTACTGTAATTCTTATTTTACAATTGTCTGAATTAACGACTGCAATGTTACACTTCCTTTTATCTAGAATTTAAAACGCTGCAAATTTGTTTCCTGCAATTGTAAGTGTAAATATTTCCTGCTAGATAATAATACAGGACTGCTGAATAGTTTTTCACGTTTTGAACCTAGCTACTACTATATTTTTTGTTTTACAATTGCCTGAATTAACGACTGCAATTTAACTTTTTCATTCTACTATAATTTAAAACCCCACCATTTTGTTTCCTGCAATTGTAGGTCTAAATATTTCCTGCTGGACAATAATACATAACTGTTGAATAGTTTTTGGCCTTTCTAACCTAGCTACAATTGTAAAACAAAAATTACAGTAAATTTTTGTTTTACAATTGTCTGAAGTAACGACTACAATATTACACTTCATTTCTTCTGCAATTTAAAACCCTACCATTTCGTTTCCTGTAATTATAGGTCTGAATATTTCCTGCTGGATATAAATACATGACTTCTGAATAGTTTTTAATGTTTTGAACCTAGACACTATTGTAATTCTTATTTTACAATTGCCTGAATTAACGAGTGCAATATTACACTTCCTATCTTCTGCAATTTAACACCGTACCATTTCGCCTTCTGTAATTATAGGTCTAAATTTTTCCTGCTGGAGAATAATACTTTACTGCTGAATATTTTTTGTCATTTTGAACCTATCAACTATTGTAATTTTTGTTTTACAATTGTTTGAATTAACGACTTCAATGTTAGACTTTCCTTCATCTATAATTTAAAATCCTGCAAATTTGTTTCCTGCAATTGTAAGTGTTAATATTTTCTGCTAGATAATAAGACATGACTGCTGAATAGTTTTTGATGTTTTGAACCTAGATACCACTGTAATTTTTGCTTTAGAATTGCCTAAATTAATGACTGCAATTTTACACTTTCCTTCTTTTGTAATTTAAAACCCCACCATTTTGTTTTCTGCAATTGTCGGTCCAAATATTTCTTGCTGGACAATAATACATAACTGTTGAATAGTTTTTGGCCTTTCTAACCTAGCTACTACTATAATTTTTGTTTTACAATTGTCTGAATTAACGACTGCAATATTACACTTCATTTCTTTTGTAGTTTAAAACCCTAGAATTTCGTTTTTTTGTAATTATAGGTCTTAATTTTTAGTGCTGGACAATAATAGATAACTGAAGAATAGTTTTTGACGTTTTGAATCGAATTACTAACGTAAATTTTGTTTTACAATTGTCTAAACTAGCGTCCACAATTTTACACTTTCTTTCTTCCGTAATTTAAACCCTAGCATTTTCTTTCCTGCAATTTTAGGTCTTAATATTTCCTGCTGGACAATAATACACAACTGAAAAATATTTTTTGACGTTTTGAAACTATCTACTACGGTAATTTTTGTTTCACAATTGTCTGAATTTATGACTCCAATTTTACTCTTCTTTTCTTTTGCAATTTAAAACGCCACAATTTTTTTTCCTGCAATTGTAGGTGAGAATATTTCCTGCTGGATAATAAAACATAACTACTGAATAGTTTTTGATGTTTTGAACATTAGTATCTGTAATTTCGGCTTTAGAATTGTCTGAATTAACGACTGCAATTTTACACTTTCCTTCTTCCGTAATTTAAAACCCCACAATTTTGTTTCCTGCAATTGTAGGTCTAAATATTTCCTGCTGGACAATAATAATAACTGTTGAATAGTTTTTGATGTTTTGAACCTAGTTACTACTGTCATTTTTTTTTGATGATTTTTGCAGATGATTTGAAAGTATCATTGTATTGGTGACATTTCGAATTATTTTGGTCAACAATTTGATTTAAATAATCTTTTCAGTTGGTGTGTCAGGAATAATTTATTTTTAAATATTAAAAAGTGTGAATATATAACTTTTAGTAAAAAGGCAATTACTATTGATTTCATATATAACATCAATGACGTCAACCTTGAAAATGTATCGGTTATAAGGGACTTGGGCATTTTATTAGATTCAAATTTATATTTTTATTCTCATATTTTTCAAATTTGTAATAAAGCATTTAGATTACAGGGGTTTTTATTGAGACATTGTAAACATTTTAATTGTGATACATTAAAGACAATTTAGTTAGATCTAATTTAGAATATTGTACACAAATTATAAGAAATACGTAGGCAAGATAGAATCTGTCCAAAAAAATTTTGTTCTTACATTTATTCTAAATTGAATTTACTATTTAATAATGGTCTGCAAGTACCTGAATATTCATTTGCTTGAGACCCGTAGAATTAAATTGGATCTTTGTTTATTGTTCAGAATTGTTTCTGGATATATCTCCACTGATCTGCTTCAATCAATAAATTTGCATGTTTCTTAATGTACTAGGTTATGTATATCATACAAAAACCTCTTTTTAGATTAAATGTAGTTTCTACTAATTATATGTATTATAGTCCATTCTTGCGATGCATGGGGTATGCTAAGAAACTCAATTACTATGATAATTTTGATTTATTTGTTAATTCATATTATGCATTTAAAATTGTATTGGGAAAAATTCCATTGATTATTTCATTGTAGGTAATTTATTGGTGTTAATTTTAATTTTATGTTTATTTTTGTAGAACATATTTAGTAAGTTTAATCAATTGTTATTTATATTTATAATAATTTGTTTTTACTTGTATTAATTTGTATTATTTGTTTATCTTTATTATTGTAATGTGTAATGTTTTGTAAAAAAAAGGTGTTAACCGTTGAAATAAATAAATAAAATTTTGTAAGTAATAAAAAAAGCGTAATCCAAATTAGTTTTTAAATATAAATGACCTTCTCTAGCTAATCTTATCTCGTATAAATTTTAAGTCTGCCCACCCATCATGCATAAAAAAATAATAATTTCCTTACTCAAAAATTTTACACTTTTATTTAAAAAAGTTTTGTAATTAATTTTACTTTAAACCACGAGACGATTAACGCATAATCCAAATTTAAGTTTAAATATAAATGACCTTTTGTAGCTAATCTTGTCTAATTTAGATTTAAAGTCTGCACACCCATCATGCATACAAATTTTATTAATTTTCTCTAATTTCTTTTTTATTTAAAAAGTTCCACAATAGGTGTTGGTCAATGTGAAAACCTACACATTTAACGCTCTCCTTTTTATCAACTGGATTATTTTACAAAGTAAACACCATATGTTTTAATTGTATTCAGTTTAAGGCGATTACCATTGAACCAGACATTTGCCATTTCAAGAACTTTCTCATTTTGATCAATCACTTTATCATGAATATCGGCAGTACTAATCACAGTGGTGTCGTCCGCAAAAAGTACTACCTTACAATTGTGCATAAATTTACGTACAAAATGAATAACAGAGGACCTAACGCTGACCCACCCTTGGGGCACCCCGTTATTAATTAATAACTGATGGGAATAAACTCTATTAAAATCAACACAGTGTTGTCTATTGCTAAGAAAAACATAATAAGTCGGCAAGTGGAAGGATGAAGGTTCTAAGTATATAGTTTTTTTTAATTAGATGATCATGAGACGCACAATCGAAGGCCTTGGATAGGTCTACAAATGTTGCTAAACAATACTTGGAATGTTCAAAATTATTAATGATGTAATTAATTAAATTAAGTTCTACAGTAATTGTTGATCTGTTTTTTTTTCTAAATCCATGTTGACTCTTTGTAACTAGATTATTACTTTCCAGAAATTACAATAATTGTTTGTAAAGTATCTTTTCCATTTTGGAAAAGATAGGAAGTAGTGAAATTGGTCTGTGATTATTGACATCATTTACGTCATCGTCTTTAAATATCGGTATAACTTTGGAAGATTTTAGTGAATATAGAAATAAGCTGGTTGTTATTACATTATTAATTAATTTGGTCAACGGAGAAATAATTACATCAATTATTGTAATAATCGTAACAACTATAATAAACCAAATATTACCTTAACTTTATAAACATGATTATTACTTATTCTATCGTACTCTTGACCTACCTCAACACACGATGCAATGACCTCTCGTACTCCTGACCCGCCCAAATAAATTATACGTTGAGGTAGGTCAACAGTACGATGGAGTTTGAGCGGGAAAATAGACGCTGGGTAAACGCATATAGCCGTAGGTCAAGAGTACGTTCGGTTAAATAAACCAAAAAATACAGCCTAAATTATTTGTATTTTTAGCACGAACAATTGAAAATTATTAGAAAATTTCTGAAACCAATTTTAGAATTCACTTTAAGCAGTTGACTGAAAGACAACTGAATTTCGAATTTTAGATTTTAACTGTATTTAAATAATATTTAAATTTGATTGTAGGAATCCACTGATGCAAGAATTTCCCTAATGTGATTATTATTTTGGAAGTTATCGTTGAAAACTGAAAAACAATTGAGGTTCGAATTTTAGAATTTTGCTTGATTTAAAAAAATTATTTGTAGAAATCCATTGGTGCAAGAATTTCCCTAATCTTATAATAATTTTGGAAGTTAGTATGGAAAAACTGAAAAACAATTGAAGTTTGAATTTTAGATTTTTAATAAATTTGATTGTAGGAATCCATTGGTAAAAGAATTTCGATAATCTTATAGTAATTTTCGAAGTTTTTTTTTAATTATCGGAAATCTTCATTTTACATAAAAATTTACAAATAAACAAAATATATTCAAAGAATCAAAGCAATTAAATACAAAAGAAAAATTTCAAGATTGCCTTCACTAATCCTACTAAATCACTACTACTACTATAATATGAAGACCATCTGACTATGCAGTATTCACATAAGTATTCAACCCAAATTGTTTAGAAAATCTTTCAATAAAGCCCATGGTGTAAAGAGCTTTACTGGTAATGTAATTTATATGCGGAATAAATGACAGGCGGCTATCGAATAATACACCTAAGTCACGAACTTCATTAACAGAGATTAATTTATATTCTTCAATTGAATATTCGTAAGTATTTAATCTGCCTCGGCCAAATTAAATAGATACAAATTTAATTAAATTAAGGTTAAGATGATTAAGTGAACACCACTCAGATAGATTATTTAAATCAGATTGTAAAATATTGTGGCCACTAAGGTTTTTGATAACTGAGAATATTTTAACGTCTTCGGTAAACATTAAAAACTTGCTTGTATTTAATAAAACTTCCCAAAATAATTGATAAAAAGTAGGAAAAGAATCGGCCCACAATGCGATCCCTGTGGTACCCCTGACGTGATTGTAACTTCTCTAGAAACAAAATTTCCAATCAACAAATTGTTTCCGTTCACGAAAAAAACTGGAAACCCAGTTTATTATTAAGTGACTAAATCCAAGACTTTCTAGTTTACTTAAAAGAACGGCGTGATTTTATCATTTTTTATTCGGCAATTTTTTATTTTTTTAATAATATGAATAATGTTTTCCTATTTAATATTTTTTTGTGTGTTTAATCAAATTTTAACTGGTTTTATGAAGTAAGTTTAAAACTGTTCCTTAGGTAAGTTTCAGCTCTCATTCTGAAAGTTTTCAACTGTTTAGAATAAAATTCAATTGTTTCCTGTTTTAAACTGTTTCTAGTTGTATTTTTCTTAGAAAATTCAATTTTAATTGTTTTTTTTATTCCATAACTATTTTTAAGAAAATAATTTTAACTTTAAGTAAATGAATTTTTTTAATTCTATTATTAGCACTGGTTTTTAGGCTATTTTTTTTATTTGAGAAGTTTACAACTGTTGTTTCTAATAAAATTAATTTGTTTTTTTTAAATTTTTTCTTTCTTTCGACTGTTTTAATCTGTGATTAGTAACAAAAAACAGTTAAAACTGACCAAAAAGTAATTTCGTATTATAATTTAATTCAAGTTAACAAAAAGTGTTTATCTTTCGTTTAACTGATTTTCAAATTTTCAATTATGTTCTTTTGTTTTTGGTAAAATTTAAACGCTTAATTGTTTTTACTTTCCCTATATACGAAGTATATATAGAGGAAGTATTGTTTTCATGATTTTCTTTGAGGTCCCTGAGTTCTTTCCACCGATTTCTGGAAAACTTTTTTTGTATCTGTCTCTCTGTCTGTCCCGCGCTCTCTCTAAACAACGAATTATCTGTTTGAGTTGAGATTTTAAACTTAAGGTTTTGTCATTCAAAACTGGAACTGAAAAGCTTTCGATGAACATTCATAAGTCGGAAGTGGACGTTTACTTGAAGCTTATTTTGTTTTTTACCGATATTTTTATATGAAAAATATTAGAAAACTTTTTAAATAAAAGTTGAAGTGAATTTTCATAAAATTCTTAACTTTTGAGAAAACAAATAAAAATTTAAAATGTTGACATTTTTTGCCAATTGCTATTAAACTATTAGAGTTACATGAAACTTGTATGACAAATAATCGTAGAGAATTCAAAAGTGAACAAATTAATAAGAGTAGTCTTTTTGCATAAACCTCATAGTTTTCGAGAAAAATTGGGAAAGTACTATAATGGTCACATCACTGTTTTGTTTTTTTTACTTAGTAGGTGCCCAATTTTCTAAATTTTTTAATTGTTAATTTTTAAGAAATTAATTATTGTAGCCTGTTTTTTTTTAGTTAGTAAATTTAATTATTAGCTGTGCTTTTTTAATTCAATTTGTTCTCGTTTGTGAAATGGTTTTATGTTACTTCTTGAAGAAATTTTGTATTATTTCTTTTTAAATTCCAACTATACTATGTAAACTTTATCTGTTTTTTTTTTCTTATAAACTTTAAACGAGAGTTTTTAGCAATTTTTTTGTATCAATTGTTTTCTCTGTGTAAAAGTTTTCAACTGAAATTTTGTTTATCATTTATTTTCTTAAATTATATTCCGTTTTCTTTCTTCTGTTTTGAGTACTCGGTCAAAGTGTATATAAAACAATTTTATCATTTGCACGTTTTCTTTTAATTCTGTTTATCCATCTATGGTATATTGGCAAACAAACTGGCAGCCAATTCGACAGATGTAGCTTTAACAAAGGGTCCGATAACAAATCGTATTATGTTTGTGCGAGGTGTAGAGGTTCGTCGTCAACTATACAAAATACATAGCAAATAATAATAGAAACGGTTTATAAGGCTCTTAATGATCAATTTATTTTAATTAAGAAATAATTTAATAAAGAGAATGGTTGCAACCGTTACTACGTGTCAATCCATACTAACACTGAACTGAAAAATAATTTAATGATATTAAAGATACGCTAGTTGCTCGCATTAATAATTTAGAAGCCAAAATATTAGAACTTGAGTCAACAAAACATGAGAAATTAAGATCATTTTATTAAATCAGTTATGGATGAGATCTAGGACAGGAAAGTGATATTTTGTAATGTAATTTTATTTAATCACCCGGAATCGACTGCTAAGGAAACTGATCTAAGAATTAAGGACGATTTAGATGGTGTGTGTGCTATATTACAACCCCGGGGTGTAACGCTCAAACCAATCAGAATGTGGTGAATAGGAAGATCTACTTCAAATTCCTAATAGTTTTCTTATTAATTGTGTTTTTTTTTATTTTTAATGTATTTTCAAAGTCACTAAAATTAGGTAGTTTCACCTCTAACTGGAAAGTCAGTTATATCACTCCTATTTTTAAAGTAGGTAATCGTAAACTGATTAATAATTACAGAGGAGTTTGTATTCAATCTGCTATCCCCAAACTTTTGGATCAAATCGTTGCTAAACAAATTTCATGGATGTCCCACAGTGTAATTACTCCCAGTCATCACGGTTTTTGTATATATAGATCAACAGTTTCAAATCTTTTATCCTACAAACAGTACTAATCAGATGCAGTTCGGGATCAAAAGCAGGTTGTTTCTGTCTAACTTGATTTCTGCAAAGCTTTTGATAGAGTGAACCACACATTACTCTTAAGAAAGTTACAATGTCTTGGCTTTTATTTTATTTATTTAAATATTTCCTGCTATGTAACAATACAATAAAAGTAAGAAAGATTTATAAGAAGAATAAAAGTCGTTTTATTATTAATTTAAAAAATCAGACAATTTCCCCATTGCAAAATAGCCGAGGAAAACGAGAAACGAGGTCGAAGAACGCGCTCGGTCCGTGCAGGAAACTGCAATTACGCCCGTTTCCGGGTCCAGAACGTCCGACTTTGAGTCCCGTGTCGGGCTTTTATCGCGTTCCTGTATGGAAAATTGCAGTCTCATCCGGGATCCAGGCGGCAAAGGATGGGAGGCGGCGGCGACGTGACCGGAATGCCGATCAATCGATAACCCAATAATTTCGAGAACGCGGATACCTTTCAATTAAATCATCGCACAACCAGGCCGGGATATTAATATTTATACGTAGCGTACGCGCAACGCCTAATAATATAAAACGTGTGTGAATGTAATCCCGGCGCATCCACCAAAAATAAAATAATTAAAATAATTTAAAAAAAAAAACGTACTAATTTATAATTATTCATATGAATTATATTTATATTTTAACTTTTGTAAGCACATAAAGAAATAAATTGTATTATTATTATTGTATATACAGTTATTTTCATTTATTTTTATATTATAAAATATTACATTACGATACGTTTGTAATCAATTGTAATTTTCCACATCGTTTATTATATCTATACAAAATAATTATTATTATGTAATAAATATTATTCCTCAGTGTTATAAAATCGTTCATAAAAGTGCTATTAGAGTATCAATTTTAAAACGGTCACATGGGTAATAAAATTTTACAATGTGTCGTTGCTAATGATTTACAACTTTAAAAATGGACGGATTACGGCGGTCATTTACGTCGAATATTATCACGAAAATATTTAAATTAACTGTAAGCGTAAAACTGTGCTGCTTTACATTATTTCTGAAGTAGCACGCGAACTATGGCTAAATTAATTAAATTATAAGTCAGAGTAAAAAATTGTTATTACTTAATTACAAGGTCATGATATAATCTTCAAAATGTGAATGCTTTTTGTTATTAAAAAAGATTAATTATTTACAAATTTTTTTGTAATAAAATAAGACACTTAAAGAGATTTTTGAGTAGAATATAGACTATTATTAAACAATTCGTTTCTATTTGGAGTACTTCGCATGGACTGTCTTAATAATAAGCAAGATTAATTTTTTCTATTGTTTATTTGTTATATAATGTATATTTTTTATGTTATCCTGTTATTGGGCATCATTGATGTCTGTTGGATAATAAAGATTATTATTATTATTATTATTATTAAGACACATGTTTTGAATATGTTGAATCATGCATAATGACAAACCCTATATTTCAAAAGATTTAAGACACTTCACAAGGAAAAAACAATTGGCGTGAATAATTAAACTAAGTTATTGTTTGTTTATGTAAATTTTAACTTGAGCTTTTAATTGAATAAGAGACTCTTTAGGTCAAACGGGACGTGTCGGTTTATTATTTGGATGCGGATGGTTTCTAGTTAATACAGAAACTAATATATTATTCATTAAGTTCGATATAAAGTTGTTGCCTGCGGCAACTCCATTATCAAACTTTATAACTCGATGCCGAACGCCGTCGGACCAAATATAATTTATTATTATTATACACCTAATTCACAATAAGTGAATAGTTAAACTGTAAGAGGGTCGAAAATGAAATATTTATTTTTCCAATTTATTGTAAAAGCTAATTCACGTTAATTTAAATAATTTCACGCTTGATTGAACACACATCCGACGAAATATTAAATGTCGTTCACCCTCCACGGCCAATTCGAACACCATTGATTAACGATAAAAAAAAATCGGGGGGAGGATAAAGTTTTACAGCTGCGCAAATGGAGCGTAAAATCGTCTCCTTTCATATACAACGAAGAAATAAACGCAGCGACATTAAAGAAGATTAAATCTGAACGGGCGCCTTTATGTTCCTTCACACACCCCCTTATTTTTTTCGGATGAAAATTTAAACAAACAAAAAAAACACTTAATTTAAACACTATTATAACAAAACAGCCACTAAACTAAAACACGATAGAATAAAGGCATTAATTGGTGTAAATCGCAAAAACATTACACAATCTCTTATGGAAAGACATTTGCACAAGCTAGGTTATATTAGTGAACTTAATATTTGGTCTACTTTTCTACAATTATTCGTAAAATTTATAAATTTCTTTATTTCTTTTCATAAACTTAAACCCTTACGACCGTAACGACAAAGCTCACACGGTAACCACCCACTTGATTTACGAGTGAATGCGAGTACATTTCCACAATTAGCTTTCTTCACGATGATAAAAGAGTTCCGACTCCCCGACACTCCAGCCCCTAATGACGTGCGAGGCGTCCTCAACAAATTGCCTCAAAAATGAACCTGACAAAATTCGAGCGTGTATAAAGCGCGCTCCACGCTTCTTATCTAGCCTACCACCTCCCCTCCCCCCCAACAGGGGGGATAAATAATACCACAAGGAAATTATATCTCAGATGAGAAAAGGAGAAAAAGCGGCCGAAGCCTTCGTTCCCTCGGCGGAACCGTGTCAGGAATCTGATCCCCAATTGATTTAATGGCCCGTCCCGAAATCCCCCCGAAATTTACTCCTCCTCGGCAGGGTATTCAAAAATAATAAAACTTCGGCTAATAGATATGCGATAAAGTCCACGAATTTTGGGGATGTGACAATGTAAGATTTTGGTTATAGGGTCGATCGATCATGTGAATTCTACGAAGTAAATATTTAAGAAAAAAAACAATTTTAATTCACTAAGGAAAAAATACTAAAATCCATTATATACAACATCTTAATTCCAGTAACAAATATTTACAATAATACATATATACATTATGATTGGTAAACAATTGAAAATATAACGTGGATGTCGATGGGAGATCATAAGTTTATTAACGTACATTTTCATAACTCCTTATTAGAACACGATAGAGGTTTCTTAAGGCTACAAGCTAAAATTATTTTCAACTGAGTTGCAATTGTTGCATTTTTTAATAGAACCCTCTGTAAACAATAATATACGATACTATGTACGATACAAAAAGTCGCACCAGAATTGACCCAGGAATTCAAATATAAAATAATCTGGTGATACATGTATTAATAACATCAATGATTTCCACAAAATGGATATACTAGGCCAAAATATTTTAATGGAAAGTGTAAATATATAATATAATATTTTTTGTAATTTTGTAAGCAGGAGAGGCAAAGACAATCAAGAATAAAGAATAAAAGAATAAAGAATTAAAAGAAGACGACCAATAAAAACCTATCTAAATTAGACTTTAAGTCTCTCACACATAACCAACGTAAATAATCACTTGCCACCTGGAAATATAGAAATATAACAATAATAAATGTGACTGGGTTACATTCTGATAATATCAGAAGTGAAAATATGGTAAATTCAAACATGAAGAGAAATTAAGTGCACTATTATCAATAAAATTTTCAAATGTTTCCTTTAACATTGAAACAATTGAACGAAAGGGCAACATAGCAAAAAGAAAAATACAACTGATTTAATATTAGTGTCCTAGAAAATATTGAGGATATGTTATCGACAATTTTGATGTTTGACAATTTAGATAGCTTCAAAAGGAATGACGATATAAACACCGCAATCCAAAACTCATCACTCCTTCAATTTATTTCACTTTCACCACACAAAAACAAACATTTTATGAGAAAAGCACAAACTAAATTTGAATATTAATATAAAGGGTTTTCCAATAAGAGGTTTCATTTTGAATAGCCCGTTATCTAGGCAGCTGTCACTTTTGCAGCTAACATCTTTTGACATTTGACAAGTAAAAACTACGCCATTAGTAAAAATGCAACGATACACGCTTCAACAACGCATTGAAATTGTTAAAATTCACTACAGAAATGGTGAAAATTTTGCAGTCACAGTTCGCCAAACTAAAGCACTTTTGGGTCGTCGTGAAACACCTTCTCGTTCAACAATAGTAAAACTGGTTAAAACATTTGAGCTGTTGGGACAACTTATTTATGTGAAGAATCGAAACCGTGTGTATCGCTCAAAAAAAATTGGGAATATTGCTGCTGTAGCCAATAGTGTTAACAAAAACCCAAGTTTGTCGATTCCTCTTCGGATCTTTGGAATTAGACATTCCAAAAACGACATTACACGGTATTGTGCATAAAGACAGGCTTGAAGGCTTTTAAAGTTCAGTTAACACAAAAACTCAAGCCGGTCGATCGCCAGCAAGGTCGTATCTTTGCTGATTGGATCCTTGAAATGCATCAAAATTATTTTCATCGAAAAATCATATTCAGTGATTAGGGCCATTTTCACCTCGGAGACTACGTGAATAAGCAGAATTGCCGCATTTGATGTTTGGAAAATCCAAGAATGCTTATTGAAAAGCCTCTTCACTGTTTAGTGCTGTTTTTGGACAGACGGTGTGATTAGTAAATGGATTGCACTATCGAGCTATGATTAATAATTTTTTACGGGAATTGCAAGATATTGATGTGGACGACGTTTATTTTCAACAAGACGGCGCTACATGCCACACAAGCAACGAAACAATCGCAATTTTGAAATAAAAACTTCCTGGCCAGATATTTCGAAAAGAGGTAATCACAATTAGCCCCCGAAATCTTGTGACTTGAACACCTTTAGACATTTTTATTTGGGGCCACGTAAAATATAAGGTCTATGCGAATCTAATTCGTGAAGTTATCAAACAACTTAGAATCAAAATTAAGTACAGAAACCTGTAGATGTCAATCGGAAATATATTCAACCTAAATCTATTATTTCATTTGATACAGGAATCTTTATATACAAACAAAATATAAATTCCAATTTTGAACATGAGATGTCAGCTGCAAATAATGAATCATGGAGTTCATTAACTTCTAATGAAAAATGCAGACAGGGAGATAAGAAGAAGATAAAAATTCCAAATAAAAAGAAAAATAATGATGATACTACTAAAGTTAACAGAAATAATACGCCGGCGAATTTGACAGTGGATTGCAGAACTGATCAAAATGAATCCAAAATAGGAACTAGTATTAATATGGATAATCAACAAAAGCATACTCAAACACCTAACAGAAGAAAGGAAGTAAAATGTGTAAATAGATACAAGGAATATGAAACAAATATTTTAATAACTGGAACAAAATAACGAAAATCTTGCAATATCTGAAGAGAAGATGTGTTTTTTTATTGGTGGAACGAGACAACAGTACAAAGAAGAGGATATATCTAATAATGTATTTTCTATTATTAATAATAAAAACTATGTTTGCGAGAAACTAAAAACAAAATATGAATCAAATTGTTATAAAATTGGTTTAAATAAAAACGATTTTGATCGTATTCTAAAACCCGATCTATGGCCTGAGAGAATCGTAATTAAACAATTTAGATTCAGTGTTAACCGTAATGTGGAAAACAAAAATTTTCGGTCGGTAAATCTGTCAAAAATACTAACGTTTTATTACATTTATATAAAATAAAATCAACAAATGTGGAGGACCTACCCATATTTTATTTAAATATACAAAGCCTAAGTAAAAAAGTAAATGAACTTTAATTTACTCTTAAAAAATCTAACTTAAATAAAAATTCAGTCGTATGTTAAGTTGAGACGTGGATGTTCAAAGATGATTGTGATGCATTAGTGTTTCCAAATTATAATATTGCGTCGTTCTATGTGAGATCAGAAATAAAACATGGGGGTGCATTAATAATGTGCGTTACCGGATTAATATTTAAAACTAGAGACGATATATCCAGCATGTCATCTGAATTAAATTGTAAATTATACATAACTCCTTGAGAATGACCAACGGTCAAAACTAGTTGGAGAAATATAAAAATAGTGAAACATAGCCAAGTGCTTAATTAATCCTTTTATTATTTGTTACTGAACCACATTTGAGCGACCATAGAGCAGTAGTAATAATTATTAATGATTTAATAACTAAAATAACTAGAATCACTTCAGAATATAGAATAATTAATACTGAAATATCGGAATTTATTGACAATAAATCAATGTCAATACATACAAAATTTGATGAATTTATTAAAACATTATTAAGAGCAATGGCTGCAGCCTATTCTAAAAATATACAATCAAATGCAATCTAGCATCCCAAAATAAAAAAATGGGTTATGTTGAAACAACTAACAGTACATACAACAATTTTAATAATATGCATGACAGGTTGATATTTCTACACGAGTGGAAAAGTAAATTTCGAACTCAAAGAAACAGAAAAATTTATTATGAAACCGTAATAAATTCAGAGCAGAGATGACTGAGCAAAACAAAAGCATAATGATAACTATATATTAAAATCAAAAAATAAATCGAAAGCAATTTGGAATGTAATACAGAATAATAAGAAAAATAATATTTTAAAACTGGATCCGAAATCATTATGTGCAAATGACCTAAATTCATTCTTTACTTCTGTTGCTCAGACGATTATTATTTAAATCATTTGCTTCTAAAGAAATATCATATAACGATCTTAGGCATATAATAAATAAACTTAAAAACACCACCAGTTTAGATGTTTACGAAATGAATAATATTTTCATTAAGCTTATAAGAAACTACATTATTGTGTTTAAAAATTTTCAAAATCGTTCCAATTTTCAAAAATGGTGATCACGAAAAGCCAAACTATCGTCCGATTTCACTTGTTCCGATTGTTTCAAAAGTTTACGAAGCAGCTATATACAATCAGTTATATACGTATTTCGAAGAAAATTGTATTTTTAATAAGTGCCAAAATGGTTTACGAAAAGAGCGTTCGACAATAGACGCAATTCATGAACTATCTAATTTTGTTACGGATGGCTACGAAAATAACCAATATATAGGTGCAACCTTCTGCGACTTACTCCATTCTAATAAACAAATTAAAGAAATGTGGTGTTAATAGAATAAGTTGTTCGTTACTGCAATCCTTCTTGTCAGAAAGAAGTCATTTAACAAAGTTCAAGAATGAAAAATCCTCACTGGAAGATATGACATGTGGTGTCCCGCAGGGGTCATCATTGAGAAATGTATTATTTCTTATATATATATATATATATATATACAGGGTGGGCCACGAATAACGACCATTAAAAGTTTTCGGGGTTCCTGCAAGAGGAAAAATCTGAAAAAATTCAACATTGTACGGTTGATTGCGATCTCCTCATGGAAAATATTTTTGACTTTCTATCACTTCCGGTTGTACCGGAAATGGCTACCAACTTTGTTATTTTAAATGGAACATACTGTATATTATTTTATTTTTAAATTCCTTGTTCGATTCATAATTTCTTTATTGGTATAGGTATTCATTTTATTATTACTCGAAAGAAGCGTACACAAATATTAATACGTTGGATTCAACAAATATTGACAGAAGCCTACTAAAGTAAATAGAACAGGAATAAAAATTCTGAGAGGAAACTAATTTCGAGATAACTCAAAAATCCTGGCTCTAGATATAGGGATGTATAATACTTTTTTGTAGCAAAAGGTCTTGCGAATAACACTATGAGATAAAATATTGGTCATTCCATTTGAAAAAATTTAAATATGATGTTTTTAAGTAGGCGCTGAAATATTGATATTTTTGAAATACCAACTGTCAAAATTGACACATGTCAATTGTTTTCCTTTGTAGAGGAATCCATTAGGTACAATACAAGATACCGCTCGTGTGTCTATCTTGTACCTATTAGAAGTTATAGGCATTTTTCTAAACGCCTATTTGAGGTCAATATTTGACAAATAAATTTTTAAATCATAAACTGTAAAAGATAAGTGGACATAATCCCATATGAAGAGGTAGGCAATTGAACAAGGAATTTAAAAATAAAATAATATACAGTATGTTCCATTTAAAATAACAAAGTTGGTAGCCATTTCCGGTACAACCGGAAGTGATAGAAAGTCAAAAATATTTTCCATGAGGAGATCGCAATCAACCGTACAATGTTGAATTTTTTCAGATTTTTTCTCTTGCAGGAACCCCGTAAACTTTTAATGGTCGTTATTCGTGGCCCACCCTGTATATATGTATTGCCATGTGTGATAATCAATCAAAGTTTATATTATTTGCAGATGATACGACAACTTTAAACAAATCTAAAAATATAGATGAACTATTACTAAAAATGGAACATACTTAATCGAATGCGCAAGAATGGTTTGAATCTAATCTACTATGTTTGAATGCAACAAAAACAAATACAGTTATCTTTTCACTAAAAACTGATACCCCAATAATCAATCATAATCATTAAATTTCTTGGAGTGTATATGGATCCTAAATTGACCTGGAAGGAACATATTGAATTTATAGTATCAAAACTGTCAAAATCAGTATACATTCTTCGAAATTTAACAAAAATGTCTCACTAGGAGTAACTTTAATTACATATCATGCATTTTTTATTTTATTTTCCAGCCATTACATTTTCTCTCCATCTCTTTTTCCCGTCATCTTCTTTTTCCGACAATTGATAACCCTGAAATTTTATTTTACCGCCATTACATTTTTCCTCCATCTCTTTCTCCTGCAATTTCATTTTCCCGCCATTACATTTTCTCTCCATATATTTTTCCCGCCATATTCTTTTCTCGCCAATTGATAATCCTGACGTTTTATTTTCCCGCTATTTCATTTTCTCGTCTTCTCCTTTTCCCGCCAACACATTTTCCCGCCATCTTCTTTTCCCGCCAATTGATAATCAGGACATTTCATTTTCCCGCCATTAGATGTTCCCGCGATCTATTTTTCCCGCCATCACCTTTTTCCGCCATCACATTTTCCCGCCATCTCTTTTTCACGCCATTACATTTTCCCGCCATCACATTTTCCCGCCATCACATTTTCCCGCCAATTGATATTTCCGCCATTTCATTTTTCCTCCATCTCTTTCTCCTGCAATTTTATTTTCTTATATATATATATATATATATAAGAAATTTTCTTTTTCATTTTCTTTCCATTTCTTTTTTGTTCTTGCCATCTTCTTTTCCCGCCAATTGATAATCCTGACATTTCATTTTCCCGCCATTTCATTTTCCCGACATTACATTTTCCCGCCATCTCTTTTTCCCTCCATCACCTTTTCCCGCCAACACATTTTCCCACCAATTGATATTCCCGCCATTTCATTTTCGCGCCATCTCTTTCTCCTGCAATTTTATTTTCCCGCCATTTCATTTTCTTTCAATCTTTTTTTTTCCCGCCATCTTCTTTTCGCGCCAATTGATAATCCTGACATTTCATTTTCCCGCCATCACATTTTCCCGCCAATTGATATTCCCGCCATTTCAATTTCCCTCCCTCTCTTTTTCGCGCCAATTTGTTTTCCTGCCATTTCATGTTCTCGCCATTTCATTTTCCCGCCATCTCGTTTTCTCACCATTTTCTTTTCCCGCCATCTTCTTTACGTGCCAATTGATATTCCCGCTATTCCATTTTCCCTTCATCTTTTTTCCCTCCATTTTATTTTCTCCCCATTTCCTTTTTTATTTCTAAAACTACAATTTTAATTTCATTTAGAAACAGTTAAAAAATCATTTAAAAGCTTTAAGATTTGTTCAGATGTTTTAACAGAATTTTTCGAAAAAATTAAACCAAAAATTTTTAAAAATAATTGACATATACCGGATTTAAAAAAAAAACAAAATTAAAAGTTGATTAAAATAAGACTTGAATTTTTATAAATATACAATTTTTAACACTTCTTTTAGAAAAGAAATCGCTGGGAATGTTATTTGTTAATAAAAAGAGAGATAATGGCTTCCAACGCATTCTACATTTAGCATAACCCTCATTTATGTTTTACTCGTTGGAGGGTGGGATAGTGGACACCCACCCACCCTACATATACAAACAAACATAAACTAAAAAACTAGCTTTAAAATTTCTTAACATGCTCTACACTAACACTATTTTAATTATTGCAAACTAATCGAGTGATTATGGTGCAAGTAAAAAATATATGTAGGGCGGGTGGGTGGCCTCTATCACACTCTCCAACCAGTAAAACATACCCGAGGGTTTCACTGAATGCACGTATAATCATAAGAAAAGAAAGACTTTATTTATTCCCTTTATATAATTCTAGTGCGCATTTATTATTTTAAAATTAAACTTTAAATTTCAAAATGAATATCCCACCATTTCTGTCTCTCGGTATTTCATTTTCTCTCCACTTCATTTTCCCACTAGTTTATTTTCCCGCCACATCCCTTCATCTCTTTTTTCATAAATCTCTTTTTCCTGCCATATGATTCTCCCTCCATTTCATTTTGTCGCCATTTTCCTCCATCGCTTTTTCTACCCATCTCATTTTCCCGCCATTTCATTTTCCTTCCATTCCATTTTCCCGCCATTTCAAATTCCCTCCATTCCTTTATCCCGCCATTTCATTTTCCCGCCATTTTATTTTCCCTCCATTTCATTTTCCCGCCATTTCCTTTTATCTATAAACTACAATTTTAAATTATTTTAAAAACAGTTAAAAAATCATCTAAAAACTTTAAGACTTCTCCAGCTATTTTAATAAAATAAGAAAAAATAGATTAGAAACGTGTAAAAAAAACATTTTAATAAATTAAAATGAAAAATAAAGTAAAAATATAAAAAATCAATAGACTTATACTGATTAAAAAATAGTAAAATCAGTTTAGTAAATAAACAATTAACTTTTTCTAAATATACAATTTTTGTCACACTTTGTTTTAATGATATTTGTTAATATAAATAGAGGCAGTGGCTTTCAACTCATCCTATATTCAACATAACCCTCGCGTATGTTTTACTGGTTGGAGGGTGGGATAGAGGCCACCCACCCACCCTACATATACATACAAACACAATCTAAAAATTAGTTTCAAAATTTCTCAACATACTCTACTCTAAACTAATAGAGGGATTGTGGTGCGAGTAAAAAAATATATGTAGGGTGGGTGGGTGGCCTCTATCCCATCCTCCAACCAGTAAAACATATCAGAGGATTTCACTAAATGCACTTATAATCATAAGAAAAATAAGAGTTTATTAATTCCTTTTATATAATTCTAGTGTACATTTATAATTTTAAAATTAAATTTTATATTTCAAACAGAATTTTCCCGCCATTTCAATTACCATCTCCATAAGCTCCATATCTTTTTCCATATATCTCTTTTTTTTCTGCCATTTTATTTTCCCACGTCTCATTTTTCTCCTTTTAAATTCATTTAGAAACAATTAAAAAAATCAGTTAAAATTTTTAAGATTTTTGGGCTGTTTTACTAGAATTTTTTAAGAAATAAAATAAGAAAAAGCGATTTAAAATGTGTAAAAAAACATTTTAATAAATCAAAATGAAAAATAAAAATAAAAATATGAAAGACAATTGACACTACTTAAAACATGGTAAAAAACGTTTATTAAATAACTTTTTCTGAATATACAATTTTCTCCACACTTTGTTTTAATGATATGTGTTAATACAAAGAGAGTTAGTGGCTTTCAACTCATCCTAAATTCAACATAAACCTAGCGTATGTTTTACTGGTTGGAGGGTGGGAGAGAGGCCACCCACCCACCCTACATATACATACAAACATAATCTAAAAACTAGTTTTAAAATTTCTGAACATACTCTACACTAACACTGTTTAAGTTATTGCAAACTAATCGAGTGATTGTGGTGTGAGTAAAAAATTATATGTAGGGTGGGTGGGTGGCCTCTATCCCACCCTCCAACCAGTAAAACATAACCGAGGGTTTCACTGAATGCACGTATAATCATAAGAAAAGGAAGACTTTATTTATTCCCTTTATATAATTCTAGGGTGCAATAATAATTTTAAAATTAAAGTTTAAATTTCCGCCATTTCCGTTTCATTTCCCCTCAATCTCATTTACCCGCTACTTTCTTCTATCTCTTTTTCTATACATCTATTTTTCCCGCCATTTCATTTTCCTTCCATCTCCTTTTTTTTTCTAAAACTACAGTTTTAAATTCATTTAGAAACAGTCAAAAAATCCTTTCAAATTTCTTCCATCTCTTTATCCCGCCATTTTAATTTCCCTTTAATTTATTTTCCTGCCATTTTATTTTCCCTTCACTTTATTTTGTCTCCATTTCCTCTTTCTCTAAAATTACCATTTTAAATTCATTTAAAAACAGTTTAAAATAATTTAAAAACTTTGAGATTTCTCCAATAAAAATTTTTAAGAAATAATATAAGAAAAATACAAGATTAAAAAGTGGAAAAAAACAAAATGGAAAATAAAATAAAACTATGAAAAACAATTGACTTACCCTAATTAAAAAAATGGTAAAAAACGTTTATTAAAATAACAATTAACTTTGTCTAATTATACATTCTTTTACACTTTTTTAGAAGAAATCGCCGTGAATGTTATTTGTTAATATAAAGAGAGACAATGGCTTTCAACTCATCCTAAATTCAAAATAACCCTCACGTATGTCTTACTGATTAGAGGGTGGGATAGAAGCCACCCACCCACCCTACATATACAAACAAACATAAACTAAAAAACTAGCTTTAAAATTTCTTAACATACTCTACACTCACACTGCTTTAATTATTGGAAACTAATCGAGTTATTGTGGTGCGAGTAAAAAAATA
This sequence comes from Ontholestes murinus, assembly GCA_963969525.1. Lineage (NCBI taxonomy): Eukaryota > Metazoa > Arthropoda > Insecta > Coleoptera > Staphylinidae > Ontholestes > Ontholestes murinus. The sequence goes on along the minus strand of OZ018395.1, from coordinate 4,441,194 downwards.
TATGTAGGGTGGGTGGGTGGCCTCTATCCCACCCTCCAACCAGTAAAACATACCCGAGGGTTTCACTGAATGTACGTATAATCATAAGAAAAGTAAGACTTTATTAATTCCTTTTATATAATTCTAGTGTGCGTTTATAATTTTAAATTTAAACTCCAACAAAATTAATTTAAATAAAACACTTTCTTTGTTCATATCGCATTATATTTTTACCTGTAATTCAAGCTTCCATCAATAGCTGTTAATTTTCAAACTTTAATTTTAAAGTTAACGCTTCAACCGTTAAACAAAATTAATTATTAAAACTGTAAACACTTTGTTAAATACACTTGTTATGTTTCATATTATTATATTTATCTTCTTGGCATATTTTTCGATCATTTTTAAAGGAAACTAGCTTAATATTAATATCAAGTGTTCCAATTTAAAATTATCTAATTTTAATTAGGACTTAGTGACTTTTTCATTTCAATGTTTTAGTAGGTGAAACTTCAATTAAATATTACTGATAAATAGGATTGAGTTTAAGAGTATAAATTTTGTTTATGGATAATAAAATAGTTATCACTATTTTTATTTTATTTTGTTGGTGCGATGGGGTGGATAATTAAAGCATGCAAATGCCCTTAAAATTGGTGTAACGGACGGAGTTTATGGAGCGTGCAGTTCGCATTGTTTTATCCGGAGCAGTGGAAAATGTTATAGCGGCTTGTTGTTTAAATGAAAAATGTATTTTGCGTGCTGAAAAGGGTAATGATGCTTGTAAGTATGCGGCGGGCTTCGGGGTAGGAGAGCCCTTGTGCTGCAAGTGCACTCAAACGGCGCTCTGCTGAATTTTCAGTTTCGCAAAAAAATTTATGCATCAATCAATAATAATAATAATTTGAACAATTAATTAATTGGTAGAAAATTACGGCTCACCTATTACGTAGAGAAAAAGGAGGGCGACGTCGACGAATCCGTACTTGAGCTGCATGTCGCTCCTGCTAATATCCTGCAACATAAATACATCCCAGCTTAATATCCTAATATTGCGCAAGAAAAAATATATAACAAAACCGCAGCGCGTAAATCCGTAATATTCGTAAATATTTGACGAGTAATTTTCATACGCGGCACAGATATTTTATGCAAACACGACGTGAAGAGGGTGGATGAAGAAGACGCGTACCTGTTAATCCTACGTGTTTTTTTTTATATAGCAACCCCCTCGTAATGTATACGGCGTCCGCGAGAAACGTGCCAACAGGTCCGATCGATTCTACACCGGCGTAGGATTATTTATAGGCCCTTGCAACATCTCACACCCCCTTTAATTTCTACCAGTGGAACACACCAAAAAAAAAAAAAAATAATGGTTGTCAGTTGTTTGTTGATTTATTCCCGTCATCAATTCAACATTCCAATTTCCTATGCATGAGAACGTTTGTTCATGCGACGTATTTATTAAAAATAAAAATGTACTATACTTTTTAAATACAAGAAAGTTTATGTTTAAAAAAAGTAGGCCACTAATCAAAAATGTGTTTATTGATAGAAATGATTTGTTAATAATAATATCATCGCGATTGTTCATCTTACGATGGTTTAAAATAATTCAAGGTAATTCGAAGAGATTCCATAATTATGTAAGGCCGTTGGAGTTTCATACAGGACATAAAAAGACATTCAAGGTTGTTTAAAATCAACCAACGTTCATTTAAGATTTTTGAAGGTGACACTATAATCATTTGAGTTCATCTAATAGTCATTCAAGGTTATTCAAGGTCATTCGAGGTTATTCAAAGTCATTCAAGGTCATACTATGATCGATTATAATAATTTAAGGTTATCCAAGGTCATTTGAGATGCATAGAAGGCATCAAATTAACCACTGGCTATTTAAGGTTTTGAAGGGGATACAATAATATTTTGAGTCCATCTAACGGTCATTTAAGGTTGTTTATAATCAAATATCATTTATTTAAGGTTTTCGAAGGTGATACGATAGCTCAAGGTCATCCAAGGTGAGACAAGATAATCTTACGATAGCTTATAGTAATTCAAGGTAATTAAAGGTCATTCAAGGTGATTCCATATTTATTAAAGGTCAAAGATTCATAGTGGGCATCAAATGTCATTCAAGGTTTTTTAAAACGAACCAATACGATTTTTGAAGGTGATACGATCGTTTAAGTTCATCTGACGGTCATTCAAGGTCATTGAAGGCCATCCCATGATCGATTATAATAATTCACGGTTATTCAAAATGATTTATTAATTATTTAACATAATTAAAGATTCATAGAGGGCATTAAATATCTTTTAAAGTTATTTAAAATCAACCAAATTTCATTAATGATTTTTTAAAGGTGATACGGTGATCTTTAAAGTTTATCTGATGGTCATTCAAGGTCAATCACCTTACGAAAATTTAGAGTAATTCAAGGTGATTTCATAAATATTTTCAATCGTTTTAGATTTACAGCGTGCACCAAACGTCATTCAAGGTTGTTTGAAATCAACTAACATTTATTATAGGTTTTTGAAGGTGATTTAATTAATTTAATAATCATTCAAGGTCATCTGATGATCATCCATAGCATTTTAAGGTCATCACACTATCGTTTAAAGTAATTCATTTGGAATCAAATTACGGTCGTTCAAGGTTTGTGAAGGTAATGCACCGATCGCTTAATTTCATTCAAGGTCATCATGTGATCGATTAAAATAATTAAAAGTTATTCGATTATCATATAAGGTCATTAGAGAATTATAAAGGGCATCAAACATCATTTAAGGTTCATTCAAGGTTTAGAGGGAATTACGAGTCATTCAACGTTATTTAAAATCAACTAACGTTAATTTAAGTTTTGTTAGGTTGATACCACGATCGTTCAAGTTCCTCTAACGGTCATTCAAGGTCATTTAAGGTTCCAATAAAATAATTCACTTTTATTCAAGCTGATTCGACAATTATTTAAAATCATTGGATGTTTATATACGACATCAAAAGTCATTCAAGATTGTAAAAAATCAACCAACATGTATTTAAGGTTTTTGAAGGTGATACGATCTTCATGTTCATCTGACGGTCATTCAAGGTCATTTAAGGATATATTACGTTAGTTTAAACTGACTGGATGATTATTTAAGATCATTAAAAATTCAAATTTTGCATCAATGTTCATTAAAGGTTTTTCGAGGTGATACTATAATCATTCAAGGTCATCTGATGCTCATCCATAGCCATTTAAGGTCATCCTATGATCGATGAGAGTTTTAAAGTAATTCAAGGTTATTCAAGGTGAATCAATATTTATTCAAGGTCTCTGGAGATTCGTAGAGGTCATCAAAAGTCATTCAAGTTTGTTTAAAATCAACCAATGTTTATTTAAGGTTTAAAGGACCTAAAGAGTATTCAAGGTTATTTAAAATCAACTAACGTTTCTTCAAGTTTTATGATGATTGCTCAAGTTTGTCCGTCGTCAATTCAAGGTCATTGAAGGTCATTCTAATTATTTACGATCATAAGAGATTCGCAGAGTGCATCAAAAGTCATTTAAGGTTATTTAAAATCAAATAACGTTTCTTTAAGGATTACGATGATTGCTCAAGTTCGTCCGTCCTTCATTCAAGGTCATTGAAGGTCATTCTAATTATTTAAGATCATTGGAGATTCGTAGAGAGCATTAAGTCATTTAAGTTTATTTAAAATCAGCTAACGTTTCTTCAAGGTTTACGATGATTGCTCAAGTTTGTCCGTCCTTCATTTAAGGTCATTGAAGGTCATTCTAATTATTTACGATCACTGGAGATTCGTAGAGGGCATTAAAAGTCATTTAAGGTTATTTTAAATCAACTAAAGTTTCTTCAAGGTTTACGATGATTTGTTAAGTTTATCCGTCGTTCATTCAAGGTCATTTAAGGTCATTCTAATTATCTAAATCATTGGAGATTCGTAGAGGGCATCAAAAATCATTCAAGTTTATTTAAAATCAACTAATGTTTCTTCAAGGTTTACGATGATTGCTCAAGTTTATCCGTCGTTCATTTAAGGTCATTGAAGGTCATTCTAATGATTTAAGATCAATGGAGATTCGTAGAGGACATCAAAAGTCATTCAAGGTTATTTAAAAACAAATAACGTTTCTTTAAGGATAACAATTATTGCTCAAGTTCGTCCGTCCTTCATTCAAGGTCATTGAAGGTCATTCTAATTATTTAAGATCATTGGAGATTTCTAAAGGGCATCAAAAGTCATTCAAGGTTATTTAAAATCAATTAATGTTTCTTCAAGATTTACAATGATTGCTCAAGTTTGTTTGTCGTTTATTCAAGGTCATTGAAGGTCATTTTATATATTTAAGATCATTGGAGATTTAAGAGGGCATCAAAAGTCATTCAAGGTTATTTAAAATCAACTAACGTTTATTCAAGATTTACGATGATTGATTGCTCAAGTTCATCCGTTCATTCAAGGTCATTGAAGGTCTTTCTAATTATTTACATCCAAATTCATTCAAGGTTATTTAAAATCAACTAAAGTTTCTTCAAGGTTTACGATGATTACTCAAGTTCATACGTCGTTCATTCAAAGTCATTGAAGGTCATTCTGATTATTTAACTTCATTGGAAATTCGTAGAGGGCACTAAAAGTCATTCAAAGTTATTTAAAATCAACTAAGGTTTCTTTAAGGTTCACGATGATTGCTCAAGTTCGCCCGTCATTCATTCAAGGTCATTGAAGGTCATTCTAATTATTTAAGATCATTGGAGATTCGTAGAGGGCATCAAAAGTCATACAAGGTTACTTAAAATCAACTAACGTTTCTTCAAGGTTCACGATGATTGCTCAAGTTCTTCCATCGTTCATTCAAGGTCATTGAAGGTCATTCTAATTATTTAACAGCATTGGAGATTCGTAGAGGGCATTAAAAGTCATTCAAGGTTATTGAAAATCAACTAACGTTCACTTATTTATTTACTTGCGACGATTGCTCAAGTTGACCTAACGGTCATTCTGGGTCATTCTAGGTCATCCTAGGATCGACTAAAATAGTTCAAGGTTATTCAAGGTGATTAGATAATTATTTTACGTCATTGGAGAATCATAGAAAATAACAAAAGTCATTCAAGGTTATTCAAGGTGATTAGGTAATTATTTAAGGTCATTGGAGATTCACAGAGAACATTAAAAGTCATTCAAGATTTTCCAAAATGAACAAACGTTCATTCAAGGTTTAGAAAGCTTCAAATAACGTGAAGGGTTGTCTAAAATGAACGAAAGTGAATTAAAGTTTCTGATGGTAACACTAGGTCATGCTACGATCTTTTAAAGTAATTAAAGGTTATGTGACTATATAATTATTTAAGGTCATTTGAGATTCATAGAGGGCATCAAAAGTCATTCAAGGTTGTTTAAAATAAACCAACGTTCATTCAAGCTTTGAAGGGCATCAATAGTCATTCAAGGTTATTTAAAATCAATTAACGTTCATTCACGCTTTACGATGATTGCTCACGTTCATGTAACGGTCATTCTAGGTCATTGAAGGTCGATAAAAATAACTCATAGTGTTCAAAGGTCATCATACGATTGTTTAAAGTAACTCAAGCTTACTCAAGATGATTCTATAAATATTTAAGGTCAATAGAGATTCATAAAGAGCATCAGAAGTTAATCAAACTTGTTTAAAATTAACCAACATTAATTCATGATTTATAGGACATTAGGAATCATTCAAGGTTATTTTAAATCAACTAACGTTTATTCAAGATTTTTGATAATTGCTCAAGTTTATATAACGGTCATTCAATGTCATTGAAGGTCATCCTATGTTCGATTGAAATAACTCAAGGTTATTTAAGGTGATTCCATACTTATTTAAGGTCATTGGAGATTCATAGAGGGCATCAAAAGTCATTCAAAGTTGTTAAAAATCAACCAATATTTATTTAATTTTTTTTAAGGTGATACGATTATCGTTCAAGTTCATCTGACGGTCATTCAAAGTCGTTTAAGGTCAAAAGGGATATTGAAGGTGATTCTGTAAGTATTTATGGTCATTGGAAATGTATAGAAGGTATCAAAATTCATTCAAGGTTATTCAAAATGAACCAACTTACATTCAAAGTTTAAAAGGATTCAAATATCGTTGAAGGTTGTTTAAAATCAACTCCAGTTAATTAAAAGTTTTTGAAGGTCAAACGAGGTCATTCTACGATCGTTAATTACTTATGTAAGGTCATTGGAGACACATGGAGGACATCAAAAGTCATTTGAGGTTATTTAAAAACAATCTACATTTATTTGAGGTTTTTGAAGGAGATTCGACGAATTTTCAAGTTAATTTAACGGTCAATCTAAGTCGTAAGGTCATCTTATGATTGTTTAAGGTAATTAAAGGTAATTCGACAATTGTTTAAGGTTTTTGAGGAGTCATACAGTGCGTCAAAATTTATTCAGGGTTTTTAAAATCAACTAATGTTGCCATGATCCTCCAAGTTCATCTGATTATCATTCAAGGTTATTTAAGGTCATCCTACGATCGATTAGTGTAATTCAGTGATATTCTAGGTGATATGATTATTATTTTCGATTATTTAAGGTCATTAGAGGGCCAGAGAGGGCATCAAAGTTTATTCAAGATTGTTTACATCAAATAAAATTCAACTATTTTTTTACAAGTAAAACGATTATGTTCAAGTTCATTTGATGGTCATCCATAGCTTTTAAAGGTCAACGTATGACCGTTTAAAATAATTCAAGGTGTGCGGTAATTGCTCACGTTTATCTAACGGTCATTCAAGGTCATTGAAAGTCATCCTATGAGCGATAAAATAATTCACAAGGTTATTAAAAGTAATTTAATGAGTATTTAAGGTCATTGAAGATTCATAGAGGGCATCAAAGTTCTTTAAAGGTTGTTTAAAATCAACCAACGTTCATTCAAGGTTTGAAAGACATCAAAAGTCATTTAAGGTTATTTATAAACAATCTACATTTATTTGAGGTTTTTGACGGTGATTCAATGAATTTTCAAGTTTATTTGACGGGCAATCTAGGTCATTTAAGGTCATCTTATTTGACTGTTTAAGGTAATTAAATGTGACTCGATATTTATTTAAGGTCGTTAGGGAGTAATACAGTTCATCAAAATTCTCTCAAGGTTGTTGAAAATCAACTAATGCTGCCATGATCCTTTAAGTTCATCTGATTACCATTCAAGGATATTTAAGGTCATCCCACGATCTATTCATGTAATTCAAGAATATTCTAGGTGATTCGATTATTATTGTGGGTTATCTAAGGTCATTAGAGGGTCATAGAGGACATCAAAATTCATGCAAGGTTGTTTAAAATCAATTAAAAATCAACTAATGTTTTACAAGTTTTTGAAGGTAAAATGATTTTTCAAGTTCATTTTATTGTCATCTATAGCCTTTAAAGGTCATCCTATGACCGTTTAAAGTAATTCAAGGTTATTCAAGGTGATTAAGTTAAGTTTTTACGATGACTCTATGAAAGCTCCTGATTGATTGATTGATTGATTTGGGTTTTTATTTTTATCTGCTCGTTTATTATCCACAATACCTACATGACAATATTATCATGCAGTTTGTAGGGTCGTCAATAATTTATGAAAATCGGATAAAAGTTTCTCGACATGTAACACTTCTAAGACGTATAATCTTAAAGGTTCTGTAATCATAGCAATTATTTTATTCCTGAATCAAACAATGCAGAACCTCTGCTCTGCTTTGATGGTAAAAAATCCCTCCTGATACGAATTGTGACCTAGTTGTATTTAGTCATTAAGTCCTACAGACGTATACCATAAGGGAGTGTTGATTTTCCTCGAATGCAACGTAGAAAATAATGTTGGGAATTGAGTACACAATTATAGAATGGACGATTCAAGGTAAGAGGAGGTTATTGATCTTAACCTTCACATGACCTTGATCTTCAAATCAATTTGATCTCCAAATGACGTTGACTTTCAAATGATTCGGCGAATACAATTTCCTCTGAGTGTACTAATATGTAGTTTCCAATTCAATTTGGCGTCAAAATATTAAATAACTTCATCATCAACATAACTCTGGATATCTAAGACTTTCAATGAAGCGGTGAAATATACACACCATGACTTCATCGTTAAGACAACAAATCCATGATTTGATATTCTATTTAAAATAGTGGTTTCAGTCTGTACCAAAAGGGTGCCAGTGACGGATTTTTTTTCCTATCATAAAAAATCATTGAAATCCGAGCCACGATCTTGTTAAAGATTAATAGAGCGTGAATATTCCTCTTGTGTGTGTGTGTGTGTTTTATTTTATCTATCCCTCGCGTTAACAATAGTCGAAAATTGATGGCCGCCGTCTGGGCGAGTTCAGCGGGCATTAATAAATTTTCGCGCGGTCGGAAAATGATGCGCGCATAAAACACGGCGCTAATCCGCGCCGGGGATTGCGAATAACTGATGACCGCCGCCCTGGCGGCTCATTTGTTTGCTTTCGCTCAAAATTGATATACACCGCAATCACTAATCTCGACCCGACCGGACACCGCGGGAATAACAGAAAAGCCAATTCGACGATTAACAAATTTTCCGCAGTGACTGTGGAGTGTTTGCTAGCTTAATTATTTTCCCGATTTCAACAAAAATATTGACTGATGAAGTTTACAAGCGTTATCTATTAAGTAATGCAGGTAAAATATTATTCGTAGTCAGCGCCATCTATTGTTTAATGTTGCTTGAGAAAAAATTCTTGAGTTCCTTAGGTTTACGTCATTTAGAAAACTGCAATACTTTAACCAGAATTCATATTGACAGCGAACGCTGATAGCGATCATCAGCGCCATCTATCGATTATTATTGATTATATTGTGTTTTAAGTTTTTCTCAGCTCTTTTCACAATAAAATTTCATCCTTGTAAAGTTTCCATATGATTAATATAAAAGAGTGAATCGGATTATGATTGTAAGCGCCATCTATTGGCGAATATTTATTAATAAAACGAAAATATATATATGAATTAAAAAAATTCCTACTTTTTTTTTCTTTTTCTACCATCACTAAAAATTATTTTTAGGTGTTTTCTGCAATAAAAATCCTCTAATTTTATTTTTTTGGTGCCTTAACAAAAAATAACAATATTTTTTTAAGCTAACAGCGCCATCTATCGCCTAACAATCACTGAATGTATAGTATAAAGTACATGTTTTTTTTTCAAATAGTTTTCCATGAAAAAAATCCACAATTAAAAGTTATATATATTCAACGTGACTAATAGTTTTCAAAGAAACTCATGACTTGTCATTAACGCCATCTATCGACCAGTGTTGATTATATTCTTTAATTAATTATCTTAGGTTTTTGAGTAGTAAAATTATAAATATTTTGTATTCAAACTTATAGTAACAATTGAAATAATAAAGTTAATGTTAATTATTATCGACGATAATTGTACGTTTTCAGTAAAAATTGTTATTGAATTAAAACTATTTAAATAACTTATAAAAATCCTAATCAATGCGGATAAATAGATGGCGTCAAAGATTAGTGTCAGAATATTTTAAATAAACAATAATAATTTTTGGTAAAAATTTATAGACCTAAAATTGTATTAAAAAATATTTACAGTATATTACTAAAAAAAAATCTATTGTCGGCCGATAGATGGCACTAATGGCTTCTGTATTTAACAGTAATTTTTATTGAAGCAATGAAATTTTTAAAAAGGCGAAAATTTTAACCGCTAAAACTTGAAAAATTATTTAAAAAAAAGAAAGTAGAATCAACAGTGACCAATAGATGGCGCTGGTAAGCCGTGCCACTCTTTTTTTGAAAAGTAATAACAAAGTTTGTTTATTTACTTACTTATTTAATCCCAATCTATCATGCATTACATAAAAAAATGAATTGCTGAACACTAATGGTTTTTAGTAAATAAAAATTATGAAAATTAAAACTACTCGTACAATAGTTACTAGCCGACAGATGGCACTAATCATCCCTGTTAGCTTCCTGGAAAATATTATTGATGAATATTAATGATGAAATTTTATAGGCCGAAAACCTGAAAAAAAACACCATTAAAAATGTTAGAGAAAATACGATAAATATTGAACGATAGGTGGCGCTAATGATCGCTATTAATTTGAATACTTAAACAACAATGTTATTTTTGTAGCATTATTCAATTATTCTTAAAACTTCGCCCATTTTTTGAGCAAATAAAAACGTTTATTATTATTATTTTTAAATTCTCATTACCTTAATATAAATTAATATTATTTAGAATAGAAACAGTGATAATTAACGCCATCTATCGGTCAGTAGTAAATTCATTGTGAATAATATAACAAAACTATTTTTTTTTCCAATTTTCCATTTTCATAATTTAAACATTTTTCCATAAACACAAAATGATATTTTTTTATCAAACCGAACACTGCTAATACTTTTAAAAAATTCTAAAAGTGATATTAGCGCCATCTAAAGGTAAGTATTGATTTTATTTTCTTTAATGTTTTTACAATAATTTTTAAGGTTTCGCGCAATAAAATTTCTGCATTGTGAAATTCACATATAATTAATATTTCACAAAAATTATAATTAATGGTATAAGCGCCATCAATTGGTTATTAACGAGTACTAAACATAAGTATATTTTATATATTAAACAATTGTATAGATTAATTTACTTTTTACCATTAATAAAATTCATTAAATTTTAAGGTTTGTCCACAATAAAAAAAAACGCTATTTATAAATTTTTGTTGCATCAACAAAATTTTACACTTTTCTTGAAGACTGATACCGCAATCTATCGCCCAATAATAGTTGCAGATCTTGTAATTTAACGTAAATATTTCAGTTCAAATATTTCCTGAGGTTCCTACAGAAGAAAATACTAGAATTTACCAAAAAAACAATATAATTTAAGGTGGCCAATACTTTTCAAAGAAATATACAGTTGACAATAGCGCCATCTACATCTCCCAACAATAAGTGTATAATTTAATTTAAATATTTGTTTTCAAATATTTCATGAGGTTTCTACAGTAGAAAATTTTCGAATATTAATTATTTATTTGGTAATTTCCAAAAAAAATGTTGTTTAACGTGGCTAATAATTTTCAAAGAAATTCACAGCTGTCATTAGCGCCATCTATTGGTCACTATTGATTGGATATTTTAAGTATTCTCAGGATTTCAGGTAATAAAATTTCATCAATATAAAATTCTCATTGGCTCGACATATTAATAATTTTTAGTCATTAACGCTATCTACCAGTCAGTAATAAGTATATTGTAGATAATGTAACAAAAGTGTTTTTTTTTAACTTACCAATTTTCACTAAAAAATTTTACTACCCAACAATTATAACATTAGTAATACTTAAAAAAACTGATAGCGTCTATCAGCGACATTTATCGATCAATATTGATTTTATTTTCTATAATATTTTTAAATGGTTTCTCAGGTTTTTGCACAAAATTTTTTTATCATTGTAAAATTTAAATATGATTAATATTCAAAAAAAGGGGATCTGATAATTTTTACACGCGCCATCTACCAGCAAAAAAAAATATATATTTAAATTTCAAAATTTCCTACCTTGAATTTTTTTCCTGCCATCACTAAATTTTATTTTTAGGTTTTGTAAAGTATAAAAAATCCATAATTGTATTTTTTTGTTGCCAAAAATTGGCACTGATAGCGCGAACTATCGCCTAATAATTACTGCAGAATGTGTAATATAAAGAAATTATTTGAGAGAAAATTCCATAATTTTAAAATTCACCAAAAATGTATTTATTCAACATTACTAATAGTTTTGAAAGAAATTCGCATCTTTCATCAACGCCATCTATCTGTCAGTTTTGATTGTATAATATTTTCGGCCGTTAGATGGCCCTAACAATAACCACCGGCTTCTTTATTAAGCAGTAATTTTTATTGAAGCAATGAGGATTGTAAAATGACGAAAATTTTTAGGGTGAAAATATTTCAAATAAAATATAGAGAAAATACAATCAATTCTGACCGATAGATGGCACTAATAAGCAGTGCCAGTTTTTTTTACGTAATAAAATTTATTTTGCTGAACAGTAATGTTGAGAAAATATTTTTTTATGGTTATAGAAAAATGATTAAGGTTATTAGCGTCATCTATTAAGTAATTCAAATAAAATATTATTTGTAATATATTATAATATAGCGTCATCTATTGATTCAAGATGCTTGAGAAATTTTTCTTAAGTTTCTTACATTTTTAGCTAATTGAAATGCATCATTTAGAAAACTACAACAATTTAATATAAAATCATATGGACAACAATCAGCGCCATCTATCAGCTTAAAATAAATGCATTTAAAATAATACATATTTTCAAGTTTCTCAAGATTTGAAATGCGTCATTTATAAAACATCATTACCTTAATAATAATTAAAGCTGACAGGAATCGTTAGCGCCATCTATCGGCTAATATTAAGTGTAAAACCACTCGCTCCTTCCACACTCGTGCAATAAAGAATTACTTTTTACACTTGTACCTTAAATAACTATTAACATCAATAAAGTTAGTATTGGTCAAGAAATCTAATTAGTAATAGTTTAAAATAACTAACAACGACCATGAGCGCCATCTATCGGGCAGTGTTGATTTTTTTATTAAAAAAATATTTTTTTTAAATACTAGCAATCAGGTTTCTTATTAAACATTTAATTGAGGCAATTAGGGTTTTAAAATAACGAAAATCTTTTAGTGTGCATATTTGAGAAAAGTTTTATACATAATTGGGAAAATGCAATCAATACTGACCGATAGATGACCCTAAAAAATTGTTGTCATAAATCTGAGAATACTTATAGGAAAAGGAATCAATGCTGACCGATAGATGGCGCTGTTAACTTTCGTGAAAATATTATTGCTGAAAATTAATGATGGAATTTTATTACGCAAAAACTTTTAAGAATATTAGAAAAACTACAATGAATATTGACTGATAGATGGAGCTAATGATCACTGTCAGTGTTTTTTTAAGTAAAAACAATGCTAGATTAATAGAATTCTTAAAGTATTCTCAAAATTTTATCATTTTAAAATTCTTATTGCCTCAACATGAATTAATATATTCGAAAAGTCTATCAGAAATCATTAACGCCATATTTTGAATAGTAATACGCAAATTGTGAGTAATATATTAAACTTGTTTTTCTTATATTATTCATTTTAATAATTCTAAAAAATTTAAATACCCTTGAAATTATAATTGAACAACGAAACCAACTTTGCTTAAATATAATCTGACAGCTGTCATTGGCGCCATCTGTCGGTCAGGATTGATTGCATCTCCTCTGATGTTTTAAAGAGTATTTTTAGGTTTTCGCTAATTAAAGATTCATTCTAAATATTCCTACATAATTCATATCTTATAAGGATTCTTATATTGATTCTAAGCGCCATCTATGGGAAAATTATGAATAATGTAACAAAAGTTATATTTGCAAATGTTTACTGTCAATGAGACCTACAGCGCCATCTGTAAAATACAACGTATTTTTTTCCAATATTTGTTCAGATTTTTACGTAAAATAATTCACCAAAAAAATATTCTTTTAAAACCGTTCAAAATATCAACGTTATCATCAACGCCATCTATCGGACAGTATCGATTGCATGTTTTAAGTATTTATAGGTTATGTAGCAGTAAAATTTCATCATTTTAAATTCACATTCACGTAATACCTTAAAGAAAAAACAGTACACACTACCGCCTTCTCTCGGCTAGTAGTGAGTTGTAAATTTTATAACAAACGTATATTCTTAATACTTCACATTTTTATAATTATTATGATTTAATACTTAAAAAAATCTGTCAGCCACCATTTGCGCCATCTTTCGGTCAGTATATTCATTACATGTTTTCTGTTTTATTTTAAAGGATTTATCAGATTATTGCGCTATAAAATTTCATTATTTATTTCATGTAAATTTAGTAATGTGTTTCGTTAAATTTACAACGGTTTAATAATCTGTAGTTATTTTTTATTTTCAGTTTATTAAAACAATTTTAATTTTACAAGAATGTTGTTGATTTTTTCATGTAACTTCATTTGTTTTAAGTAAATTTTTAAATGTTTTTTTCTGGTTGATTGGCAACACGGCCGATATCAATAGAAAAACAAATTTAGAATTCTTTAATTACGTTTTCTGTTTTTTTTTCCTTAAATTTCAATTCTTTTAAGAAAATTTTCAAATGTTTTTATTTTTTATTTTTAGAAACGTTATAAATGTACAGTTATTATTTTATATTGATTTGTTTTTTTAAGCCAAGTATTTATAATTTTATTTTATTTTTGATTCATCAAGTTTAATACCAAATATCGTTTTTCGGGCACTTTTTCATTAATTTGTATTGTGTACTTGTACATGTACTTATTTTCTGAAAATAAAGTTGTATTATTATTATTATTATTATTATTTCAAAGAAATTGTTTTAGCTTTAAAACCATCTCAAATCACTTTTAAACGTTTTTTCTTGCTGTTAAATATTAATTGAAGAAAAAAAAATCAAAAACTTATCAATCATGTATTACTTCGAAAAAGTTAACATATTCTGAACTTTCTAATAAATTAAAATAAAAATTGCTGCAAAACAGTTGAAATCATTACAAAACCTAACAGAATAAGCAATAAATAGAAAATTATCCTTTGTAACTAACTAAAATTTAGCTAACGTACTCTTGACCTACCTCAATAATTTGTGCATTGACGTTGGTCAGGAGTACGCTAGGTTAAAATATAATTTATTACGGTAGGTCAAGAGAACGCTAGGTTAATGCATAAGATTATGGTAGGTAAAGTGAGGTAGGTCAAGAGTACGAGTTGTAATCAAGTCACAAATTACAGATGCTAGATGATAGATGATTACTGTTAACAAATAACAGATGGCAGATAGCAAATAAAATATACAACTCGTTAGATAAGAGTCAATGAATTCCAGATTAAAAAGGTGACAGATAGTAGATTACTTGATTACGGTTAAAATGTCAAAAATTACAGATGCTGGGTGAGAGATGATGGCAGATGACAAATGACACCTAAAAATCAATATATAAAAACCAATAAAGTTTACAGAGAGTAGAGAGATTGATTACTGTCAACAAGTAAAAAAACACAGATTATAGTTGACTTTTGACAGATAACAGATGACAGATGATAAGTGACACCCAAAAACTCGTTAAATAAAGGTTAATAGATGACAGACAATAAAAATGACAGATAGTAGACCAATTGATTACCGTCAACAAGTAACAAATAAATTATAAATGACAAATGATTAATGTCGGCAGATAATAGATGACAGATAACTAATAACACCTAAAACTCTCCAGATAAGAGCTAATAGATAAAAGATTATAAAAGTTAACAATTGATTAGTGTTAACAAGTTACAAATCATATATGGTAGATGATAGTTGATGGTTGATGGCAGATGACATGTAATACTTAAAAGATGATATATTACAGATAATAAAAGTGACATCAGATACAAAATTATAATTTTAATACAAAAAAATTTAATTTCTGAAAATCTGTTTGTAATCTCTTATTCAAACACATTTGTATCATAATAAAATTTCAATAAAAAAATCCATTTATTTATAATAAAACGAAATTTCATATCCAAACGTAATAACTCACAAAAAAGTGACTTTTCATTTTCTAAGACAGGTAATTATATCCGAACATCGAACGGCATTATTCAATCTGAAAAGATTAATTGAATCCGTAAAAGTGGGAATATGAGATATTCAAAGGAGGACGTTCTCGGGCCGGGGGTGGACGAGGAGACTCCCTCTCTTCCCCCGAGAAAAGAGGAGGTGGGAGAGAAAAAAAAAAATAACCGAGCCCGCATAAATCAATCCGTTCTGCTTTTATTAAAAAGTTTCCTTTTTAAGTAAGAGATCGCGATTCATCATTGTAAATATTAAAAATACGCTCGCTCTCTCGCTAAAATACAAATGACGGAAAAGGGGACGTCAACAGGTACTGCAGGGGCGGGAGAGAGGGTGGGCGGTTTGTCAATATCAGGCCCAGATGGGAATTCTTAATCTCGTGCTGTTTTCATTAAGATATAAAAGGAAAAATTTGTTACGAAAAGATAATACATTATATAAATATTTATTATACTATTAACTTGTGGTGAAAAATTCTTGTGATAAATAAAACATATAACTCTTTGAGAAAATTTATTAGTGTTATAATAATTGTGCCCTGATTTGTGTATTAGATTTAAGTTAGAATTAGATTACATTACATATCATATGACGTGTGTGAAACTTGTAATTATTAGCACTAATAAATATTATTATTATTATTAATACAATTTCCTAATTACATAAATATGTATCGAATTAACGCAAAACAAACTATGTTAATTATATTCATCATATAATAATGTGCCGGGCTAATTAACCCCGTAACAATCATCTGAGCTGTGCGTCGATTGGTCGCAATGGAAACGGAAAAATAGGGACGCAACACGTGTAAATAAGTAATCATTCAATTTAGTTATAGTCAATACACGAAAGGGGCGTGCGTTTGGTTTTAATTAAATACACGCTTTTAATTACGGCTGCTATTTTGTTAGCCGCCGGATTTTAATTTACTTTGCGTCATCGTTATTTCGACCTCCGAATCCCAGTCCGATGTAATTATTTGATTATTACGACAAATACCGAACGTAATGGTGTTTATTTTGCGTTCCGCGGGAAATTAATTGTGATAATAAGTCGCCTGAGATGTATAGAGTATAGAGAAATGATAACATGTACTCATGGGTGATATTAACGGTCCTTGGGGTACACCATATTATCTTTATTTAAATATGTTTATTAATTATTACTAGTAGTAGTAGTAACGAACGTAAGCATTTTCCTTATTAATTTTATTTCATAAAATTAATTGTTCGTTAAATTTACAATGAACTATAAGCTAGATGGTTAATATTGAAATACAGTTATGGTAACTAATGTGTGTTTTGAATTCTTACCAGCACTTTAAATTGCTGTAACTATTTTGTTTCCTAGAAAATATCAATTGTTTTTTATATGGGTTGATAGATAGTACATTTTTTATCAATTTTGAGCTTTTGAAGCTTTTGAAGCTCAGAATGTATATTTTGAATTCACACAATTTCACTAATTGAATGAATAATTTATATGTTTATTATGCAAACAAGCAATGTATTATTATTATTATTATTATTATTATTATTATTATTATTATTATAGGAAACTTTAACAGCGACAATTATAACAATAATTCTCTCTTTTCTAATTTGGTTTGTAGATAAGATCTGCATTAGATCAAAAACGGTCTATGATTGTTGTTGGAACTCTAATATCGTCTTATTTTAATATTTGTATTTTCATGTAGTGAATAGACTTGCTTACAGTAGTTATAATTTGGTAATCGATTTCTTTATTTCATCTGTTTTGAAGTAAGAAACAAACTAGACTCTAGTTGTTTATCAGTTAATTACGTGTCCAAATCGATGAGTTTATCCCGGATCGGAGTCGAAAGCGCGCCCTCAGAGGACGTAGTCGCGCCGGTAACGCGTTAATTATGCATTGAAATTTCGAAAACTCGGCTTGCAGCATCGACGGTACGCAACTAAATTATAAAACGAGTACGTGGTGGCTGTGCCCGCCCCCCAACATCTGCACGACCTTTGCTTCAATGTGCCTTAATCCCAACGACGATCTTTAAATGCTGCAATGTTTCTAAGATATAAATCCCCGATCAAAATTTTAAAACATTCACTTAAGCAATTGTCCTTAAAAGCTCAAAATTGATAAAAATGTATTGTACCTATCAATTCCTACTAAAACAAATGCTATTTCGTTTGGACAAATAAGCTACAGTAATCTAATATACCAGTAAGATTACAATACACATTTAGAACTTTAAAAATGTGTAGAGGCAACATCAACTAGGCAATTATACTCAAAGCTCAAAATTGATAAAAATATACTGCATCTATCAGTTCTTACAAAAAGAATTGGCATTTTATAGAAAACAATTAAACTATAACCGAGAATAATTCAAAATGCACGTTTATATGATTAAAGATGTGTAGAAGCACTTAGAAAATTGATAAAAAAATACCGTATCTATTAATTCCTTTAAAGAAATAGCTATTTTCTAGGAAACAATTAAGCTACAGCTGTCAAAACTGCTGATAAGAATTCAAAATACACATTCTGAGCATCAAAAGCTTCAAAAGCTCAAAATTAATAAAAAAATATACTGTATCTATCAACCCATATAAAAAAACAATTGCAATTTTCTAGTAAACAAAGTAGTTGCATCAATGTAAAGTGCTGGTAAGAATTCAAAGTACACATTCAGAGCTTTAAAGATATGTAGAAGCAATATCAATTAGGCAATTGTCCTCAAAAGCTCAAAATTGATAAAAATATTTTGTATCTATCAACCGCTATAAAAAACAATTGCTATTTTCTAGGAAACGGATAAGTTAGAGTAAGTGCTAGTTCAAATTACACATTCAGTGCTTAAAAAAATGTCATCAAAAGCTCAAAATTGATAAATATGTATCAATTCTTATAAAAAACAATTGCCATTATTTGTTTTTCATTTAAAAGAATTATTTAAAATTCAATAATCAAAATGTATTTAAATACAAAGTTGGAATAAAAATTATTAAAAATAGTTGACTTTTAGTTAAAAAATAGTGATGTGACCATCATAATACTTTCCCTATATTTTTTTTGTAAATTTTAGTAGATTAATTCTAACAAATTTCTTAAATAATTTTTGATGATATTTTACTGATTGGAGGGTGGGATAATGGCAACTCAACCACCCTAAATAAACATTTTAACATTAATTCCTTATCGTCTCGCAGTTTCCGATTAAATTAATTACGAATAAAAGAAAACATAAATTACAAATACTGTTTTAATGTGCAAATAAAGTAAATCCAAACAGAATTATAAATATTTTTTGCAAAGACATTAAATAGGGTTTTAGTATAGGTTTAAATGAATATGTAGTTCTTATAACAAAAAAATAAAGTCATACAGTAACATTATTTTAACATATGCAGGATATTTCATGGACATATTTGATTTAACACAATTTATTTAAAATAAATACTATGTTGATGATTATATAATTACAGGGTGGGTTAGTGGCCACCCACCCACCCTACATATTTATAAAAACATAAACTACAAACACTCTTTTAGTGTCAAAAAATAATACAAACAGAAGTATAATGAATTCAATGATATGAAAACAGAGTTTTAATTTAAATTTAAAAGGTGGGTGGGTGTCTACTATCCCACCCACCACTTCATAGAACACACTCAAAATTGTATTGGAAACATGTTATAATTATACAACAAAAAACGATTATATTTTATTTATAAAGCAAAAATTAACTCGAATCTTATTTATAATTGTAAACTTAAAATTTCAAATAAAACAACAAGTTAGAAATAAAATTTTCGACCACCCACACAAAACCATTACAACTAGAAAAATATAATTTACTTCCAATAAATAATAACATAATTCCATCCCATTAAACAATTGATTTATCTAGGGCAATAAATACTAGTGCAGCGACCTAAGCGTACTCTTGACCTACCTCAATACACTATGCATTAACCTAGCGTACTCCTGACCTTTCCTAATAAACCGTTTGTTATGGTAGGTCAAGAGTACGCTGATTTGTTCGATTATTTACAGTAATTTACAATAATTATGCGTAAAATCGCGTAGGCTAGATTAATGCATAAAGATAATTTTTGAAAACTATCTAAAAGACTTTAGTATTTTGTTTTGTTTAAATACTAAACTAATTTCTAACTCTAAAAATTAATAAAAAATTCAGGAAGAAAATTGCTAAAATTTTTTAGAAACAAAATCTGAAAAAGAAATGCAAAAAAATCTAAAACCCTCGAAGAAAATTCATGAAACCTGAATGGTAAAATTTAAAATCTTAAAAAAATGTTGGTTTATTCTAGAAATATCAAATCACTTAATAAAATTCTGACACAGTATATGGTATCAAATCACATTAATAAAAAAAAGAAAATTCCAAATATCTAGAAAAAAATGGTGATGTGTCCATCATAACGTTTCCTTATTATTTTTGATGATGTTTTACTGATTGGAGGATGGGATACCACTGAAAAATTTTAGAATCCTTGCTGAAAATTATTACAACTCTGAAGAGAAATTTCAATGAGATGGAGCGAAAATATATATTGTTAAATAAATATTTTAAATCTGAGAGAAAATACTTAAATTTTGGAGAAAAATTATTGGAATAGAAAGTTAGAAAATTTTAGAATTCTTCGATATAGTTTTTGCAAAAAAATTACTATAAAGTTCTGACTGGATAACTTTTCTTAAAAGCTCTAGAACCATTAATGAAAAATTTTACAGTTAGAAAAGGAAAATTTTCGGAGATAATTTTTTCTCCTTGGATCTTAACGGCGTTCACTTGGTGGTACTTAAAGTGGTATAAAAAGTAAAAGTGTTTTCTTTATTCTTAATAATTTTTTCTGTTTAGGCTTAGAAATGATTTCAATATTTGAAAAATTTTAGAAATGAAGAAAATTTTATTTGAACTAGGAAGAGAAATGTTGTTCCAAATTACGATAAGAAACATTAAAATATTTTAGAACTCTAAAAGAACATTTTCATAAAAATTATAAAACTTTTAATGAAAATTTTTGCAATCAGAAAAAAAATACTAAAAATCTGTACTAATATAATCATCTAATTTTTTGTATAATTTAGAAAAGAAATTACTGGATTTTTCTCCAATTTAAATCTTGGCTAAACATTGCTTAAAAATTTTAAATCCCACAAATTTGATATGTTTAATAGAATTTGCTGAAAAATTCTGGATTGGAAGAAAATTATAAAACTAGAAAAGAAAATTCTAAATAGCAGCGAATACACAAGCACTAGAAAATTTTAAAACCTTTGAATTGTATTTTTCGAGTTTTACCTTATTAACATTTATTTTAATATGTTGTGTTTATAACTATTTGTATGTTTGTATTTAATGGCCATCCGTAAATAAATAATTAAACTAAAAAAAAAAAATAATTTTAGTTTAGTTTTATTTAGTTTAAGATATTTCACGTATATATTTAAGTTAATTTTTAATTTTACCTTGACAGTTGTAATACATATATTTATGTCCAACTACACATCAATAAAAAAAATTGTTGTAACTAGGAAATTCCTGGAATATTTCGATAAGATAAAAGAAAGAGAGCATTGTTGAAATATTACAGAAATCTTGGAGAAATATTTCATAAAAATTGTAAAATTTTTAATGACAATTTCAGAAATTAGAGAAAAGTTCTAGAAATCTGTAAGAGAAATTGCTAAATTATAATCATCCAATTTTTGTTGAATTTGGTTCTCGTTTATCACGTGGTGAAAAATTTTTAATAGTAAGGGTTGTTTATAGAAAGGCACTTGGTTGATTTCACAATTTTTACGATTTATTCCGACTAGTCTCGATTTTTACATCATTCCTAGATAATGATGTAAAAATCGAAACTAGTAGGAATAAATTGTAAAAATTGTGAAATCAACCAAGTGCCTTTCATCCAATTTTTATTTTTCGTAAAATATAGAGAAGAAATTGTTGGTTTAGATAAAGAACAACATAGAACAAAAAATGCTGAAAGAGAATACTAGAACTAAATTTTTTTAAACTTTCAGAGGTAACTTTTGCAATTTAAATCTTGGATAAAAATTACTTTGGGAACCTAGTAATTCCAGAAATTTAAAATTGGAATTGCTGAAAAATTCTAGAATGGAAGGTAATTTTAAAAACTAGAAGATAAAATGTTTGAAAAATAATGAAAAACTTACCACTGGAAAATTTTAGGACCCTCGAAGCAAATTATTGTATCAGAAGGAACATTGTTGTAAAATTTTATAAGTCTGAGAGATAACTTTTATAAAAATATTGAAACCTTAATGAAAATTCATACAATAAAAAAGAAAAAATATTTTAAATCTGTAAAGAAAATCGCTCAAAATTTTATAAAGGTTTTTATTCGTAAAATATAGAAAAGAAATCGCCGAACAAGAAGGAAAAATATATAATTAGAAAATTTTAGAATCTGTGGAGAAAGGTTTCGTAAAAAATACCTCTGAAACTTTCGATAAGATGGAGTACAAAGAAATATTGTAGAAAATTTTAGAAATCTGGGAGAAAACTTTTATAAAAAAATCATAGAAAGTTCTTGCAATTAAGAAAAAAACACTTTAGAAAACTGTAAGGGAAATTGCTAAAAGTCCTATAATCATCATATATTTTTCTTTAAGTATAGAAGAGAAATTGCTGGAAAATAGAGAAAACACTATCATTAGCAAATTTTAGAAATCCAGGAGAATGACATTTAAAAAATCTTGAAGCCTAAATTAAAATATTTGAAATTTAATAGAGAACACTATAAGACAGAAAATGCTGAAGAAAACTACCACTAGAAAATTTTAGAACCTTCATATATAATGTTTGTAATTTAAATCAAGGATCAAAATTACTTGAAAATTTGTAAATATAGTAATTCTAGATATTGAAAATACGAATTGCTTAAAATTTTTAGAATGGAAGATATATTTAAAAACTAGAAGAGAATATGTTGAAAAAATAAGGAGAATTTGATAATCCTTGAGGTAAATTATTATAATTAGAAATCTAGAAGAAATATTTTATTAAAGTTGTAAAACTTTCAATAAAGTTTCTTACTTATAAGAATAAAACAATTCTAGAAATTTGTAAAAAAAAATACATGAAATTCTATAATCAACTTTTTAAATAAAAAAGAAATTCAGAAGGTAAAATTTTCAGGTAAGTAAAATAGTAATTTCCTTACATTTATACGCAATTTTGGATTATTTACAATTAGATGTTATATAAATTTCATTTAACTCATATAGTTAATTAGCAGTGGGCAAAAAACGTCAAAATTAATAATTTTTATTTTTTTTTCTCGCAAGTTACGAACTTTATAAAAAACATGTTTAAATAAAATTTGTTCAGTTTTTCATTCCCTTTAACTGTTGTTTCTTTTGTATGTAACATTTTTCAAATTTAGAAAAATATCGAGGAAAAAACAAACCACATCCGGTTTATGAATGTTCACCAAAAGCTTTTCAGTTCCAGTTTTTAACGATAGAACTTTAAGTTTATAGTTTCATCTTCAAAGAATCATTATTTTTTGAGATACAGCGCCCACAGATATTCTTATTCATGAAAACAATACATTACCTATATATTCTATATAGGGAAAGTAATAAATTGAAAACTTAATTTACAAATCCAGCCCTGTGATACTCTGAAACTATTAAAAATATAAAAATTTTGCCATGATATAGAAAAGAAATGAAACTCTCTTACAAATACATTATTATAAAATGGTGATGTACCCATCATAGTACTTTCCCTATATTTTACACGAAAACTATAAGGTTTACGCAAAAAAGCTATTCTTAATGATTTGTTCACCATTGAATTCTCTATAATTATTTGTAATGCAAGTTTCATGTAACTCTGACAGTTTATTAGCAATTGGCAATTGGCTTTAAAGTAGTTAGAAAGCCAGCAAAAAATAATAATTTTGCCTTAAAAAACAATCGAAAACATTTAGGAAAAATAAAGAAAATTTGTTTAAAATAATTGAAATTACAGAAAAATACATTACTTAAGAATTAAAACAAATTCAAACAATAATTATATAAGTAAAATGTTTAAAAGGTCTTGAAATTAAAAACAAATATGTTTCTATGATATATTGTTATCTGCTTAGAAATAGTTGACTTTTTGTAATTAAAAAAAAAAACAAATGAAAATCTACTACCAATAGCTAACTAAAATAACAATTAAAATTTTACAAATCCAAATGCAAACAAATCCAATAAAACAACAAACAATTTATAGTAAATTGTAATTAAAGTATAATCACTTTCTTTACAAAATTGTTTTTATTGACTAGATGCACATTTCGAACACGAAGTGAAGAAAGTGATAATACTTTAATTACAATTTACTACATAATGATCTTCACGTAACTTCAAAAAAATATATTTTTAAAACAATTTATAGTTTACGAGAAAGTAAAAAATATTTCTAGTTTAATTAAACATTTGTAAAATAATTGAAATTTTACGAGAACAGAAAAGCAATTGCAATCAAAATTAAAAATTAAAGCTTTATAGGAAACAACTGAACAAACAATTTAAATTTGCAATATGAAATGTATTAGAACAATTTGAAATTTTACAAAAAAAAACTGGAAAAAAATTAAATCTAATTAAGATAAAATTTTATTTTACCGCTTGCTTTAAACTGGTTGGAATTTCACAAATAAAATAAATTTTGCTCAGAAAAAAAAAACAATTGAAAAACAATTGGTCATCTCCCATCTGGTTTCTTCCAACAATATCGTATTTTTATGCATTAACCTAGCATACTCCTGACCTACCACAAGAAACCGTATGTTGACCTTGCGTATCCCTGACCTAAGTTAATGGCCAAACAATTGTTGTAAGTCAAGAGTACGCTACGGAAATCTCAAATTTATGAAATTTGAAATGGTTAAATTGATCCAAAAAAATATTGAACTGTGCAAAGGAAAATATTAGGAAAAAACTTTTTTTCTTTATTTAATATTGGTGTGTTAACAAATACGTTTTACACAGGTCAAATTCAAACATAATATATTAGTTCTTAGAAATTCAGTAACGTCTAAACATACATTTTACAATTGAATTTAAAACAAAAAAATCACAAAATAGAAGAGTATAAAAAAATGATTGCTTAAAAAATAATTAGAAATAATTTAAAACCTACTCAAAAAAGCTTACAATTTAAAAGTTAAAATAAATAAATCTTCCTAAAAAAGTAAGTTGACAAATGAAAATCTACTACCAACAACTGTACATTTCCTTTAACTAAAATATATGAAACTTCAATTAAAACAATTGTTATTTTACAAAGAAACATTAAATAACAATTGATATGTACTAAAACAGAACGGACTTTTTTTTTAAATGTTTTGGAAGCATCTTAAAACAGACTTTTAAAAAAACTGTTGTACTTAAGATTTAAATTTTCTGATATTTTACTTGAAACCATTGAAATTTTACATAGGAAAAAACTAAACAAACAATTAAAAACTAATAAAATTATCATAATTATTTTGATAAAACTTTCGAAAATGTAATTAATACAATTGAAATAACACACACAAAAAAAATATAAAAACATTTGATTTTATACTTGAAACAATAAAAAAAATGCGAGAAAAAAAATTAAATCTAATTAAATAGTTTTATATTTTTAAAAATTGACTAATCTTGTGACACAATTGAAACTTTACTGTTTTAAGCCTTTTTTTAATAGTTGGAATTTTATTAAAAAAATAAATTATTTTTGTCCACAAAAAACAGTTGAAACCTTTAAAGAAAATTAAAATTTGAGAGGAAAACAAAATTGAACAACAATTATGAATTACAATGGAATAATTCTAAATTTTCTACAAAAAAAACTAATTAAAATTGAGAGAGAGACAAACATCTTTATTTATTATTTGTTACATATTATTATAAATAACAATTGTATTTGATTTTTATTAACGGCTATCGACCAATGGTCTTTCTGCCAGTCTTTGTTAGTTATTATTGTTAGTTGTCCGTTGATGATTATGTTGATGAAGATGTAGATGAATCATGAAAAGATGATATGAATTCGAAAATAGTTGTGGAAGTATATTTGGTTTTAGGGGGGTGTAAAGGGTTGCGGGGTAAACATAGGTGCTTGAGGATGTCTTGGATAAAAAATTGAATTACACGAAAAAACTAAAAAACATTCTACTTAAAACAATTAAAATTTTCAAAAAAATTAAATTAAACATATTAAATTTAAAAAAAAAACATTTTTAAAGTTACTTGTATAATAGAAATTTTACTTTTTTGCTTGCTCTAAATGAGAAAAAAGAATTTTGCTTAGAAAAGCAATCAGTTTAAAACTTGAAGAGTAAATGACAGGAGTATAAAAGTTTTTAAAGAATACATATTTGTATATATAAAGAACAATTTTAATGAAACATATAAAAATTTTAAAAATACTTTAATAAAAAACAATCATTTTCTTAAAAATAGTTGACTTAAAAAAACAAATGAAAAAAAGCATATTTTCTAAAAATAAAACTTTTATAAAGTCACCTAGAATACTAGAATAATTGAATGTTTTCAAAAAACAAAATATCAATTGGAATCCCATAAAACAATTGTAGATTTTACAAAAAGATGTACTTTAAAACTATTAAAATATTATTTAAAAATATATTGGAAATTCTATAAAAACAGTTGTAAAGTTTCTAAGAAAAAAAGTATTCACTGAAAATAATTGAGAAAGAACTACAAGAAACAATTGTAATCTGGAATAAAATAATTATAATTTTTTTTTGAAATTTCACCTAAAACAATTGAAATTTTAGCGGAAAATACACTGAAGAATCAACTCAAAATTGCAATAAAATGAATCTGAATTTCTAAAAACCTTCACATCACAAAACGATACTAAAAAAGTTAAAGTAAATTAGAGTTTTAAATATAAAAAAAAAATTATTTAAAATGATCTTAAAACTTACATTTCAGAGCAAAGAAAAATTCTAAAAAAAAGCAATTGAAAATTGTAATAAAATAATTCTAAATTTTCTAAAAATAATTTTAATAAAATGCTTTAAATTTTACACGAAAAGAAGAAAAAATATTTTATTCTAATATTAAGGGTTGTTTATAGAAAGGCACTTGTGCCTTTCTATAAACAACCCTTAATATTAAAAATGTTTCACCACGTGATAAACGAGAACCAAATTCAACAAATATTTTATTCTAATTATTTATGATCCAAATTCTTAATTTGGATTTAGTTCTGGTAAATCTACAGAGGACGCAGTGCTAGACTTAATAAACTTCATTGTACAGGCTTGTGAAGATCGTGAACATTATATAATAATAATAGATTTATTTTCCCAACAGAAAAAATTCCAATTACAGGGAAATGTTACAATTAAATATAATTAAATATTGCAACGTTTCTAGATTTATCAAAATGTGTCAATCACCAGTTACTGATAAAACAGCTATTGCATTATGGTTTTGATGAAGCCTCAAAATTGGTTAAGTCATACCTATATGATAGACAACAGCATGTGAGGATGGGGGAGATAGTGTCATCCAAAATTACAGTAATTCATGGGGTACCACAAGGTTCCATATTGGGTCCTCTTTTATTCTTAATTTACATAAATGATTTTACATATCATCAGAATATTAATTAGTAAAACTATACAATATGCGGATGACACTTCTTTAGTCACAAAACATGGTGATTTTAACGAGCTGGTGGACCGTAACCATAGTGCAAAAGTGCAAAATTGGTTCAACAGTAATAAACTTGTAGTAAACGAAAGTAAAATGGTCGACATGTTGTTCTCACTGTGTCCCTGTGAACAAAATTTAGAATTATCGACCAAATTTCTCGATGTGAAAATTGATTCTTCTCTTGCTTGGAAATCACATGGTGACTTACTAACAAAAAAATCTGCTGTTTGAAACAATTGCAGCGAATAAGCACAATAAAATAACGGGTGTCCAACAATTATTGCAGTCCCGGGTGGCGTTGGAATCAAAAACGTAGGTCAATTCTTTCATGTTAATTGTCAAACATAACCTAAATGTGCATTAAAAATGTCAGTTTATTTATTTGCAACATGTAAGAATCGACCTACGTTTTTTATTCCAAGGCCACCCGGGACTGCAATAATTGTTGGACACCCGTTATTTAAAAGTGTGTATAAATTACAAGTATATCAAAATATATACTTTCAACAAATGTCAACATCAACTATCCAGTAAGTAATCAATTTGTTTAAAATATGTCTCATTAATTATCTATCATCTCTAGGCTCTTACTTATAGAGTGTTAGATGTTATTTTACACCTGTCATGTGTCATCTGTCAACAATTATCAACTGTCATGTGATTTCTTATTGTTGACTCTAATCAATTTGTCTACTCTATCTGTCGTCTTAATTATCTATCATCTATTGGGTTTTCACTAACAGATTTTTGATGTTATTTGTCATCTACCATCTATTATTTGTCAAAAATCATCAATCATTCTCATACCTTAATGTTCTATCATATTTTAGCTACCATCTGTAAAATTGTATGTGCTTTCTGTCTTCTACATGAATCAATTTTTTTGCTATCTTTTACCTTAATTATTTCATCTGTTAGTTATTATATATCAAACAGTAGATATTTTTTGTCATCTGCCATCTTCTTTTATTTCATCAGTGGTCTTTTATCATCTAGTACTTATGATTTATAACATTTTGACAGTAATTATTTTAATGTTAAGAGTCATCTACTTGTCTACTATCTGCTATTTCTCAACGATCATTTGTCAATAAAATTAAATTCTCACTTAACCCGTGTTAAAACATGTTTATATTAATTAACCTTCTAATTATCGTTTGTCATCATTTAGCTATTAACTATCAACTGTCAAGTGGTACTTATTATTAAATCATTATTATAATAAGTTATTTCGGATTGCTTGTATCCTGTAAAATCTAAATCACGTCTGTAGGCATCAATTAAATGACCGTACACGATTATACAGATCGTTGGTGGGTGGAATAGCGAAATAAATTATTCAGCGCTTTAAACGTATACAGAGAGGGGGCTAATAAGCATTATCCAGTTTCACTCACACGTCGTGATTCGATTATCGGAACTAGGGGGGCGGCTGTGTGTGTGTGTGGGAGAAATCGAGCACCCACCAACCTCCTTAATAAGCAAACGGCCGTGAAAAGGGTTGAAGGGTGTCACCCGACGTTCGCAAGCCACCACATCCGCGTAATCCCCGTCATTATTCGGACGGAAATGCGACTTAGACTCGAAAAATCGATACGAAAATTTCTAAACAGACCGCCGCCGATTCGGTGTTTTGATTCCGTGCAGTAATTACAAACGGGAATAGCGGAAAGGCCCGGCGGCAGTGGCGGCGGCGGCGGCACGCGAACACGGCATAAATTGCGTTTTATTTTTCGCCCGCGATGCCGAGCCCCCGTGTTTCCCCATTAATAACCGCCCTAATTAAATTTCAAACGGCGCATCTTCCACCAACCCCACACGATGCAACACTGCAACCTGTTAACGATTTTATTATTATCTGAACACAATTAAATTACCTACGTAATTTTATTAAAATAATATATAGTTTTAATATGTGATGGTAACAAATGATCAGTTGAATTCAATAAGGAAGGTGGTGAAAATAATCAGCCTGATTGCCCTCATCGTTATGATATACGAGTATCGAATAAGGCCGGTTATCAATTACGTTAATGCCCCCGAGGGCCGTCCGGATCAAAGTTAATTCCGAGGCGACTCGACGGAGCCCACCTACCTTCCAGGGTCACACCTGACGCATTTTCGGCTAATGGAAATAAATTCAACAAGTCGTCCACCGCCCTAATCACGACCGCTTACCCCCCAAAAGCAAGTGCGATTAGAACTAAACTGTGCGGTGGACGTTTCCGACAGCCGGTGTATACTGAGTGGATGAAATGACCAAAATCCGCCACCCCAGCAATCCCTCTAACCAACTCCTATATGACTCTACCCATTAAGGAACGCCTTCTATACTTAAGCGAAAAATTTTTAGTACATTTTTGACTCATGTTGTCACATTTTTTCCAAAAGTCTTGCCTTTATGCTTTCACAGTTTAATAATTTCCATCAATTTTTAGAATTTTGTAGCACGTTTCCGAAAATTTTCTTCTTTTTTGTCACTTTATATTTACGTAATTTATTTCCATTTTTTTACAATTGGTAAAAATGTTCTTAGAAGGTTCTAATATTTTCCACTTTTAAGTGAAAGTAAAATGATGGAAAATTCTAAAAAAAAAAGAAGTACTCAAGAGCATTTTTACCAAATGCAAGTAAATTTCGCAAATAAGTGAGAAAAAAAGAAGACAAGTTTCATTTATCCTGTGAGATTGTTTTTCCAAGAGTTTCAGAATGTTAATGTTTTATAGCGCTTCTTTTTACCCATTAAAACATTAAAATTTATTCTCCAAAATATTTTATACTAAATAATTTGGAGCATCACTTAGAAAAAGTACGTTTATTAGTTTCAATTGTTTTTGTTTATTTTCATCTATTTATCAATTGTTTCAATTCTAAAAATTTAATAATTAAAATGTATATTTTAGCATCGTTTATCAATTTGTTTAAATAAGCTTTAAATCATTGCGTTCGTTAAGTTTCTATTGCTTGTATTATCAATTTTTAATTCAATTGTTTTCTATTAAGACATTTAATTGTTTTGGCTGCTTTCACGTTACTTTATATCATTGCTTTAAACCATAATAAACCGCATTTAAATTTAATACAGACTTATAAAGTTGGAGTTCTCTATATCATTATTTATTCTAGCGTACTCCTGACCTATCACAATGGCCTATCGTACTCCTGACATTTCTCAATAGCCTACGCATTAACATAGGTCAATAGTACGCTATTTTAATCGTATATTCTATAAAGGTTTGATTTCTAACCAATATTTTAAATTATTTATATTAATAATACTACACATTTTCATTGACAAACTTTTTTAAAGTTAACATTTATATAAGAAATAATGAATAATTAATGATGTTTTAGTGTGTTAGGCTATTTTTTTATGTTAATTTATTAGTAGATTTAAATTATTTTCGATAGTTTGATGTCAGTGTAATTTTTAATTAAATCATTTGAGTTGATGTGAAATATACGATGTACATAATTTATATATAGAGTATCATAAGTACATGCAGAATTTAAATTTACAGTATCGACTTCGGCTAGTTTTGACGTAGGTGTAATAACTCGTTGTTGCAATTTGTTATTTATTATTGCGGCCACGTATCGCATTTCCGATTATTAAATTAATTATTAGAGTTGTGCGCGCTCGTAATTATTCGCGCACAATTTTTAATACGTTGCATCGTAAAATTAAAATGAAAACGCGCACAGGGGATAATTAAAATGCAATTATTAACAGTTTCCGAACGTAAATATTGCCAGATTAGCACTAGTTGGTGCTTGATTAAAAATTTAAAATTTGATGAACTGATTGACGATGCACTCTGAAATCTATCATAATTTGTATTTATTAGAAAAATATTTCTACTGTACGATTTTGTAGTATGGAAATATATAGCCTCCACTTTAACTTCATCGTTTTCACAGTTGAAACCTTTAGAAGAAAGAGATTAATGCGAGACAGCTGCGTACTGCTAACGCAGGGCATTATCCCCCAAGGGGTGTGACGGATCATGGTAATTGCGTCATTATAGTTAAGTTATCGATCGGCATTTATATTTAACTAATTCATTTCATACATCGATCGCACTAATTAAATTATTATTACGTATGAATAATTGAATAATTCGCGATGATGTTAGATTGGTAATATTATAATGGCACATATGTTTATATAGAAGCAGAACTATAATTACACTAAGTACTTGGCGTGCAATCTGCGCTGCAAACCCTCCCACTCGTCCCTTTCACCCTAAACAATGCCATTTATGTAAATTCCGCATAATCAACATCAATGCATATATTTGGCGGTAATGTAACTCCAATGGAAACGGCTTAATTGCATACATTTAACGACCACGACGTGAATAATTAACAACTGGTGGTCTTGTAATATATAACTTATTCCTAAGTAATTTTTAAATTGTATATAATACTCTATTATTCATTTATTAATTCGCTATTAATATATTTATTACATTATTAATAAATTTATTACATCTTCAAGAACTGAATAATGTTTCCAAATACATCCCTTATCGTGGGAATAAGCAGATAACTTCATTCGATAAACCAGTAGCGCACATATCGCGTGATCGCTGCCAATAACTTATTCAAAGCGTCGCCCCCAACAAGCATGAACTTGTTTCTAATTCAAACAGCCAAACACAACAAAATTACGTAACGTAACGGACGCGTTGCCGTAGGTCGGGATCATCGATCGTCGATAACGGCGAAGAGATAAACCGTTTTAATGGGTGCAAATTTTAAACCAACCAACCACGAGGAAATGGAATTTGTTTGTGTTTGTGTGTGCACATGTCCGCCAGATTGATTCCGTTCCGTTTATTTTTCTCCCGGCGCGACTTGTTGATGATGATCCGATCAATCATCATGTTTCTATGACGGCCGAAACAAGGGCGTCGAAATTGAATTAGGCCGTGACGGAAATTAGTTCGTGCCGCACATCGTGGTGATTTTGAATGCGGGTTAATCAATCAGTACACTGTTTCGATTTTGAGTTTTAATTAGTTCCACACATCACGTTTGTCTTTTGTTTTTCTCTGCGTTACAATTGCGTTTTTAAATAAATAATGTAAAATATTGGTTATAAAATAGACAAGTAACATTTTACAAACTTAATAATATGTACACTTGAACAAGTGTACTCCTGACCCAGGTCAATGCGTAGTTTATTGCGATAGGTCAGGAGTGCGATACATAATTCTACTTATTATTGTGGTAGGTCAAGATAACGCTAGAATAAATAATAGTCTAGAGAATTAGAAGTTTAGAAAGGTATATTAAATTAATATTCCTAATATTATTACTTGAAATAAAGAGTGATAATACAATCGTGAAGAAATAAAAATTATATAAACATATTTTTAGAAATACTAAATATTTTAATGACATTAAATTAATAAATATTGCCAAAACGCTATTGTCAAATAGATAAAAACAAACAAAAGTAACAAATTAATAAAACTAACAAAATGCCTCTTCTTTATATTATTTAAAAAAAAGCAACGAAACATTATATGTGTAAAATGTTTGAGGTAATCAATGCAATCTTTTAAAACTCTTTTATTAGTAAAAGAAATTAATAAATGGTAAAAAAGTTTAATTATAAGAATGGTGACGACCGTTACTACGTCGTAATTCATGATAAATACTAAACTAACACACTACAATATTTCATAGTAAAAGAGTTTATGATTTTTTTTTAAACAATCTTACAGAATGAAAGATTTTTTTTTTATTTCTATAAGTGGAAGAAAATTCTAAATAAAATGGAAGAAAGTGCTACTAAAATTTTCCTAAATTGAAAAGCAAAAAAATATGCAAATGTAGAGTAAGAAAAGTAGACAACTTTTAGACTTTTTTCTTCTTTTCGATATTTTTCAAATAAATTCCGAATTTTCCAGCAATTTCTCATTTTTTTATTTCTTACTTTGTTTAAGCAGAATTTTCTAGCTTTTTTCTTTTCTAGGAATCATGGAATTTTTGAAAGAATTCTGTATTCCAGACATTTTATTTTTTTCCACTTTTAGCTAATTTTTTAATGAAAATATTTTTTCTTTTTTACATCTCCCGGAAACTTTGTTTTCGCAATTTGGAATTTTTCTACAAATCCGACAGTTTTAGATTTTTCAAAAAGTCGCTCAAAAGTATATTTATCAGCAGAGTTTCCAGCTAATTTTCATATTGAAGAATCTTTCCTCCAAACTGCAGACATTTTCTAGAATTTTCTAGATATTCGTCTTCCAATTTTATTTTTATATTACAGTTTCTGCTTCCTGTTTTAAAGTTTTTCTTTTGAAAATTATATTTTTTTTAGCAACTTTAAATTTCAAAATTTGTAAGGAATTTGTGAACATATTTTTTTACGAAATATTTTCGTGTTTTTTCTAATTATTAATTAATTTTCTACAACGTAAAGGACTTATATATTTTTATTATATTTTTTTTTATATTTCTTGCTTTGTTTCTACTAATTCTAGAGTTTTATAATTTTCTAGAAGTTCCTCAAACAATTTCGACTGCGTGTTTATTCTATTAATAATCTTTCCTCTTTGATGGAAAATTCTAGAACAATTGAATTAGCAGAAAATTTTGAAATGTAAAAGCAAAATTACTACGGTTAAAAAATTATTCAAAAAATTTTCACGAAATCAATACATTCTGTGTATAGAGAGAGTAAGAGAGTAACAACAGTAAAAAAAATATGGTATTATTTCATAAGTAATAATTATTTTCTCTAATTACATTCGTGATTTGTAATTTCGTCGCAATTACAAGCCCCGAAAAAAAAGTCAAAGAGGGAACAAGGTATACAATTCTTTTTTTATGCGCCTCATTTCGTTTATTTCGTTATTTCGTAAGGACTTTCGCAGTAAAACGTTAATAGAGAGAGGGGCGATGGGTGGAGGGAATTGTCAGCGGTGCATATTTCTGGTGGAGGCGCCGGGCATCAGTCAGCACGCCGCCGTACTAAAAATGCCTTAAACGGGATTAATTTCACTTTTAGTGAGGAAGAGGGGGGAGGGGGCGGTTTTACGGCCCGTAAAAGACCGATGTTTATTCCTGCGGGGATGCAATTGCGCGGACGGCCTACTAATTTCGAATTTTACGTGTGATGAAAACTGCCGAAATTTACGCAGAATGTGAGTAATAATGTAAAAAAAAATTTTGTTACATGTAAGTAAGTAAATAATTTTTGGTAGTTTTAAACCAATTTGTAATGTTTCTATAATTAATACTCTTTGAAGAAAAAAATCGATTGTATCAGTTAGTTTTATTCTAACTTTCCAAATAAAAGTTGATTTTTTCAGTCCGAATTTTCCAATTGAAAAATGAGAAAAAATGATTATTAAGATAAACAGATTTTGGCTTCAACAGTTGTTCTTTATCCGTATGAATGGGACAGTAAAAAATGTTCAAATTTCGTTTATTTTTTAGTTAAAGAAACGTTTAGAAAAACTATTAGCCTAAATTGTCATTTGTTTTACAAGACATCCTATCCAGAAAAGGAATGGATTGTGCTAATTAATGTTATTCTAGCAGTCCCAATTAAAAAAAATTTAAATCACAGATTTCCACTTGAAAAAAAAATTGAAGAATTTCAAGAAAACTTTATTTTCAAACTAACATTATTATACATCATTAAAATCGTAACGAAAATAGAAATCGATTAGCTTGCATAGATTTTCTCTATCTCTTTACACTAATAAGTAAAAAAATTATTAAAATGCAGTTTTTGAGAAAAGTGAAATTTCTATTGTAATTTTTAATATTTATAGATAATAAATATGTTTTTAAAATAAATAAAATGTTTTTACTAAATTGTTTCACATTAGCTATCCAAACTTTAAAAAAGCAAAATCTTCAATTTGTGATTCCCACTTGAAAAGTAACAAAACCTTTTGTTCTCAAAGTCTATATTATTATAGATTATAGAAATCAAAATCGTTTTTAAAAATGCAGCTGGCCTAAACAGTATTCCTCTTTATATCCGAATAAGGACGTAAACCATATCAAAATGAGTTTAAAGTTGGTATTAAAAATATTGTTATGAATATTAAAGATCCTCTTCTGTAGAAAAACTGACTACATTAGTTAACTTAACTCTAACTAAAAAAATAAGATGATTTTTTTTGGAAATATCTCTCAATTAATTGCACTAATCAGTTTAACTCTAGCTGTCTACATAAAAAAAAAACTTACTTTTTTATTCCGAGAGTTCCATTTAAAACATGGATTTTTTTTAGATAACTCTACGTCGTCTTAAGAATTTTAATCGATTAAAGTGAAGACATTTTCTCTATATTTTTTAATTAGGGTATAAACATTTATCAAAATATAATTTTATTTAAATAAAAGTGAACAATTATTGGAAATTTTCTGTTTAAATTGTGATTATTTATAGATTAAACATTTTCTCAAAATACAAAATAAATAATTGAATGTTTTAGTAAGTTTACTTTTTGCTATCCAAATTTTAAAAAAAAAAACATCTCCGTTATTCCAAAATTTCTACTAGAAGATTTTTCTATCAGTTCAAGTATGAAAGTAAAAAATTATCAAAATGTATTTTTTAAGGAAAAATGAAGAATTATTTTCATTTAATTTTGATCAAATTGTCAATGTCTATAAACAGTAGATTTTTAGAAAATGCGTACTTTTAAATTTTTAACTGATTTTTTAAAGCAGTTTCATTTTTTTAAACAAGTTTCAATTGTTATTTTACAAATTTTATTCCTCTTTTTACTCCTCTAAATCTAGTTTTAAACTATATTTTTAAGTTGAAATAAAACAGCACAGCCTCTTTGGTGATTTTTTTAAATTGTTTTGAAAGAAAAGTTTTAATGTTGAACTGTTTTTTCCAACAGGTTTAATTTTTTACTTAACAAGTTTGTATCTAGTTTCTTTTGTAGTTTAAAATGTTTATCTGAGAATCTTTTTAAATTAATAATTTTGAACAAATTTCAATTTTTTGTTAAAGAATTTTTTTTATTTTTAGCAGAATTTATTTTTTAATTTTCAATTTTTTAATTTTTTATTTTTAAATGTTATTTTTACTAAATTTCAGTTGATTTTTGTTTTACCAAATTTCAGTTAATTTTTAAGTAAGTTATTACTGTCTTTTAAATGTTTTTTTTTTTGATAATTTTTTCCATTGTTATTTTGACACATTTTTCAACTGTGTTTTTAGGTTTATACTGTTTATTTATTTATAATTTTTTAATCATTTTTTTCTTAATAGGGTATCTCTTTAACAAATTTAAAAATACCTTTCTTAAAACTTTTAATTAATTTTAAAATTAAATTGAAAAATAGAAATAAGATGGCTAAAATATTTGATATACTATTTTTGTGTTATTTTTCTATACTTTTATTAAAAGCAAAGTTTTCTTGCCTTTTAATTGCCAGAAAATTAAAATGTTTTTATGTTAGCAAATTTTAAAATCTCTTTTTTAATTTTTAAATGTCATTTTTCCCAAATTTCAATTATTTTTTTAATCAAATTTCAAATTATTTAAAAGTAAGTTGAAAAGGTTTTTGCTGCTTTATAGGAAGTTTTTAGATAATGTTTTGAAAACTTTTTAATTGCTATTTTAACAAATTTTCAACTGCTGGAAATTTTTTTGTTTCATTTAAATTTTTTTTTTAAATTTCACATGTGAAATTAAAAACTAATGAAAGTTAAAAATATACCATCTGAACAATTAAAATCTGCTAAGAAAACCCAGTGTTAAAACATAAAAAAAACATATTTAAATCGGAAGAAAAAAGCACTCTAAAAGTTAAAAAAAAAAAAAAAACTTGCTTAAAAAGTTAGAATTCAGGAGAAGAATAATGGTTAAAACATATTTTAGAATATTTTAAGCTGTTTTAGTCCTAAACTCAGCAAATTTCACCATTTGCACAATCTCAAAACTTAAATGTTAAAATTTTCTACTGTATTAAATTCAATAATTTTCTCCTCTGGGAAAATAGTTCTTTAAAGAAATTATATTTCTATTAAAATTTAAGTAAACAGTTGAAACTAAACTCTCTAAACATATGTACAAAGGAAATCTACTAGAAACAAAAAATAAATTGTTAATTTTCTAAAAAAAAAAGTCCAGCACTTTTTTAAGTTTAACCAAGTCGATTTCCCTACTGAAATGGAGGTTTATTTTGTACAAACGTAGGAAATTTGAGCAAAAATTGACTAATTCTTTAATTTTATTTTACAGAAACCACACGTTGTTATGTTTTCTGTCAGCTATTAAATATTATATGTTATTTTACAACAGTCAAATGCCACTTGCCAAATCCAATATGTTTACAACTATCAACTGTCATATGTCGATGTATAATGTTTTTAAACTATGTAATGAAGTTATTAAATCGTATATGTTATTCTACAACAATCAACTATTAGCTGTAATTAGTTAACTATCAGCCGTCATCGTCAACTGTCAAATGTGGCCTTATTTTACAATTAATAATTATCAGCTATAATCCGTCATTGATTATTTTTAAAAAATCCACTTAAACCTGTCAAATATGACGTATCAACTGTCATTTATTATATCTTATATTTTATTTTATAACTATCATCTGTCAGCAGAAAACTGTCGATTGTCGTCTGTAAACTGTCAAATGAGAAATATCATATGTCAGTTCTCTGCCAACTGTTCCTTAGAAGATATTCAGTATACGTTATCATTAACAAACTGTCCAAATAATAAAATATATATTAGTCCTTTACGTTGTAGAAAATTAACTAATAATTAGAAAAAACACGAAAATATTTTCGTGTTTTTTCTAATTATAAATTGTCCAAAAGTTTCTAAGAAATTCTGCAATTTTCTTTGACAAATATTTATTTCATAGATTTTTTTTTTTGCTCGTTTATTCTGATAATTAGAGAAACTCTATTCAGGCAAATCGAGTTTAATTCTCTAAACAATTTTAATTTTAATAATGTGAAGTTTAAGAAAATGTTTGATAATTTGTTTGCCATTTTTCAATAGATTGGATAAACATTTTTGTTTTGTTTTGACAGCTAAGATGATACTTATTTCTCAATTTGTAGGAATGTCCATTACATACAAACAATAATTTGGACAAAAACAATCCAAATAGTTTATCACTTTTCTTAAACAAACAACAATAATATTGATAAGTTTTTATTCAAATATTCGGATCGATAAATCAAAAAGTCCAATCGATTTCAATTCTGGTAATAATTTAAATGATGTATAGATATTTGAAGAAAAATTGTCTTCGCTTTTTTCTAACATTTCAAGTAGAAATCTGAGATTTAAAATAGTTTCCTCATCTATAAAAATTTACAATTTGTCTAGAAAATTTCAAGTAATTCTTTACTTTTCATTTCCAAACAAAACAAATTTTGATATGTCTTTACTGCATTATTCGAATAGATAGAGACAATTTATTTAGTTTAGTCCAATTAATTTTAGATTTTATGGCGATATTGATGATGTATAACAATGAAGAGTTTGATTGTATATATTTAAAATAAAATTTTAATTTTTCAAGTAGAAAATAGAGATTGAAAAATACATTTTTTTACTTACTGAATAATCTCTGAGTAAAACAAATAGTTTATTTATAGCAGTATTACTCTAGATATATAAGTTTTCAATACGAGATTTCCATCTGGAATTTTTTTAGAAAGGTTTTCTCCTCAAATTTAACATTATTAGTGTATTTACTGTATCTTGGCGAAATTCCATAATATATATTTAACATTTTTATACCCTATTGAAATCGTCTCGATTTAATCGATTATACTAAACAGAGTTTTTCCATTCACACGGAGCAGTAAAAACTATTTTTTTTAAATTTAATATTTCTCATGTTTGTAGGTAAAAAAATAAATTATTTGAACGCGCCTTAGATAAACAAGACATTATAGCCCCTCATTACGCTATTAGCCTGTTTATTGTTCCGAAATGTCTATCGACAACATACGTGTTAGGGGTGTGCATACACTTTGATGTGATGGATGGTTGCGGGGTGTGTTTTCTCCTCTGTCGGTCTGGGCGCTGGTTAGTTAGCGTGTGCGAGCGTGTGTATATGTATTGTTTCCCTATCCTCGTTAGGGGATGATTAAGGTTCGATCAGTGCCGAACAAATCGCAGGGTAGAGGCCGTTTGAGGATTAATTCGAAATTGTCTAATTTTCCCTTTAATTTCAAGGGGGATTATCCTTTTCTCATCTCTTTTTTTACGTCTGATGTAACTGTAACTATAAAAGTTACAGTGATTAGTTAATTGTATTAACGTTGATTTAATTATAATTAACTCACAAAAAATAGTACCAATCTAGGTTTAATTTACTAAAGATTAGAAATAAATTAATAATTTAGAAATCTTAAAGTAATTATTTTCAGCCGTTTTGTTGGAAAAACTGTATTCAATTTAAAACTGAGAGCCCAAAATGTGCAAATTTTGGTCAAAACTTTAAACTACTACTGAAAAAGGTTCTAATGATGTTTCTAAGGTTTTAGTCGTTTCTTATTAATTTATTTATTGCGTTAATAATTCATATATCAAAATTGATGCTGATATAACTAGAATGTGGAATACTGGACACCCACCCCCACTATATACATATATTAAAATTCAAATTGAAACACTGCGATTAAATTTCTCAATAACATTCGTAACAAATTGGTTATCATTTTTAGGAGACTAAAGCAGTGACAGTAGATAATATTTAAGTATATGTAGGATGAGTGGGTGGCCATTATCTCAACTTTCATTTCTTTTATTTTCTGCGTCGATTTTTAACAACTAATTGCACCAAAGAGAATATTTAAGCCATAAATAAATTATAAAGTTTCTTAAAATTAGAGATTATTACAGTAAATCTCTGGTTGATGTGTTTGGGATTGGAAGGTGGGATAGTGGCCACCCACCCACCCTACATATGTATACCTACTATAACTACTGTTACTGCTTTTGTTTCCAAAAAATTATAACAATTTATGGGCGAATGTTATTGAAAAATTGAAACTCTCTATTTTAGTTTAAGTTTCAACGAATATGTAGGGTGGGTGGGTGGTCACTATCCCACCCTCCATTTCTTTTATTACCAGCGGCAATTTCTCTATAGGTAATTGTTTCAAAGATAATATTTAAGCAATTATAAAGTTTTTTTTAAAATTAGATATTATTATAGTTAATCTCTGGTTGAGGTGTTTGTTATTGGAGGATGGGATAGTGGCTACCCACCCACCCTACATATGCTAAAATACTTCAGCTACTGTTACTGTTTTTGTTTCCAAAAATGTATAACAATTGGCGAACGTTATTGAAAAATTTAAACCCTCTGTTTTAGTTTAAGTTTCAATGTATATGTAGGGTGGGTGGGTGGCCACTATCTCACCCTCAATTTCTTTTATTATCAGCGTCAATTTCTTAATAGGTAATAGTAAAAAAAAGAATATATTAAAGCAATCAATAAATTATATAAAAATTAGGAATTATTATAGTTAACCTCTGGTTGATGTGTATGTGATTAGAGGGTGGGATAGAGGTCCCCCACCCACCCTACATATGCTTAAATACTTTAACTACTGTTACTAAGTTATTTTCCCAAAAATTTATAACAATTTATTTGCTAATGTTATTGAAAAATTTAAACGTATTATTTCAGTTTAGGTTTTAATATATATGTAGGGTGGGTGGGTGCATACTGTCCAACCTTTAGTTCCTTTATAATTAGCAGCGATTTATCAATAGAAAATTGTACTAAGGAAAATATTGAAGCAATTAATTATAAGATTTTTTTAAATTAGGAATTGTCTAATCGATGTATTTATGATTTGAGGTTGGGATAATGACAACCCACCCACTCTACAAATATTTAAAAACTTCAAATACTGTTACTGCTTATGTGTCCCAGAAAATATAACAGTGTAATTTATTTATTTATTTATTTTACTTCCTTACAAGTTCTATTAAAAAAATACATAAAAATATGTACACAAATTCACTAACTCAAAAATTTTAAACATAGAACTTGAAGGTGGAGTTCACATGCCCTTGTGTTCTTCCACTCGACCCACTCTACTTGTTGGTAACTGGTGATGATAATCATCAAATTATTCTAGCTACTGAGGCAATATTTTGCCCATTTTTGGTACTTTAGGTCCAATTTCTACAGACCTTTTATGTGTTATGTCATTTTGACATTTTTTTAAATATTTAACATTATTGAAGAATTTAAATCCAGTGCTTCCATTTAAAATTTAATTCATATGTAGGGTGGGTGGGTGTCCACTATCGAACCCTCCATTTCTTTTATTATCAGCGCCGATTTGTCAAAATTAAGTGTTGGACCAAAGAGATTATTTAATCAAATAAATAAATTATTAAGATTTTTAAAATTAGAGATTATTTCAGTTAATCGTTGATCGATGTGTTTGTGATTGCAGGGTGAGATAGTGGCCACCCACCCACCCTACATATGCTTAAATACTTCAACAACTCTTACTACGTGTGTTTCCAAAAATTTATAACAATTTATTTGCGAATGTTATTGAAAAATATAAACTTAGGATTTTAGTTTAAGTTTTATTGTATATGTAGGGTGGGTGGGTGGCCACTATCCAACCTCGATTTTCTTTATAATTAGCATCTATTTATTTACAGAAAATTATACTAAAGAAAATATTTAAGCAATAATTTTATTTAAATTAGGGATTGTTTCAGGAAATCTCAGGTCGATGTGTTTATAATTAGAGGTTAGGATAATGGTCATCCACCCACCCTACAAATATTTAAATACTTCAAATTCTGTCACTGCTTTTTTCCGAAAAAATATAACAGTGTTCTTGTGATCGCTATTGATGAATTTAAATATAGTGTTTCAATTTAAGTTTCTATACATATGTAGGGTGGGTGGGTGGCCACTATCTCACCCTTCAATTCCTTATATTATCAACGTCGATTTCTTAATTGGTAATTATACATAAAAGAATATATTTAAGCAGTAAATAAATTATAAGTTTTCCTCAAATTATGGATTATTTCAGTTAATACTTGCACGATGTGTTTGATTGGAAGGTGGGATAGTGGCCACCCACCCACCCTACATATGTTTAAATACTTCAACTACTGATACTGCTTTTGTTTCCAAAAATTTATAACAATATATTTGCGAATGTTATTGAAAAATTTAAACTTAGGATTTTATTTTAAGTTTTAATGTATATGTAGGGTGGGTGGGTGGCCACTATCCTACCCTCCAGTTCTTTTATTATCAGCGTCGATTTCTCAATTAATAATTGTACATAAAATAATATATTTAAGCAATAAATAAATTATAAGGTTTCCTCAAATTTGGAATTATTTCAGTTAATCCCTGCACTAGGTTTTTGTGATTGGAGTGTGGGATAGTGGACACCCACCCACCCTACATATGCTTAAATACTTCAACTACTATTACTTGTTTTGTTTCCAAA
Organism: Ontholestes murinus; assembly: GCA_963969525.1. Taxonomy (NCBI): domain Eukaryota; kingdom Metazoa; phylum Arthropoda; class Insecta; order Coleoptera; family Staphylinidae; genus Ontholestes; species Ontholestes murinus. Next base: position 4,398,251 of record OZ018395.1, on the reverse strand, counting down.
ATTTTATAAATATTTATTTTTGAATATCATTAATAAAATTAAACATAGAGTTTCAATTTAAGTTTTAATGTATATGTAGGGTGGGTGGGTGGCCACTACCCTACCTTCCACTTTTTTTATTATCAACATCGACTTCTTAATAGGTAATTGTACCAAAGAGAATATTTAGGCAATAAATAAATTATAGAGTTTCTTAAAATTAGAGAATATTATAATCTTTGGTTGAGGTGTTTGTGGTTGGAGGGTGGGATAGTGGTCACCCGCCCACCCTACATATGCTTTAATACTTCAACCACTATTACTGCTTTTGTTTCCAGAAATATATAACTATTTATTTGCGAATGTTATTGAAAAACTTAACTTAGTGTTTCAGTTTAAATTTTTATATATATGTAGGGTGGGTGGGTGGCCACTATCCCACCCTTCAATTCTTTTATTATCAGCGTCGATTTCTCAATTGCTAATTATACATAAAAGAATACATTTACGCAATAAATCAATTATAAGGTTTCCTCGAATTTGGGATTATTTCAGTTAATTTCTGTGCGATGTTTTTGTGATTGGAGGGTGGGATAGTGGCCACCCACCCACCCTACATATACTTAAATACTTCAACTACTGTTACTGCTTTTGTCTCCAAAAATTTATAACAATTTATTTGCGAATGTTATTGAAAATTTAAACTTAGAGTATCAGTTTAAGTTTCAATGTATATGTAGGGTGGGTGGGTGGCCACTATCCCACCCTGCAGTTACAAACACATCGACCAGTGATTAACTGTAATAATCTCTAATATTAAAAAAGTTAATTAATTAATTTAACTAAACATTTTCTTTAATAGAATTACCTATTTTAAATGACAATTTCTCTTTAACTATAGAAGAAAGTTTACTAATTCATAAAAAAAGTTATTGGAGATTAGATACGAAACGTTATAAAGAAAAGGTATTCAGAAATTCAAGAATAAAAGAAATTGTGAACTAATTTCCAAGAACGAAGAATAAAGCGCTTCTTCTGGAAAATGCTCTCATCTTATGTCACAAGAAAGCAAGCATACATAAATTGATTAGAAGGTTATTTGCCAATCTGTAGTAGATTTTTTGGATATTAGATACGAAACTTCTTATAGAGAAAGTATTTAGAAATTCAAGAACTGAAACACTAGAAGGAAATGAGAATTTGCAGCAAAAAACATATAATGAAGTCAAAGTCTACGCGCTGCTTCTAGAAGGCTATGCAATTTTCTTACACAAAAAATCATCTTCATGTAATTTACCAACCCATGAGGACTTTTTTAAAGATTAGATATTAAACTTCTTAAAGTGAGTATATTTAGTAATCCAAAAACTAAAACACTGAGAGAAATTTAGAAGACAAGAAGACGTAATGAAGTCTATGACTGTGCTACAACAAGCATCTCTAAATAATAGAAATAGAATTCAATTTATCAACTGTATTTATTTATTTATTTTACATCTTTGTACTCCTTTCTAATAAAATAGAAAATATATAGAGATTTGTGCAAAAGAAGTATTAAACATTTAAAAGTTAAAATTGAAACATTAAAAATCTAGAATGAAGAATAATCTTAATTAATCGTAATTACAAATATATTTTTTCAATCAGTTAATATCACACAAACATTAATTAATCGTATTTTTTGCTTTAATTGAGATTTAAACTATTATTTTAATAATAAAATTAATTTCATAAAATATATTAGTGAAATTAATACGTTTTAATCATTACGATAAATTTGTTTGTCGACACGTTTAACTCCTATCAATTTGCATGTGTACTGTGTAGGATAATGATGGGCAATTTATTCAAATTGCATTTCATAAATTGCCGTCAAAGTTTTATGAAGTGGGCCATTAGGAGCTGAAAACTTTTATTCGCGAAGAAAAAGGAAAACGTTTTATGTATCCAGAGTATTACCATATCCTCTTATACATATTATTTTTGCGTGATGATAATAATAATAATAATAACACAATTGTTGAATGGAAAAGCGCGCACAAAATCCGACGGCTGGAAGCAACAGATTGATGATGGTGATGCACTCGCGACGCGGCACTCTTGGATTTTTCCGTTCCCCCCCACACACACTCACACACAATAACATACCTATAATTCCTCCCTTCGCTTTAAACTTATTTTCGTGTTTCCAAAAAAAGGGGTTTTCCGGAGGCGGCGGTGGGACACACAGAGTGAGAGATAGACAGAGAGAGAGCACTGAACCCGGCGCCTCACACACTTTCGGTACGTGCACGTTTCGCGGTTTCGCACGAACTGAGCTGTCACCGGTTTGCGAGAGGCTCGCGCGCATCCGTCTCACTCTGGTGCGTAGAGGCGGTCTCGTTCCGTCTCGCACCGCGCGGACGCCCGGCGTCGGCGTCGTGCGTGCCCCGTGCGGCGCTCCCGCCAAAGCTAAAGGGCGGCCCATTGACTGTGGCGGCCGGTCCGGCGTCCGCGGGGTACATTTCAAAAAGAATCGAAGATAACGAACGCACGGAATCGCAATTAGACGATCAACGAAATACGCAAGAAGACGGATGAGTAAAAAAGTAGAGATCAAAGCCGACGCCCACGCACAATAACAACATTCAACGCCGGAGCGTGACTAAACTTGCGTCGCAATTATTTCTACTTTAGGTCTTTTTATAGTACCTAATTAATTTTTCTTGTCCATTTTGGATCAATAAAGTTTCATTATTTTATTTAAGTTTTCCAAGAGTTTGTCATTCAAAATTTTTTATATATTTTCTATAATTTTTCTCTAGTTTCTATTCCAGATGTCAAGATTTGTTGTCAAGAGATGTAGAATGTTGATGTCTAGAAATAAATTCGACTATTTTAGAGTTTTCTAGAATTTCTAGGAGTTCTATAATATTTCTTTATTTTACTTTTTACTTTTCTAGAATCTTCTTAAAATGATCTATAATTCCCGATTTATAGGATTCAAGTGTTTTAGATTTTTCCATATTCTGAAAATCTCTTTCACGCTTTATTTTATTTATAATTATTAAATTTCTTGAAACTTTTTTTTTAATTTCTAGAATCTTCTCGAAGAGATCTAGAATTTTAGATTTCCAGAATTTAATTCGATTCTTCTATAATTTTTCAGAAAAATCACTTCCAGGTTCTAAAATTTAATTTCTTGTTTTGTTTTATTGGAGTTTTTCATGGATTCCTTTGAAATTTCTCAAAATTTTATGCAAAGCCCGAAATTTTTTTCTAGTTTCGTTTCCAGATTTCAAGATTTGTTACCAAAATTTAATTTAATAATTTCTTGCTTTGTTTTTATTAAACATTTACATGAATTTCTAAATTTTTTTCTCTGGATTCTCTTCCAGATTTCTTCAAGAGATCTTTAATTTCTAGAACTCAATTCGAATTTTCTAGAATTTTCCAGGAAAATCACTTTCAGATTCTGAAAATCAATATCACCCTTTGTTTTATTAAAATTTTCAATGAATTTATTTAAAAATAATTAGAAGTTCTAAATTTATTTCTCTGTTACCTTTTTCAGATTTCTAAAATCTAGAGCTCTAAAATTCCAGATTTATAGAAATGAATTCTAATTTGTACAAGTTCTATAATATTTCTCTAGTTTATTTTCCAAATTTCTGGAATATTCTTCAAGAAAATTTCTGGGATTTATTTCGCTTATTCTAGAACTTTTTAAGATGCTGACAATTTATTTCATGCTTTAATATATTGAAATTTTCCAAACATTTCTTAGCTAGTCTCTCTTCTAGATTTATAAATTCTTCTTCAAGAGATGTGGAATTCCAGATTTCTATAATTTAATTCGATTGTTCTAGAAGTTTCTAGCAAAGTCACTCACAGGTTCTTTTAATATTTACCTTGCTTTATTTTATTGAAATATTCCAGGAATTTTTTTAAAAAATTTCAGAATTTCTAGATGTTCTATAATGTATCTATAGGTTTATTTTTTTTAAAGATTTCAAAAAAGTTCGTAAAGGGTTCCGATAAATGCTCTAGCATGGAAACAAATCAAGGATCGTTATCAAAATGATTTATTTATTTATTTATTCCAATATGCTTACATAATATTCCAAAATTGTATAAAAAATCCACTAATGTCAACAAAAATTTCAATCACATATGGAAATGGCAGAGTTCACAAAAGAGCGTTCATGCACTCGTACCAATGCTTTCTTCAATGAGAAACTTGCTTCTTGAATCCCATCTCAGAATTTTTTCTTTAGCCAAACGCGGCATATTATATCCTCAAAGGGAATTTGCACAAATATGTGACTTATGTCATCTTGACATTAATAATTGCTTTAATATGATTTTTTTCTTTCATTCTGTAAAAATTTGAGTCAAGAATGTTGAGCCATTTTATTTATTCTCTCATCTGTCATCTATAATCTATTATCCGTCATCTTTCATCTGACATCGGCCTTCTATCATCAATCATCTGTTATCTATTATTTGTTAATGCTTTCAGAAGTTCCTGTCGTTTCTTGTTTAATCCTATCAGAATTGTTCAGCAATATTTTTTTTCAAAATTGCTATATTGATTTCGAAAATTTATTTTATTTTCAAATTGCAAGAATGCATTCAGAAGATTCTAGATTTTTCAGATATTTTTCCCACAGGTTTTTTCAGAGTTTTGGAATAACTAAAAAATGATCTAAAATTTAGATTCTAGAATTTGTAGGCAATTGCCATCATCTGTCATTTGTTTTCTATCATCTGTCATCTTTCATATATAAATTATTATTCGTCGTACACCATCTATAATCGATCATTTATTATCTGTCATGCATTATCACTTTCAAATTTTGAAAGATTCAGCAAACATTTTATTCAGAATTTAACAATTTTCCTTGCATATTTTTAGAATAATTTTTAGGCGTTATAGATGTAGAGTAAATGTATCTATTATCAATGTCATCTGTCATCTGTCATCTGTCATCTGTTATTTATCATCTGCCATCTTCCATGTGTCATGTGTCATCTGTCAAAGTTCATCTACCATCCAACTTCAATGTCATCTGTCATCTGTCATCTGCCATTGAACTTCAATGTCATCTGTATCAATCATCTGTCATCTGGCATCTGTCAACTGTCATCTGTCATTTGTCATTTGTCATGTATCATATGTCATATGTGACATCTGTCATCTGGCCATCTGGTCATCTGGTCATCTGGTCATCTGGTCATCTGGTCATCTGGTCATCTGGTCATCTGTCATCTTTCTAGAATAAATTATAGGAGTTGTAGGTGTATAGTAAATTTATCTATCACCAATGTCATCAATCGTCCATCTATCATCGATCATCTGCTATCAATGCCATCTGCCATCTATCATTTGTCATCTATCATCTGTCATCTCTCATGTTCAATTTTCCTTGCATTTTTAAAATAATTTTTAGGTGTTATAGATGTAGAGTAAATTTATCTATTATCAATGTCATCTGTCATCTGTTATTTATCATCTGTCATCTTCCATGTGTCATGTGTCATCTGTCAAAGTTTATCTACAATCGAACTTCAATGGCATCTGTCATCTGTCATCTGCCATTGAACTTCAATGTCATCTGTATCAATCATCTGTCATCTGTCATTTGTCATCTATCATGTCATCTGTTATATGTCATCCTTCAAAGTTCATCTACCATCGCACTTCAATGGCATCTGTCATCTGTCATCTGTCATCTGCCATTGAACTTCAATGTCATCTATATCAATTATCTGTCATCTGTCAACTGTCAACTGTCAACTGTCATCTGTCATCTGTCATTTGTCATCTATCATCTGTCATATATGTCATCTCTCATCTGCCATCTACCATCGAACTTCAATGTCATCTGTCGTCAATAATTTGTTGACTTTAAATAGATTAAACTTATTACAATTATTTAGCATTTATTTTTCAAAATTACAAATTGACTTTTAGAATTTATTTTATTTTCAAATGTTCTTTTTATTTTCTTACGCATGTGTACTAATTATTTGTAGTGTTCTAGATTGAGTAAAAAAAAATGTCACACTTTAAATTCTAGAATTTTTAGGCATATTTTTTTCTGTCAACTCTCATCTGTCATTTGCCATCTGTTATCTTTCATCTGACAACTGTTATCTATCGACTGTCATATTTAACTCTTTTTAAACAGGCATCATCTACAATCCATTATTTAACATTAATGTCATCTGTCATCAATCATCTATCATCTAGCATCTGTCATCTGCATCTGTCATCTATCATCTGTCATTTGTCATTTGTCATTTGTCATTTGTCATTTGTCATTTGTCATTTGTCATTTGTCATTTGTCATTTGTCATTTGTCATTTGTCATTTGTCATTTGTCATTTGTCATTTGTCATTTGTCATTTGTCATTTGTCATTTGTCATTTGTCATTTGTCATTTGTCATTTGTCATTTGTCATTTGTCATTTGTCATTTGTCATTTGTCATTTGTCATTTGTCATTTGTCATTTGTCATTTGTCATTTGTCATTTGTCATTTGTCATTTGTCATTTGTCATTTGTCATTTGTCATTTGTCAGTTGTCATTTGTCATTTGTCATTTGTCATTTCTCATTTGTCAATTGTCATTTGTCATTTGTCATTTGCCATCTGTGATCTGTTATCTGTCATCTGTTATCGATCATCTGTCATATGTCCTTATTTTCAAATTGCAAGAATGCATACGAAAACTTTTTCAAGAAAATTTCTTACAGTTTTTTTTAGTTCTCGTGATTTTTTCTAGAATGAAAATTTGTTAACAACTTAGTTTCTATAATGTATAGGAATTACCTTTTTCTGTCATCTGTCATCTGTCATCTGTCACCTGCCATCTAACATCAATGTCATCTATCATCTATCATTTGTTAAGACTTTTAGATGCTTCTATCGTTTCTTGTTGAATCACAATTATTTAGCTTTTTTTTCAAAATTACTATATTGATTTCGAGAATTTATTTTATTTACAAGTTGCAAGAATTCAATCAGAAGATTCTAGATTTGTCAAAGATATTTCTTAAGGATTTCTACTATTTTTTTTATTATTTAGAATGACTCAAAAAAATTCACCGTAACTTATATTCTAGAATGTTCAGGCATTTCTTTTTTCTGTCATCTGTCATTTGCCATCTGTCATCTTTTATCTGACAACTGCCATACATGGTTTGTGATATATAATTTGATTGTGCATAATCTATATTCCATCATTTGTTATCTGTCATCTATTACCGAATCTCTCATCTACCTTTATCATCTAACTTTAGCGACATCTGTTATCAATCTAACATCTATCATCTGTCATCTGTAATTTATTATGTGATAAGACTTTTAGAAGTTCCCAGTGTTTCTTATTTAATCTTATTAGAATTATTTAGCTATTTTTAAAAGTTTTGAAATAACTAAACAAAATATCTCTCCAATTTAGGATCTAGAATTTATAGACATTTGTTTCTGTCATCTTTAATCTTACAACTATCATTTATGATATAATATTTGACATCTATCATCAATGCCATCTGTCATCTATCATCTGTCATCTGTATTCTATCATCTGTCATATATAACTTGTTATTTGTCATACATCTATAATCGATTATTTATTATCTGTAATCTATTATCATTTTACATTCAGATTTTGAGAGATTCAGCAAATATTCAAACCAGAATTTTATAATTTTCCTTGCATAAATGGTAGGAGTTGTGGATGTAGAGTAAATGTATCCATCATCAATGATTCTTATCATCTATCATCTGTCATCGGTCATCCGCCATGTAGCACCAATATCATCTGTCATGTGTTATCATTAGCTAAGACTTTTAGAAGTTCCCTTCGTTTCTTGTTTAATCTTCTGAAGATTTGTCAAACATTTTTCTTTCTAATTTACTTACAGATTTATACTATTTTTTTTTTGAGTTCTGGATAACTAAATACAATTTCTCTACAATTTGCATTCTAGAATTTGTAGGCATTGCTCTGTTTCTGTTATATTTCATCTGAAAACTATCATCTATTAAATGTCATCTGTTATCAATCATCTATCTTGAATGTCATCTATCATCAATACTATCTGTCATCTGTCAACTGCCATCTGTTATTTGCCATTTATCGTCTGTTACCTGTCATCTGTTATATATAACTTGTTATTTGCCATACATCATCTATAAGATCATATTTCTAAAATAAATTTAAGGAGTTGTAGATGTATAGTAAATTTATCTATCATCAATCTGATTTGTAATCTATCATCTATCAGCTGCCATCTAATATCAATATCATCTGTCGTCAATCTGTCATCTATCATCTGGCATCTGTTATCTATCATCTATCATCTGGCATTTGTCATCTGTCATCGCTTATCTACCATTGAACTTCAATGTCATCTGTCATTAATCATCTGTCATCTGTCATTTGTCATCTATCATTAGTCATGTGTCATCTGTCATCGGTTATCTACCATAGAACTTCAATGTCATCTGTCATTAATAATTTGTTAAGACATTTAGAAGTTTAAACCTATTAAATTTATTTACCATTTATTTTTATAATTACTATATCGATTTGGAAGGTTCTAGATTTGTCAACGAATTTTCTTACAGAGTTCTAGATTAACTAAAAAAAAATCTCGGTTTAACTTTTAGGATGTGGAGGCATATCTTTTTTTCTCTCAAATGACAGATGAGAGTCATTTGACATCTGCCATCTTTTTTAAAATAATTTGTTTTAATCATGCATCATCTATAATCCATTAATTAATGTCATCTGTCATCAATCACATATCATCTAACATCTGCATCGGTCATCTGTCTTTTGTCATTTTTCATTAGTCATTTGTCATTTGTCGTTTGTCATCTGTCCTTATTTACAAATTGCAAGAATGAATTCGGAAAATTTATCATAGATTTTTGTTACAGATTTTTAGTATTTTTTTTTTCTAGAATGACTGAAAAAATTTCTTCAAAATTTAGAATGTGTAGGCATTGCCTTTTTCTGCAATCTGTCATCAGTTATTAATCATCTGCCATCTAACATCAATTTCATCTGTCAACAATTATCTGTCATCTATCATTTGTTAAATCTTTTAGAAGTTCCCATCGTTTCTTGTTTAAACTTATTAAAATTATTTAGCTTTTATTTTTCAAAATTACCATATTGATTTCGAGAATTTATTTTATTTTCAAATTGCAATAATTCATTCGGAATATTCTAGATTTTTCAAAGATTTTTTTTACGGATTTGTACTAATTTTTTTTTGAGTTCCAGAATGAAAAACCTTTTTCCCTAATTTAGTTTATAGAATGTTCACGCATTTCTTTTTCTGTCATCTGCCATTTGGGATCTGTCATTTGTCATCTGTCATCTGTCATCTTTCATTTGAAAGCTGCCATATATAATTTATTATTGATCGTGCATCATCTATAATCCATCATTTGTTATCTCTCAACTATTACTATTTCTACCGAACCTGTCATCTATCATCTAACGTTATTATCATCTATTATCAATCAACTGTCTTCTATCCTGATTTACAAATTGCAAGAGTAAAATGACTAAACAAATTTTCTTCATTACTCAGGTTCTAGAATGTGTAGGTATTATTTTTTACTGTCATCTGTCATCTATCTTCTGTCATCTATCATCGGTCATCTGCCTTTTAACATCAATATCATCTGTCGTCATTTGTTAAGACTTTTAGAAGTTCCCATCGTTTCATGTTTAATCACAATTATTTAGCTTTCATTTTCAAATTTCAAAGAATTAATTCGAAACATTCTAGATTTGTTGAAGATTCAGATTTCTTTTCTGTCATTTGCGATCTGTCATCTTTCATCTGTTATATTTCATCTGACAACTGCCATCCATCATCTGCAATATATAATTTGTTATTAATCATACATCATCTGTAATTCTTCATTTGTTTTCTGTCATTTATTACCATCATCTGTCATCTGTCATCATTTCTAAATGAAAATAATGCATTCGAAAAAAATTTCAAAGATTTTTCTTATAGATTTTTCTTAATTTTTGATGCAATGACTAAAAAATTCTCTTTGTTTTGTATAACCGTTATTTATTTGTATGGTGACCAATGGTTTCAATACATCAGCGTATCATTTTCAAACCGAAAGTACGCTGAAATACGCTGATGTATTGAAACCATTGGTCACCATACAAATAAATAACGGTTATACAAAACAAAGTGATTATTGTGTTTAATTTTATCATTAAATATGTATAACGAAGTAGAAGCCTCCATCGTCAATGAGTTAAAAAATTCTCCACAATTTAGTTTCTAGAACGTGTTTGCATTGTCTGTTTCTGCCATCTGTCATCTGTCAACTGTCATCTTTCAGTTATTAAGACTTTTATAAATTCCCATCGTTTCTTGTTGAATCTCATTAGAATTATTTTGATTTTTTTTCTTAAAATTGCAGTATTATTTTGAAAATATATATATTATTTTTAAATTGCAAGAATGCATTCGGAAAATTCTAGATTTATCAAAAACTTTTCTTACGGATTTGAGTACTGGAATCAATAAAAAATGTTCTCCACAATTTGAATCTGTTATCTATCATCTGTCACCTTTTATCTGACAATTTTCAGCCATCATCTGTCATATATAATTTCATACATTATCTATAATCCACCATTTGTTATCTGTCATCTATTTCATTTCAGCGGAATCTGTCTTCTGTCATCTAAGGTTAATGTCATCTGTCGTTATCTGTCATCTGACATTAATGTCATCTATCATCAATCATCTGTCATCTGTCACCTATTATTTTTTAATGCTTTCAGAAGATTTCATCGTTTCTTGTTTAATCTTATCAGAATTATTTAGCAATGTTTTTTGTTTCAAAATGACCATAATGATTTCGAGGATTTATTTTATTTCCAAATTTTAAGAATTCATTTGGAAGGTTCTAGATTTTTCAAATAAGTTTCTTACAGATTTATACTATTTTTAGAATAACCAAAAAAAAATTCTTTGCAATTTAGGTTCTAGTATTTGTAGGCATTGCTTTTTTCTATCATATGTCATCGTTCAACTGACAACTGTCATCTATGAAATGCCATCTGTCATTTATAATCTATCATCAATTTCATCTGTCATCTATGTTCAATCTGTCATCTGTAATCTGCCGTCTATCTTTATTTGATCGCTCAGTTATCTACCACAAATGAATCTATCTACCACAAATGAAGTAAAAGTTACAAAGTGTTTATTATTTATGAAGTAAAGATAGTCATCTTTATCTTTATTAAATATTACTAACTCCTTTCTAACAAAATATGACAAAAAATATATTACAAAATAAGAAAATATACCAAAAAGTTCAGTTGAAGGAAGGACGAATTCACACTAAGAAGGATCTTCCACTCAAATTCATAAATATAGATCATCAGTCCTTACGCCACCTCATCGATGTCGTTATGATACTTTACGTTCCTTTGCATAAATTTGGCCGTCCAATCGAATATTGTGGTGATTTCCTAGTGGAATTAATCGCGGAAAAGTTAGACAACAATTTACGGAAGGACTAGGAAGAACGAACCTACAATAATGTGTCAACTTATGAGATGATATTACTGAGTTCTTATTTTTGTAATGTAAACAACCAGAAGCAATGTGATATAACTAGAATCATGTGAGTGATTTAAACATTTACCTAAAACCCAAATAGTATCCTTGCTGATATACCTACAATGGCGAATATCTAATCTACTAATGCAAAAAGTTTAGCTTAATGATGAAGAAAGATACACTCTCGCCAAGGAGAAATGTTGTTGTTACAAATATCTAAGCAGAAATCATCCTGTCGAAAATGTGGTAAAAACTTACGTACGTTGCTCAATTTCAACAAACCAAATAAACAGACTTCAGCCTTCTTTCTAGGTACAGTCCATTAGCCTCTGCTGTAGTAATTTTTGCCTAAACCCCGTCAAAGGTATTGTTATCCATATGTAATGCAGCAGTCTAGAACAAGCGGGGAAATTATCAAATTGCGCGCGCATTCTTGGCAAGAAAGATTTACCTCCAATCTCGAAATTCCAAAAAGGCAACACTGTAATAGGTTTGGTAGGTATTCAAGCAACAATTTCTAGATATTGAGAACTAGAAAATTACAAGAACAAATCATTTGCTGGCGTTGGTAAAATATGTGAACATTTCTTCAAACAAACAACCTCATGAGACATCAGCAGGAGGTTCTAGGTGGCAATACCTTTCAAGGACGGTACATTATGATTAGAAGTATTATATCAGTCAACAAAGCAGCATTTCTTCTCCTCAGAACGAAGACTAATGAAGCAACCTGATATGTATGCCGAGTACCGCATATTCATGAATGAATGCATCACTTTAGAATCCATGCAGGAATCAAAAGGTGACGGCTACTATCTTCCTCTCCATTGTGTTCTTAAACAGAATAGTCTCAAAGTTATGAATTGTTTTCAGCAGATTCGACGTGGGTTTCTTTAGATGACATCTTGATGGTCGGAACACCTATTCAAAATGGAGAAACAGCCCTTAGGAACATACCACTCTCAGTGCATCTTATCTAGGCAACTGCACAGTTCAAGAACTTGATCAACATGAAGCCAGCAGGTTTCATCCAGTCTAAGGTATTGTTGATTGAATCTTACACTTAGTTTTACGTGTTGTTTCTTAATTCGTAATTTGATATACTTTTTTACCCTTACTGCTATTCGAGAGTCGATTAATTTCTTAGTATAAATATCCTCGTTTCACTGTTTAAAAAATTAATTATTGCGTGCGGAAAGTGCACGGACGTACTGTTGCAGAGGTGCGTGAGGGGGGGGGGGGCGATGAGGGTAGATTTTGCAACAACAATCCCCTCGCTGCCCCCTTGCTTTTTTAATTATTCATTTATGATAATGACAAAACGAGCGACGGGTCGTGTTTTAATTTTTAATGTCGGCAACATGGTGTTTGCCCTTTATTAATTGCACGGGGTGTATCAAAAGGGAAATGGTCATGGTCGTTATATTATGTTTTCCGTACCCTTTAATTATGCAGAAGGTAGGATAAGATGGGATGTGTTTATTCCACTCCGAATTGATTATTCGCTCTAATATAATTGTCGCAACGTATATTAAAAAATACTTTAATTACATTTTTATATAAATCTTAAAGTATTATATTTAATTAATAAGTATTATATTTATATAAATGGTTTGATAATCAAATTTTTATCGTTTTTTTATTATAATTATTTTTGATAAAAATCAAGATTTCGACTTTCGAAATTATAGGGTAATAAAATTAATTTCCCACGTAAATTCTCCCCCTGTTCCGCATTGATCCCTGCGGTCCGGAAGGACAAACAGTCGCTAATTTTATTAAAACAATGGCCCCGGCCTTCTCGTATTAAATCACGCCATTGTCGAAATTGAATTGCCCACCCCGGAATAATTCGCAGCGCGCGCGGCCAACTTATTGGTTTCGGCAAACATGGAAAATTGTCACGTCCCCGTCGCGAATTCCGACGAATCAAAAGGGTGGAAAATATCGTAAAAAAGAATAAAATAACCGACTGACACAGTTTCCCCAGTGTATTTATCATTAGTTAGTTTTTCTTTATTTATCAAGTAAACATAAACATTGCGTGTGTGTATAAAACGTCACCATCTTCGCCATGATTAATTTGTTTGCTCAATACGAACAAACAGAACAATTTAGCCCTCATCATCGTCAAATTGATGCAATTCCCGGTGCAATATTATTCCCCACTCGCCGGGTTTCATTAGACGTCTGGCCGAATTTAAGACGGTCATATACGTCTCCTTAACGCACACGTCTCTCCTCTTAATTATTCCCTCATTAAAACACGTACAACCCCGCAATTATCCTACAATGGTACCTCCCTCACCCCCACACCCCGCGCCATCGCTTCCGTTCCTTCTGCCGGGTCATATTTCACCTAGACGTACTGTCTGCGTCGCGCGCGCCCTGGATTTATTGCGGGGGCCCCCCGTTTTACACAATAAAGCATCCGATTCTGAGAAACGCTAATGATATAGGGAAGTCGGTGTTTAACTTTAATTTCGTTCAATTAAAATTTCGACCCGGCGTTGTTTATGAATTACCATTGTTTCCAGGATCTCTCGTCGCAGTAGAGAAAATGATAGTATTTTATTAATTGTCTGCGTACATTGTGTCTAATTTGCTTCCTTCCTTTATACAGCTTAATCATCCTGGTGTTTTATTTAAGCATAAAGGATAAATAATGGAATTGTTTTTTAAAAAGAAACGTGGTTAATTATTATTTAATCTTATAACGCAAACTAACTTGTTAATATAAATAACACTCTTGTATTCTATTCTCATATTTTAAAGTATAAAGAAAGGATATAACAGTGTTATTTATATTGTTTGAACTCTTCACGAAACCCAAAAACAAACATCGATTAACTTATTAACCAATAATTAGTAAGACTGATGTATTTTTCTAAGATTCGTCTTAAATATTTCAATCATACACATATATAAAATAATGTATCACAAAGTAGAGGACATATTTGTAAACAATTTTGTAAACAGTTTATTATAAATTTTGTTCCATTCGTATTCACTCTTAAAGCTATACAGATGTATAAATCTTGAAACATTCCAAAATTATGTGTTGATAAACGAGTAAAACTCAAGTTTGTTCTGTGTAATTAGCACAAATTCAAGAAAACCAGGAGAAAATCACCCTCTTCAACAATTATAATATCACAACAATATAAAACATTAAACCTCTACAGTCAGTTTATTAAAAGAAAATATTGTAATTATATAATGTCTTCTTCTTTATTCCAACTTTGCTCTTGTAGTAGGTACATTAAAATAAATATAATTAGTCCTTAAGTGCCCCTCCAACTGCCTTTAATATTATCATTGAAGTAATCATTGTGTAAATTAGTACCAATTAGTTGTAAAGACATCTCACCTAACAATTAAATTAGCAATTTATCTAAACACACTTAAATATCATTTTTTTACTCATCAAAAAGAATTGCTCCATTTATTTACTTATTTCTTAATGACAGTATATAAATAATATATTATTTACTACACAGTAAAAGAAAATTACGATTTATACCTATATTTTAAATTGAATACAATAAAAATTACGTGTTATACAAACAAAGTTATAAGTGTGTTTCATTTCTTTACAATAGAAATTATATTTATAGCCAATACAAGTATTTAACATAGGCAACTAAATATACATATTCGAACATTTCATACAGTATTCAATCAATGTGTAAGTTAGTTAATGCATTAAATATCTAGCTTCACAAACAATGCTTTTATGATTATATTCAATTTATAACTATTCATTATCAATTGTGTTAATTTTTTCATTGATAATAATTTTCTAAGAATAATAAAGAATGTTTAATAAACACTACATTTAGAATAAAACGAGGGATTGATTAATATTTATATGAATTAGCGAATTAATAAATTATTGAATATAGTAATTACTAATTTTTTAATTCATTATAATATTTTTCTAGAATTAGTATAAAGAATACTCAATAAAATTTACATTTGTATATCTACTGTATGCAACCTAATATACAATCTTGAACATTTCATGGAATAATATTTCATATAGTAATTATTTTATTTATACTCCTTTCTCGCAAAATAATACATTTATATTATAATTAAAATATATATACACACAATTTTAATTGAAAGTAGGACGGACGGATTTCTTTTCATCGGAGGATCTTCCACTCAAATTAATGATTTTACATCTTCAATGCTGCTTAGAATACTTTCAATACCTTCTGCAGTATTTTTTCCTATGTGTTATGCTTGAAAAAGGTATATTTAAGTCTTTTATGAGATATTTTAATGATATATTGTCATTGTCAAATTAAATTATACTTTGAATTAATTAATCTAGTAATGGACAGGATTGAGTATCTCAAGAATAAAGCAAGTGATAATCGAGCAGCTGAAGTATCTAGAAGATCTAGCGACCGAAAAAAATGACGATCTGATCTTTTTAGGTCATTATCAAGTGTAGCTTAAGTTTCTCAACTTTCTACTGTTTTGTATTTGATTATGTTTCCTTCTGATTCATTTCTCTTTTGTCTACTGTTAGTTTTTGTCATTTCTTTCACTCCTAATTATCTATATTTTGTACCTTTTTCATCTACCGTATGATTGATCTAACTGTCTTTTGTTCTTCAATAATTTCTATTGTTTACCTTGGCTTATTTTCTCTCTGTTTCTCATGCATGTTTATAGTTGCATTTTTATAACATCTCAGAATAAATACAATAAACTTTACTACAAACTGATTGACGAGACATTCAATAGAAAATAATAATAATAAGTGGTTGATTTTCAACATTTTATTTAACTTATAGTCAGTTGTTTCGCCACACTGAGACTACTTCAGATGATGAATTTGTTTTTTACTATCGTAAACTATATATTATTCTCTAGCGTACTCTTGACCTACCTCACACAACCATTGCTTAAACTAGCGTACTCCCGACCTACCTTAACAAATTATTTATCAATCCAGCGTTCCCTTTACCTAATTCAAGAAAAGCGTACATTAACCCCATTCAAGGTTACACTAGCGAATGCAATTGTTTTATGCAGCAGATCAAGGTTACGCTTTCTCAATATGAAGCACGTTGTGGTAGGCCAAGAAAACGCCAAGTCAATACACAGTTTATTAGGATAGGTCAGGAGTACGCTAGTTCATACAATGGTTTTAGTACGAATTATATTTACGATTTAAAATTCATTCAAGTTCTTGAAAAATTGAAAATTAGCAATTGTCAACTATCAATTTTTAACTGTCAACTGTCAACTGTCAATACCCAACTGTCAATTATCAAATTTTAATTGTCAACTATAAATGACCATTTATTTACTGTCAAATGACAATTTCCAACTATCAATTTAAAAAATTTGAACTGTCAACAGTCAACAGTTAATTGGCAATTGTAAACTACCATCTATAAACTATCAACTAACATTTATCAAAATTCAACTGTTTGACTATCTGTTGTCAACTTGCTTTTAACTACCAAAATAAAAATTATCATTTATTTTATGTAAATGCTTAATTATCAAATTTTAACTGTCAACTTTCAACTATCAATTTAACAATTTTGAATGCCAACTGTCAATTGTCATCTGTAAACTACCAACTGTCAATTATCAAACTTTGTCAAATATTATCCATTTACTGTCAACTACCAACTCACAGTTATCAATTTAACAATTGCAACTGTCAATTGTAAATTATCAAATTTTAACTGTCAACTGTAAAATATCTTTTATTGACTATTAACTGCTAACTCTCAAGTATTTATTCTTAACTGTCAACTATCAATTATCAAATTTTAATTGACAACTGTTAATCTTCATCTAGTGACTGTCAACTGGCAGCTTCCAACAATCAATTTAATAATTTTCAACTGTCAACTATAACCTTTTAATTGTTAATTGACATTTCTCAACAATAATCAAATTAAGTTTTTTTATCTGTCAACAGTCAACTGTCAATTGCCAATCAACTGTCAACTATAAACTATTATATGTAAATATCATCAGTTATTTAAATTCAATTGTCAAATATCATTCACTGTTAATTTAATAATTGTCAACTATGAACTGACAATTATCAAAGTTTAACTGTAATCCATTATTTGTCAACTCACAACTCTTAATTTAATAATTTCCAACAGTCAACTATTATTCATTGACTGTAAACTGACAACTTACTTCAAATTTCAACTGTCAAAAAAGTTAACTGTAAACTATCATTCATTGACTTCCAACCACCAACTATCTATCTACTATCAATTTAATAAATGTCAACTGTTAAAAATCAACGGTCAATAGTAAACTATCAACTGTCAACTGTAAACTATAAACTGTCAGTTAACAAATTTCGTCTCTCAAATACCATCAATAAAATATTAGTTTCCAACCCTAAATTATCAATTTAATAATTGTCAACTGTCAACATTCAACTATAAACTGACAATTATCAAATTTTAACTATCAAATGTCAACGATCATTAATTGATTGTAAACTAACAACTATCTAATTTTAACTTCAAGTGTCAATGATCGCCCATTGACTGTCAACTTCCAACTCTATCCATTATCAACTTAACAATTATCAACAGTCTTTTGTCATTTGTCATCTGTCATCTAGCATCTGCAAACTGTCATCTGTCATCAACAGTCAACTCTTGTCATCCATTTATTGTAAACTGACAAATATCTAATGTTAATTGTCAACTGTCAACTTTCAATAATCACCCATCGACTGTTAACTACCAACTATATCTACTATCAATTTAATACTTGACAACTCTTGACTATCAAATTTAAACTGTCAACAGTTATTTGTCATTCGTCATCTGTCATTTGTCATCTGTTATCTGTCATCTGTCATCTGCAAACTGTCATCTGACATTTGTCATTTATTATCTGTCATCTGTAAACTATAAACTGACAATTATCAAATTTTAACCATAAAATGTCAACGATCATCAATTGATTGTAAACTAACAACTATCTAATTTTAACTTCAAGTGTCAATGATCGCCCATTGACTGTCAACTTCCAACTCTATCCATTATCAACTTAACAATTATCAACAGTCTTTTGTCATTTGTCATCTGTCATCTAGCATCTGCAAACTGTTATCTGTCATCAACAGTCAACTGTTAGCTGTCATCCATTTATTGTAAACTGACAAATATCTAATGTTAACTGTCAACTGTCAACTTTCAATAATCATCTATCGACTGTTAACTACCAACTATATCTACTATCAATTTAATACTTGACAACTCTTGACTATCAAATTTAAACTGTCAACAGTTATTTGTCATTCGTCATCTGTCATTTGTCATCTGTTATCTGTCATCTGTCATCTGCAAACTGTCATCTGACATTTGTCATTTATTATCTGTCATCTGTCAACTATAAAGTGACAATTATCAAATTTCAACTGTCAACTGATAACTATCTTCCATTGATTGTAAAAAGACAACTATCTAATTTTAACTGTAAACTTTTAATTTTAAAAGATCACCCATTGTCTGTCAACTACTAACTGTATCTAGTATCAATGTAACAATTGCCAACTGTTCACTGTCAAATTTAAAATATCAGTAGTTTTTTGTCATTTGTCATTTATCATTTGTCATCTGTCATTTGTCATTTTTCATCTGTTATATGTCATCTGTCATCTGCCATATTTCCTGCTATCTGTCATTTGTCATTTGTCATCTAATATCTGCCAACTGTAAATTGACATTTATCAAATTTTAACTGTCAACTGTCAACTATAATCCATTGATTGTAAACTGACAACTATCTAATTTTAACTGTCAACTAAAAATGATCGCCCATTGACTGTTAACTACCAACCCTATTTACTATCAATTTAACAATTGTGAACTGTTCACTGACAAATTTAAACTGTCAACCGTTATTTGTCATTTGTCATCTGTTATCTACCATCTGCAAACTGTCATGTCATCTGTCAAATGTAAATTGACAATTAACAAATTTAAACTGTCAACTGTCACTCATTGATTGTTAACTGAAAACTATCAAATTTCAACTGTCAACTGTCAACTTTCAATGATACCCATTGACTGTCAACTACCAACTCTGTCTACTATCTATTTAACAATTGTTAACTATTCACTGTCGAATTGAAACTGTTTTGTGACATTTATCATCTATCATCTGACATTCTTAAACTGTCATCTGACATTTGTCATCTGTCATCTGTCAACTACAAACTGACAATTATCAAATTTCAACTGTCAACTGTTAACTATCCATTGATTGTATACTAACAAATATCTAATTTCAACTGTCAACTGTCAATAATCACCCATTAACTGTTAACTACCAACTCTATCTACTAGCAATTTAACAATTGTCAACTGTTCACTGTCAAATCTAAACTGACAACCGTTTTTTTATCATTTGTCACCTGTCATTTGTCATCTATCATCTATCATCTGTCTTCCGTTATTTGTCACCTCTCATCTGTCATCTATCATCTGATATCTGTCAACTGTCATCTATCAACTGTACATTAAGAATTATCAAATATCAACTGTCAACTGTTAACTATCCATTAATTGTATACTAACAAATATCTAATTTCAACTGTCAATAATCACCCATTGACTGTTAACTTCCAACTCTATCTACTATCAATTTAACAATTGAGATCAGTTCTTTTTATCATTTGTCACCTGTCATTTTTCATCTGTCATCCATTATTTATCACCTCTCATCTGTCATCTATCATCTGATATCTGTCAACTGTCATCTATCAACTGTACATTGACAATTATCAAATTTCAACGGTCAACTGTCAACTATCATCCAATGATTCTAAACTGACAAATACCTAATTTTAACTATAAATTTTAAATCATCACCCATTAACTGTCAACTACTAACCCTATCTACTATCAATTTTTAACAATTGTCAAAGGTTCACTGTCAAATTTAAACTGTCGACAGTCGTTGTCAGTTGTTATCTGTCGTTTGCATCTGTCATCTGTGATTTGTCATTTGTCGTCTGTTACGTCATCTATCATCTGTCATCTGTCATCTGTTATCTGTCAATTGTAAACTGCCAATTATCAAATTTCAACTCTCAACTATCGTTATTTGATTGTAAACTGACACCTATTTAATTTGAAATCTCAACTGTCAACTTTAAATAATTACCCATTGACTGTCAACTACGAACTCTATCTACTATCAGTTTAACAATTGTCAACTGTTCACTGTCAAATTTAAACTGTCAACATTTTTTTTGTCATTTGTCATTTGTCATCTGTTTCTGTAAACTGTTATTTGTCATCTGTCAAATATAAACTGATAATTATCAAATTTCAACTGTCAACTGTTAATTATTATCCATGAATTGTAAACTGACAAATTTCTATCTATCATTTGCAAACTGTCATCTGTCATCTGTTAACAGTAAATTAACAATTATCAAATTTCAAACTATCATCCATTGATTGTAAACTAATAACTTTCTAATTTCAACTGTAAACTGTCAACTTTTAATAATCAGTTATTGACTGTTAACTACCAACTTTATCTACAATCAATTTAATAATTGTCAACTATTCACTGTCAAATTTAAAAAAAATTTTAATTTTTCATCGGTCGTTTGTCATTTGTCATTTGTCATTTGTCATTTGTCATTTGTCATTTGTCATTTGTCATTTGTCATTTGTCATTTGTCATTTGTCATTTGTCATTTGTCATTTGTCATTTGTCATTTGTCATTTGTCATTTGTCATTTGTCATTTGTCATTTGTCATTTGTCATTTGTCATTTGTCATTTGTCATTTGTCACATGTCATTTGTCACATGTCATTTGTCATCTGTCATTTGTCATCCGTCATCTATCATCTGTCATCTGTCATTTTTCATCTGTCATCTGTCATTTTTCATCTGTCATCTGTCATCTGTCATATGTCATCTGTCATATGTTATCTGTCAACTGGGAATACAATCATCCATTGATTGTAAACTGACAACTATCTAATTTTAAGTATCAACTGTCAACTTTAAATGATCGCCCATTGACTGTCAACTACCAACTCTATCTACTAGCAATTTAACAATGGTCAACTATTCACTGTCAAATTTAAACTGTAAACAATTTTCGTCATCTGTCATTTGTCATCTATCATCTGTCATCTGCAAACTATCATCTGTTATATGTCATCTGTCATCCGACATTTTTCATTTGACGTCTGACATCTCTCATCTGCTTTGTTGACAAATAAATAAATAAACAAATCAACAAACGAGCAAATGAACAAGTGAATAAATGAACAAGTAAACATCTGTCATCTGTCATATGTTCATTAATTAGTTGACTACTGGATTAAATGATTGATTGAGTGATTGACTGATTATAATAAAAATAATTTGAGTTTATATTTTTTTTCCGTTTCTATAGATAATTTTCTCCATACGGTTTCTATTTATTTATGTATTTATTATTTTTTTTAAATTCTTCGAATATGTCTAATTTAATTTAATAGTTCTTATTTGCCAACTGTCACTTCTTATCTGTCATCTGTCATACGTCAACTATCATCAATCATCTGTCCTCTATTATCCTTCGTCTGTCATTTTTTATTTAACCTCTGTCATCTGTCATCTCTCATCTGTCAACTGTCATCTGTCAAATGCCATCTGTCATCTGTATTATGTCATTTGTCATCTGTCAGTTCTCATCTGCTTTGCTGTCAAATGAATAAATAAATCAACAAACGAACAAATGAATAAATGAACAAATGAACACCTGAACAAGTGAACAAATAAACATCTATCATCTGTTGATTAATTGATTGATTGATTAAAAATGTAATAAGTAAGTAAAATGTAATAACAGTCTTTACGTTGTAAAAAATTAACTAATAATTAGAAAAAAAACACGAAAACATTTTTGTAGATTTACGAAATGTTTACGTACTTTTTTCTAATTATTGATTGATCGATTGATTATAACAAAAATAATTTTATTTTTTTTCCGCTTCTAAAGATAATTAAAGAATTTCATCTCGTGGGTTTCTATTTATTTACTATTTTTTTAAATTCTTCGAATATGTCTAATTTAATTTAATATTTCCCATCTCCCAGCTGTCACTTCTTAATTGTCATCTGTCATTTGTCATATGTCATCCATTATCCTTCATCTGTCATTTGTTATTTAACATCTGTCATCTGTCATCTGCAAACTGTCATCTCTCATCTGCTAGATTGTCAAATAAATAAATAAATGGACAAATAAATAACCAAATAACAAAGTGAATAAATTATCTTTGGTGTTTGTTTTCTTTCGTTTTTTTTCTGATTAATTAAACACAGTTATATTTTTTACTTCACTATATAACTGTGTCTTTTTGTTTCTTTGTTTCTTTGTTTCTTTATTTCTTTGTTTCTTTGTTTCTTTGTTTCTTTGTTTCTTTCTTCTATTGTTTTTTTCGTTCTTATGCTTCTTTCTCACTGTGACTTTTTCTTCTTCTTACCAAATGATTAATTCTTAAATGTATTTGATGAGAAGAATAATATAGATATTTCCCACTTCTGCAAATAAATGGCCATACGAATAATTTTATTTAGTTTTTGATTATTTATTTTTTTCTGAGTAAAATTAACATTAAAACTTAAATTAATAGTACTAATGACAAATGATACAAATTAATTCATGAATATAAATTATAATAACTTTACAAAAACATTCTAAACAAGCAATAACAGATGATTTAAAGGCAGTAAAATTTGGAGAATATAAATCAATAAAGGGATTAAATTGATTGTACAGACGTGAAAGACGATAAAGAGGAGAGTTAAGGCAGTGGTTAGTATTTGGTGTGCGATAAGAGAAAGTTTTTTCATGCTGCGACGTGAATCTGGGTACATTGAAATTTTTTGCTAAGAAACTAGGGTTATCAACTTTATTAAGAATTAACTTATATAAGAAATATAAGTCAATGAATGTACGTCTTGAATGCAAAGATTCAGAAGATCCTGATATTGAATATTAAAATTATAAAATCCATGTTTAATAAAATAAATGTATCACCAAAATCTCTTTTGTACATTTGTACAAGAAAATTAATATATTTATAATAACAAGGTGAACAATAACACAATTTGCTCAGCACAAATGTATCAAATAGCTTTATAAGAACGTCAATATTCTTGAAAGATTTACAGGTGCGAATTATGAAGAATAAAAATCTATAATACTCTGCAGAAAGTTTTTCTATTTGCGAATTAAATGTGAGTTGATTATAATTATTAAGGTTCTAATTCATAGTCTAAGACTAAAAAATATTCATTTGCAGACTACACATAATTTAGTTTTTTTTATTGACTTAACAAGAGAATTATTTGTTTTCAAATTTATATTTATTTATAATGATGTTGAAGCCGTAATTAAACTCATTATTCCTTACTTTTTTTCTCCCCAAAATTATGCATAAGTGTTTAGAAAAAGAAAGCGTTGTGCATAAACTGAAATGATGGAATTAGTATTTGCAATAAATAATAATTTCACTGTTATACCTTGATGAACAGACTTGAGTATTATTTTGTTTAAATTTATGTTAATATATAACGGTGTTGAAGGCGTAAATTAAAGCGACATTCCCTACTTATTCTTCTCCCCAAAATTATGCATGAGTGTGTAGAAGGAGAAGGCGTTGTTCATAAACTGAAATGATGGAATTAGTATTTGTAATTAATAATAATCTTATTTTTAGACCTTTATGAACAAGCTCACGTCCAATATCAACATCCTTCCGATCGTCAGGCCTTTCGTAGTCTGGCTTTTTTGTATCAACAGCACCAAACTTTTTCTGACCTTCAGGTCAGAAATTTCGTACCAGTTCGTATTATAAAGCACATCACCAATACTAGTTATCTATAAAAAGCAATTTTAATTAGAATAACTAAAAAATATTTATTCCCAATTACTGAAGTTGAAAGTTTAGTCGCTCCTGATGCGTAAATATAAAATTCCAACATGTATATTAATGTTAATGGTATGTACACAGAAGCCTCGTTCATATCTGGTGGAAAACTGTAAAGAATAATTATTATTATTATTTTATATAAAATTATTATTGATTTTAAAAAATCTCACCCACTTCTAGTAGCCATATAAAATAGCACACAAACTAATAAAGTACTTGCCGAATATATTACCAAAAATAAACTCTTGGTGATGCTTTGGAATTCATTAATGATTCTATAAAATAAAATATTTATTAGAAACAAAGGTATTAACATGGTGTTTATAACTCACAAACAAACTTCGTTATGTTGATCAACTATTACACTCAACTCCTCCATTTTTAAATTCGCGTTAATTTTCCTCAAAGCACATTTGATGGCCTCAATCTGGCAAATTAAGGCCAAAACGATGTAGATGTAAATTAAACTCAAGCTTAAAGAGAAGGGAACCATAAATATATCCATGACGATTTCGAAAATTGTGAAGGATAAGTAACACTCTAAAGTGTTTAAATCGCAAAATGTATATAGAGGTATTGGTAATAAATATTTTACGATTGCGTCTAAGTATAAGAAAATATCGAAGACGATCATTTGCACCATGTAGATTATACAAAATCTATTGTAGTATTTAATACTGGCGTCCATTTCTTTACGATCTTCTTCACCTAATCGTTTGTGCAAATCCAACAGCTCGACTTTGTTTACTAAACGCACCCAATCCTTCTTTTTGTATAGGAGTATTATTAAACATAGGATTACCTATAAGTATAAAAGTTATGGCAAGAAGTTAGAATGATAAATAAGTACCTTAACAGTGAAGGGTATTCCTTGGGCTATGGCTAAAGATTCAACGTCACCCCAGTATGCAAAAACGCTATAGATGCAGAAGGTGAGGTATACTGTTGGGAAAAATATTCCACAACACGAGTTGATGGTTGAGAGGTATTTGCTTTTTTTGTGAAGGAAAATCCCGTTAAATTTCAAGAACACTGAAGCTAAATTTAATATCCTTTCAAGGCCTTGATTTTTTAAATTCGTCATTCTTAAAAGTTTTAATGATATTAATCATAAATAAAAGATTTAAACCAACAAAAACAGAGATAAATTAACAATGAAAAAAAGACTTAAACAAACAAAAAACGGAGATAAATACATAATTAGTGTTAACCATATAAAAAAAGACTTAAACTAACAAAAAACACAGATAAATAAATATTTAGAAGGTTAATTAAACACTTAGTTTTGTTTCACTAGTTGAGAAATGAATATTTTTTAAACTGCAGGAATAAAAAACTTTAATTCAAATAAAAATTAATTGAATAATTGAATTAAAAATAAGAAGTTATAATCTAATATTTTCATAGATTTACAATTAAAAATTTACGTACCTTTAAATTTTAATACGCTTAACCTATATTAAACAACTTATCGATATTACTCAAATAATTTAGAAAAATGGAAATTCGTTTGTAGTGATTTATGTAAATTGGCAATTACTTTTTTTTAAAGTATACATATTTAATAAGGCACCAGCTGGTTGTTTAATATAACTAATTGATTAACCCTTATTATATGCGGCTGGTCTAGAAATATACAATTTTTGAAATAATATACAATCACGACTTACATTGTAATCGTGAGGATTTTAAATATTCATAAACGATAAAATATCAAAATGTGGCATAAGTAGTGATCATATCTACTTATTATATATTTTTTTTAGTAAATCATATTTTATATAATATTTAATAAGCCGATAATGTATAATTAGTCTAATAACCATAATAGAAATAAAATCCACATTTTTATTCGTAGGTTTAAAACACTGCATAAAATAAAACCAATGAACGAATTAGGCTCAACAGATATAATATTAATAGTAATATTACTAATATTAACACAAAACACTAGCCTTTTTAATAATTTAATAAAATAATTGATATATAATTACCAGAAAGAAAATGGTGGAAGATAAAACTTTAATTTATTGAAATTTGAAAAACGCAATCGATAGTTTATAACAATGTAGAAAATTAATGGAGAAAGTAATTAGCCTCAGAATATGAAAAACTAATTAAAAACTATAGTATTTTTAACATTTCACTAAAAAAATTCATGCATAAACTCTAGAAATAAAATCGTAGGAGTTAAAACTTGATTTATGAAAATTAAAAAAAATGCATTCGATAGTTTAAATCGCTGCATAAAGTTAACGAATAAAGAAATTGGCCTCAAAACTTTAAACCTAACATAAAACTATTGTATTTTTAAAATAACACTAAAATAAATAATATATATTCATAAGATAAAAAAAATATGAGGGTTGAATTTGAATTTAAAAAAATTAAAAAATGTTTTCGTTGGTTTGAAGCTCTGTATAAAATTAACCAAATAAGGAATTAACCTCAAAATTTACAAACGACTATAAAACTATAGCGCTTTTAATAATTCACTGAAACATTTCATGAATAATCACCAGAAAAAAAAATTATTAGAGTTAAAACGTTAATTTAGAAAATTATAAAAAAATTTGTAAGGTTAAAAACACTATATACAATTAAGAAATACGTGAATTAGCCTCAAAATGATAAAATTAATATATAACAATCATATTTTTAATATTTTACTAAAAAATATTGATGCATCATCAACAGAAACAAAGTGAGAAGAATTAAAACTTAAATATAAAGAACGAAAAAAAATATCCGAAGGTTAAAAGCCTTGTAAAAAATTAACCAATGCAAAGATTAGCCTCAGAAGTGCTAAATCAGTAAAATACTGTTTTGTTATTTAACATTTCAATAAAATTATTATTGTATTATCACCAAAAACAAAATGCCAATAGGTGAAGTCTAAATATTAGGAAATAAAAAAATGCATTTAATTATTTAAAACACTGCATAGAATTAACCAATGTAAGAATTAGCCTCATAATTAGGAAATTAATACAAAACTGTACGTTTTTTAATATTTCCCCAAATTAATTGAGGAATCATAACCAAAAACAAAATGGCGATGGTTGAAACTCGAATTTATAGAAAAAAAACATGAATTCGATGGTTTAAAACACTGCAGTACATTAACCAATGTATGAATTAGCCTCATAATTATGAAATTAATACAAAACTGTACGTTTTTTAATATTTCTCGAAAATAATTGATTTATCATAACCAAAAACAAAATGGTGACGGTTGAAACTAGAATTTGAAGAAATAAGAAAATTCAAACCGTTGTTTAAATCACTGTATAAAATTAACCAATCATGGAATTAGCCTCAAATTTGAAAAAGTTGTTAAAAAACTATAATATAATTATTAATATAGTTTTTTTAATTATTGTATTACTACCAAAAATTTTATAGCAACAGTTAAAACTTGAATTTTAAAAAATTACAAAATTCA
This sequence comes from Ontholestes murinus, assembly GCA_963969525.1. Taxonomy (NCBI): domain Eukaryota; kingdom Metazoa; phylum Arthropoda; class Insecta; order Coleoptera; family Staphylinidae; genus Ontholestes; species Ontholestes murinus. The sequence continues at coordinate 4,370,256 of OZ018395.1, read as the reverse complement.
TTCGATGGTTTAAAGTGCTGTATAACATTAACCAATTAAAGAATTAGCCTCAAAATTATGAAATGAATACAAAACTATAGCTTTTTTAATATTTCTTTGAAATAATTGTTGTACCATTACCAGAAACAAAATGGCGAGGTTTAAAACTTGAATTTATAGAAATAAAAACATGCATTCGATGGTTTGAAACACTGCAGTACATTAACCAAAGTAAGAATTGGCCTCATAATAATGAAATTAATACAAAACTGTACGCTTTTTAATATTTCTCGAAAATAATTGAGGTATCGTAACCAAAAACAAAATGGTGACGTTTGAAACTAAAATTTGAATAAAGAGGAAAATTCAAACCGTTGTTTAAATCACTGTATAAAATTAACCAATCATGAAATTAGCCCCAAATTTGAAAAATTATTAAAAAAACTATAATATATTTATTAATATATTTTTTTAATTACTGTATTACTACCAAAAATTTTATAGCAACAGTTAAAACTTGAATTATTAAAAATTAAAAAAATCAATTTGATTGTTTAAAGTGCTGTATAACATTAACCAATTAAAAAATTAGCCTCAAAATTACGAAATGAATACAAAACTATAGCTGTTTTAATATTTCTTTGTAATAATTGTTGTATCATTACCAAAAACAAAATGGCGATGTTTAAAACTCGAAATTATAGAAAAAAAAACATACATTCGATGGTTTTAAGCACTGCAGTACATTAACCAATGTAAGAATTAGCCTCATAATTATGAAATTAATACCAAACTGTACGTTTTTGAATATTTCTCAAAAATAATTGAGGTATCATAACCAAAAACAAAATGGTGACGGTTGAAACTAGAATTTGAATAAAGAAGAAAATTCAAACCGTTTTTTAAATCACTGTATAAAATTAACCAATCATGAAATTAGCCTCAAAGTTTAAAAAAATATCAAAAAGCTATAATATATTTATTAATGTATATTTTTTAATTACTGTATTATTACCAAAAATTTTATAGGAACAGTTAAAACTTGAATTTTTAAAAATTACAAAATTCATTCGATGGTTTAAAGTGCTGTATAAAATTAACCAATTAAAGAATTAGCCTCAAAATTATGAAATTAATACAAAACTATAGCTGTTTTAATATTTCTTTGAAATAATTGTAGTATCATTACCAGAAACAAAATGGCGAGGTTTAAAACTTGAATTTATAGAACGAAAACATGCATTAGATTTTTTGAAACATTGTATAAAATTATACCAATAAGAAAATTCGCCTCAAATCTATGAAACACATAAATAAGTATAGTTTCTTTAATATTACTTTAAAATTATTGATGTATGTTTAATGGAAACAAAATGGCGAAGGTTAAAACTTGTATTGAAAGAAATGAAAAAATACATTCAATAGTTTTAAACACTGTATAAAATTAACTAATACAAAATTTTGGCCTTAAAATTAATTACCTAATACTTAATTATAGTATTTTTATTATTTCACTAAAATATTTAATGAATCATGGACATAAACAAAATGGCGAGGGTTAGAACTTAAATTTAAAGAACTAAAACATGAATTTGATGATTTGTATAACCATATAAATTTTATCAATAAATAAATTGGCCTCAGAATCATATTACTGATATAAAACTATAGTATTTTTAACGTTTCACTAAAATAATTAATGTGTCGTCATGGTAAACAAAATGGCGAAGGTTGAAACTAATATTAAAAGAAATGAAAATGTGATCCGTGATTTGAAACACTAAAAATTAACCAATAAAGAAATTGGCCTCAAAAATATGAAACTAATATACCCTACTAGTATTTTGAACATTTACCTTAAATAATTGATGTATCATTACCAAAAACATGATGGCGAGAATTGAAACTGGAGGTTAAAAAAATCGAAAATGCTTTCTAATTTAAGGCACTGTATATGATTAACTAATGAAGAAATTGGCCTCAAAATTATCAAATTACAGCACTAGAGTTTGTTTCAATATTATTCTAATATAATTGATGTCTTATTATCAGAAACAAAATGGCGTAGGTTAAGAATTTAAAGAAATTAAAAAATGCGTTCGATAATTTGAGGCACTGTATAAAATTAACCAATGAAAAAATTGGCCTCACAATTATTAAATTTATACAAAATTTGTAGTTTTTTCAATATTTCTCTAATATAATTGTTTTGTCATAATCAGAAACAAAATGGCGACGATTAAAGCTAGAATTTAAAGAAATAGAAAAATGCAATCAGTGCTTTAAAACACTGTATAAAATTAACCAAACATGAAATTAGCCTCAAAATTAATAAATTAATCTAAAACTATAGTGTAATTGCTATTATATGAAAACAATTGCTATATTATCGCCAGAAATAGAAAGGGGGAGCCTAGAACTTGAATATTAAAAAATGAAATAAAACTAAGCAATGGTTGAAAGCACTGTATAGAATTAACCAATGAAGAAATTGGCCTCGTAATTATGAAATACATACAACACTATACTTTTTTCAATATGTCTCTAATATAATTGATATCTCTTAATTAGAAACAAAATGGCGTAGGTTAAAACTTGAATTTAATGAAATTTAAAAAATGCAATTAGTGGTGTAAAATTAATAAATCATGAAATTAGCCTCAAAATTAAGAAATGAATGGAAACTATAGTATAATTCATATTTTATGAAAAAAATAGCTGCATTACCACCATCATTTAAATGGTTACACTTTAAAAAATTTAAAATATCAGAAAATGCATTCGATGGTTTGGAGCCTTGTACAAAAACAACTAATAAAGAAATTAGCCTCACAATTCAACACAATAATAAATTAACTATATTTTTTTTTAAGTTTACGTTGATGTATGATTATCACGAACAAAATGGCAAAAGTTAAAACTAAAATTTGAGGAAATAAAAAGTGTAATCGATGATTTAAAACGCTGTATAAAATTAACCAATAAAGAAATTAGCCTCAAAATTATAAAACTAAAAAAACAAATTAGTATTTTTAACATTTCACATAAACAATTGATATATCATTACCAGAAATAAAATTGAAAGGATTAAAAACTAAAGTTTCAGGAAATCAAAAATACCTACATTGAATTAAATTAACCATTGAAGAAAATATCCTCATAATTATGAAATTATGAACTGAAACTTTGGAACGCTGAAAGTTGGACTCTTTGAAAACTATGGATTTTAAAAATTAAAATTTCCATAACTGAAAATTTAAGTTTGAAGGTTTTTGAAATTGAAAATTTTGATAATAGAAAATTTCAAAACGTAAATCATTTGAAAAAATTTGACAACTGAAAGTTTGGAACGCTGAAAGTTGGACTCTTTAAAAACTATGGATTTTAAAAAGTAAATTTTCATAACTGCAAATTTACAAATTTTAAATAATTTGAAGTCTGAAGGTTTTTAAAATTGAAAATTTTGATAATTGAAAATTTCAAATCGTAAATCATTTGAAAAATTTTGACAACTAAAATTTTGGGACGCTGAAAGTTGGACTTTTTGAAAACTAAGGATTTTAAAAACAGATCAATTTGAAAATTAAAATTTTCATAACTGAAAATTTACAAATATTGAATAATTTGAAGTCTGAAGGTTTTTAAAATTGAAAATTTTGATAATTGAAAATTTCAAAACGTAAATCATTTGAAAAATTTTGACAACTAAAATTTTGGAACGCAAAAGTTGAATTCTTCGAAAACTAAAAAGTTTGAAAACTGATAATTTTAAAAATTAAAATTTCCATAACTGAAAATTTACGAATTTTGAATAATTTGAAGTCTGAAGGTTTTTAAAATTGAAAATTTCTAAATGTAAATCATTTGAAAAATTTTGACAACTGCAATTTTGGAACGCAAAAGTTGAATTCTTCGAAAACTAAAGAATTTGAAAACTGGTAATTTTAAAAATTAAAACTTCATAACTGAAAATTTACAAATTTTGAATAAATGGAAGTCTGAAGGTTTTTAAAATTGAAAATTTTGATAATTGAAAATTTCAAAAAGTAAATCATTTGAAAAATTTTGACAACTGCAATTTTGGAACGCAAAAGTTGAATTCTTTAAAAACTAAAGAGTTTGAAAACTGATAATTTTAAAAATTAAAATTTCCATAACTGAAAATTTACAAATTTTGAATAATTTGAAGTCTGAAGGTTTTTAAAATTGAAAATTTTGATAATTGAAAATTTCAAAACGTAAATCATTTGAAAAATTTTGACAACTGAAATTTGGAAAGCTGAAAGTTGGACTTTTTTAAAACTAACGATTTTAAAAACAGATAATTTTGAAAATTATAATTTTCAAAACTAAAAATTTACAAATTTTGAATAAATTGAAGTCTGAAGGTTTTTAAAATTGAAAATTTTGATAATTGAAAATTTTAAAACGTAAATTATTTGAAAAATTTTTACAACTGAAACTTTGGAACGCTGAAAGTTGGACTCTTTGAAAACTAAAGATTTTAAAAACAGATAATTTTGAAAATTAAAATTTTCATAACTGAAAATTTACAAATATTGAATAATTTGAAGTCTGAAGGTTTTTAAAATTGAAAATTTTGATAATTGAAAATTTCAAAACGTAAATCTGATGAAAAATTTTGACAACTGAAATTTTGGAACGCAAAAGTTGAATTTTTAGAATACTAAAGAGTTTGAAAACTGATACTTTTGAAAATTAAAATTTTCATAACTGAAAATTTACAAATTTTGAATAATTTGAAGTCTGAAGGTTTTTAAAATTGAACATTTTTTAAACTGAAAATTTTGACGACTAAATATTTTAAAACTGAAAAGTTTCCTAGACTAAAAAGTTGAAAGCTGATAATTTTAAAAGAGTGAAAATTTTTAAATTGAAAAAAAGTTTCGAAAAAAAATAATAATTGTAAACTAAGATTAAACGTTTCGAGATTTGTGAATTTTAAAAACAGAAAATTAGGAAAACGAAGTTTTAAATTTGCAAATCAACAGTTTTAATTTTTTTTTCTTTTATGAGATTTGAAAATCCTGATACCTTCAAGTTTTACAAAATCTTAAAGTTGGGCTTCCCGAATTTTCAGTTATCAATATTTTTAAAACGTTATACTTTTTACTTTCAAATTAAAAAGAACTGTTTTCCTAAAGTTTAGTTTTCAAAATATAATTTTCTTTAAAGTAACCACATTTCAAAATTTTCAATTTCAAAATTATCAGCTTATGAAATATTCATTTGTCATAATTTTCAGCTCAAAAACTTTTTATTTAATTTTCCAAAATAGTTTTCAGTTTTTTTTTTTTAATTTTAATTTTTTTTTTAATTCATATTGTTTCTTTTTTTATACTTCTAATTATTTAAAATTGAAAATCGAAAAAGTGTAAATTGCACATTTTAAGGTTGTAAAAAATTTACTTGAAAAAATATTAAAAATTTTCAAATTATTCAAAATTTGTAACTTTAAAATTTTAATTGAACAAATTTTAACTTTCAAAATTATCACTTTTTTCAAATTTTTAGTTTAAAAAGAGTTCAACATTAAGATTTCCAAAATTTCAGTTGTCAAAATTTTTGAAATGTTATACTTTTTGAATTTTTCAATTATTAAATTTTTTAGTTTTCAAAATTAAATTAAAGTTTTTCTTTATTTTACCTTTCAAAATGGTGTGTTAAAATAGCTTACAAAGTATTTATTTGTCAATATTTTCAGCTCATTTTTTTAAATCATTTTAGAAAATAATTAAAATTTTTCAGTTTTTATAAATTTTTCAAATGTTTTAAGTTTTACATAGTTTTAAGTTTTGATATTTTCAATTATTTTAAATTTAAAAATTGGAAAGTTACAAACTGAAAATTTTTAGAGTTTTTAAAAACATCTTTTTAAAGTATTTTGATGATTCGAAAATTTAAAATGATCAGAAAATAGTTTTCCAAAAATTCAGCTTTCAGAAATTATAGTTTCATAATTTATTAAATGTATTCAGATATAAAATTATTCAAATTTTTAATACGAAATTGTTTACTGTAAATGTTTTGTTCTCAAAAGTTTCAATTTTCAAATGAAAAAAACACATTTCATAAATTCAATTTGGAAATTTTCAATTATAAACATTTTTAGATTAAAAAATTCCATTTTTTCAAGTTTTAGTCATAAAAATTTTCAGTTTACAAAATGTTTCCAATTTTCAGTTTTAAAAGTTTGATATTTCTTAATTTTTTGTTTTTAGGAGTTTCGGACTTTTTAATTTACACGTGGTTTATTATTTTAAATTCCCATTTATATTTTCAATTTTCAGTTTCAAAATTTCCACTTTTTCAAATTTTCAGTTTGCAATTTTAAATATTTTAGACTGCAAAAAATATTCAATTTAAGAAATAAAATAAAAAATTATAACTTATTATTTTCCAAAATAATTTAAATTTACAGTTTTTAAAAATTTTCCAAATTTTCGAATTTCAAACTTTAATTTTTTTGATATTTTCAATTTTCAAAAGTATAAACTGAAAAATTTAGTTTTCAAAAATGTTACTTTCCTTCATGTTAAATTTTCAACACACTTCTTTAAAATATATTCCATTTTCGAATATCCAAAATTATCCAAAAAAGCTTCCAGATGTAAAATTTTGAAAAATTTTAATTTTCATTATTTTCAGATTTCATTAGAGTTAGGGGAAGTATTTTGAAGAATGATAGATAGTATTTATTTATCCTTTGTACTAAAATAAAATTCAAAATACATATATAAAAATACTGTCTTACAAAAATTTTGATTGCACATGGAAAGGCGTGAGTTCATAAAAATATGATCTTAAGCATTTGTATCGGTACCATCAATAAATATATTAACCAGAAAATACGCATTACTTTTATAACGAACCCTGTATTATTACTAGAAATTTAAAAAAAAAATCCAGATGTTCCAAATGAGTTTGAATGTTAAAATTAATAATATGATTAAGAAATAATTTTTTTTTAATGTGTATTATTTATTTATACATCTAATTCAGTGTACATTTTTTTTAAATTACAGTACATTATTTAACTTGATTATGATAGAAAGAATTGTGATTGCTTATCCCTACAAGAAACTTATTTTCTAGTAATTTTCAATTACAACATTATCATCTTCTAATTATCTATACACAATACAAATTATATTTTATTCATTGCATAAAAACTTTTTACCACTGCTTTTCTCCTAAATTATCCATAAGGGTGTAGAACGAAAAAGCATTCTGCATAAACTAAAACAAAACAACATTAAAAATTTATAGTTGGCTTGAAGCCATAACTTTGTGATACATCTTGAATCATTTATAAATAATTTTAAAATACGTATTTTTAAATTAATTAATGTTAATTCTACAACCACTCGGAGGAATTTAATATATTTTGTTAATATTATTAGAAAATTTATTATTTGGACTATGATACATTACCTTGATGAATACTTGCAAGTCCAAAATTAACAATCCACCGATTGTCAAGCCTTTCGTCGTCTGGCTCTTCTGTATCATCAATATCAAACTCTTCCGCACTTTCAAGTCATTAATTTCCGGCCATTTCGTGTGGTAAACTTCATCACCCACACTATCAATCTATAAAAAATTCATCAAGATTACGTATAACACCTCTATTATTAATGTTCACGGTAATTACCGAATCTGAGAGTTTGCTTGCTCCGAAAGCGTAAATGTAGAATTCCATCATAAATACTAATGTAAATGGTAAATAAACAGAAACGTCATCCATATCAGGGGGAAATCTAAAATTATAAAATTGCAAGTTAATCAACTTTAAAATAAACAATTAAAAAACTTAATTAGAAAGTTAATTAAACACTTGGTTTCACCATGGGTTAAGTAAGAATTTAATTCATCGTATAATTAAATACTTAAAGGCTTCTACTTCGTTATTCATTACGAATATAAATGAAAATACTTTTAATTTAATTTAGTTAACAATTTATACAATGAACTAAAGGATTTTAATATATTTTATTATTCGAAAATTTGTAAAAAGTGTTTTCATTTATAATTAAATACTTACCCACTTCGATTAACCATGTAAAAGACAACACACACTAATAAAGTGCTTGCCATATAGATTACGAGAAATAAATTCCTGACCATACTACGAAATTCATCAATAATCCTGTAAAGTTTTAACTATAATTAATTGACAATAGTTTTTTTTATTAAATTACTTACAAGCAGACTTCATTATGCTGATCGATAATCACACGCAGATCTTCCATCCTCGTGTTAACGTCGATTTTCCTCAAAGAGCATTTAATGGCCTCGATTTGGCAAATAACGGCCAACACGATGTATATATAAAGCAGATTTAGACTTAAAGATAAGGGCACCATAAACGTATCCATAATAATTTCGAAAAGCATGTAAGGTACGTAACACTCTAAAATATTCAAATCGCAAAACGTGTGCAAAGGTATTGGTAGAATAAATTTGAATAAGGCAGAGATGTATAGAAAAACATCGCATCCGATCATTTGGGCAGAATAAATTATCGAAAATTTAATGTAGAATTTAATATTAGCGTCCATTTCTTTACGTTCATCCTCCTCTAATTGTTCGTGCAGATTCAACAATTTCACTCTTTGTACCAATCGTGCCCAATCGCTCTTGTCGTATAAAACCATCACTAAACACAGGATTACCTGTAATTAAGCAAAAATTAAAGCCTAAAATCAATTGCTAATCAAAACCATACTTTTCCACTGAATGGAATCCCTTGCGCTATGGATAAAGATTCAATATCACCCCAATATACAATCATGCTTAAGATACAAAAAATTAAGTATGTCGTAGAAAAAAATAATCCACCGCTGGCGTTAATTATTGGAAGGTACTTATTTTTACCTTCGAGGTAAATCCCATTAATTTTTAGAAATACAGTCGCTAAACTTAATATTCTATCAACGCTGTATTTACCCTTCATGTTATTATTTAATTGTAAACCTATTGAATAATAATTTTAATTTAAGAATAATTTCTTTGTATATATGTGTGTGACTTATGAATTCCACAGATGGTTCTTTAGTGGAGACCATTGATCATCTATTATAAGTGATGGTGCGGTGATGTATAATTTCTGAAATTATATCGAATCACGCCGTAAGCTACCCTCAGTTAATAATTCACGAACGCTAAAATGCAATCTGGAGTAGTCGTTTCGTTTATTTATTAAAGGTTCTTTGTTATAAGTTAATTTCATGGGACGAAAATACGCTGTAGTACCTAATAATAAATTCATGAAATATAATTCATTAATCCGATGTTATGTACAATGTATTATTAGAAAAATTGTTTACTTTAATTGTTATTACCCTAATAAAAATCATCTCTTTATTTTTTTACAATATAAAATTTGTCATATTTACCTATTTAATTTAATCTTTTTTTTAAGGAAGGATGTTGTATGGGATTGCTTGTTGGGGTGTTGAGTGATAGAGGGAAATTGGCTTAAGATACTACGCTAATCAGCCACGACTAAAATGTTATGCATTTTTTAAATTATTTTATTTTAAAGTGTATTTTTTAAGAAAGAAGACCAAGGATTCATAAATAAATAAATAATATTTTTCAAATTATATTTATAATGTGTGAAGGATCATAACATCCATGCCCGAACTCGGATTTGAACCTACCCTAATAAGAACAAATTAACCCCCAGTATCTCATAGTATCCCTAAGATCCGTCGCAATAAATCAGAAATATACCTAGCGTACTCTTGACCTACCCCAATAGATTCTGCATTAGGGAAGGTCAGGAGTACGCTAGGTCAATATATTATTTATTGTGGTAGGTCAAGAGTACGCTAGATGAATCCAAAGCGCAAGCTATGATCTCGTGAGTTAAGTCAAGAGTACAATCGATTCAATCGGAAATTTTCTGAAGTGAGAGAAAGTAAGTGGTCACTATCATATCATACCAGTTATTTAAAAAATAATTAAAATAATTTTATGTTCCTGAATCTAGAAAATTATGAATTTTATTGCAATTAAACCCGATGAATTGAAAACAAACAGAGATGTGGACGGAAATAGGAAGCGTGGCGAAGAAATAGTTTGTGGAGATTTTAAATTAGTTATGGAGAGAGTAGAAGGAGATCCCAGGATCGCGTAATGTGGGGGCAATTTATACAAAAGGGAGAAATGAGAGACTATAGGGGAGTTGCAGTGATAAATTAGTGACAATGATAGTGAAGAACAGGCTGTAGGAGAGATAATTGGTATCAGAGACGCGAGGAAGTATTAGGAGGAGAAGAGGAAGGAGTGACCAGATTTTTACTCTGTCCAGGATCATAAAGCATATGATGGAAGAAAGAGTCAGCGTGCATGAGTTTATTTTTCAGGATCTGAAGCGACGTATGACTCAGTATCAAGGGAGAGATTGATAGAGTATAAAAGAAGAGGAGAGTTAAGTGAGGAGTTGGTAAGTGGGGGGGGGGAGATATTCAGGACATGGAAAGGGATGAGACAAAGCTGACCATTGACCCCAATGCTATTTATTATACAATATATATATAGGAGAATTAGAAGAAGTGTTAAGAAGAGATTGGGAGGAGTAGGAATGAATACAAGGGACGATAAATTAATTTCTCACTTAACCTCACTTTGGTGATGAAACATGCTTATGTTACCGAGAGTGAAGAAATATATGGACAGGATAGAATTGCGTGTAAATGTTGAAAAAAGATCTGGGTTTCATGTTTAGAAGTTCGGGAGGTTATGGGGGGTCATGTAGGTGCAGAGGAAGGCGAAGAAAGCGTGAAAAGATGAATGAATGACAGTGCGAGAGTGGCGTGTGAAGTAAGGATTTCCTGTATGATACCGATCTTGATGTACGGGGGGCGGGATGTAGGCTCAGGAGGTACGAAATGTTGGTGGTGTTTCCTGAAGCAGATGTTGAGGGTGGAGAAATCGACGCCTAAATATATAAATATTCAGGAACAAATAGGAAGAGCGTGTTGAGAGAAGCGATACGGAGGGTGGCCAAGTATGAGAAGAAGTTGTGAAGATTGGATGAGGAGAGTTTCGTTAAGAAAGTATATAAGGGATGTGTGGAGACAGGAGTTAGTAGATGGAGAGCGTAAAGGAAAAGAATGTGAGAGAGGTTATCGTTAATGAGTGGCAAGATTAAGTCTCATATTTGCACATCTGTCATCCGATAAATCATCTATCATCTATCAATTATTTCATGTCTGTTATCCAATAAATTGTTACATATATCATATCTTAAATTTGTCTCATCTGCTGTTTACATCTATTGTCATAATTATTTACTTTATGGTTTGCTAAATTTGTCACACCTATCATCTGTTAAATTAATCAAATCTATCTAGAAAATTTGTCACATTTAGTATTTATTAAATTGGTCGTTTCTGTCATTTGGTTATTGTGTCACATCTACCCATCAAATTGGTTACTAAAATTTGTATCATGTATTAAATTTGTTGTATCATTTATTAAATTATCACCTATCAAACTATCACATTTTTATCTATAGAACTTATTATATCGATGAACCATTAAATGTTATATCTCTCATCTATTAAATTTATCATACTTATCGCCTGTCAAATTATCACATATATCATCTGTAAAACTTGTCCTATCTCTAATTTACAATTTGCGAAGTTGGTCAGATCAATCTATCACATTTATCATTTCTAAAATTCGTCATATCTGCCATCTGTTAAAATTGTCACATTTATCTCTAATTTATCAAATTCTTTACATTTATTAACTGTCAAAGCTGATTTATCTTAAACTTTAGCATTTATAATTTATCTATGTCGTCTGCCATTTGTCATTTGTCATGAAACACTTGCTCTTCTATAATTATCATTGAAATCGGTCATCTGCTATGTGTCACTTGTCAACTGATATCTTCTGTCAATAGTAATTTTTTATTTGTTATATGCCATTTGCCATCTGCGATCTATCATTCATCCTTTGTTATTTGCCATGAAGCACTCGCTTTTCTATAATTATCGTTTGTCATCCTTCATCTTCTATTCATCATTTGTCTTGTATGTTATTAGTAACTTGTCATTTATTAATTATTGTATATCATCTGTAATCTATCATCTATCATCAAATTTGTCACCCTAATCATCTATAAAATTTATTATTATAATCTATCATTATCGTACTGTATAGATCATTTGTTATATTAGTCACATATATCATTTATTAAATTTATCACATCTTTTAAATGCGTGACATCTTTCGTCTGATAAAAATTTATAAAATCTATTTATCAAATGTATCATATATATAGCCTACCAATTTATCACATGTATCATCATCTACAAAACTGTTTAATCTCTATTATCTGTAATGTGCCATTTGTCTCCTCTCTTCCATAATCTATTATCTGTCAAATTTCATCGGTCATCTATCATCTGATATCTAACTTTGAAAATTTATTTATCTGTCATCTGTCCTTCGTCTATCTACCAAATTAAATTCACAAAACTGAATCTATTAATTCTTGACATCAATCACATTTTTCAAATCAATAGAAACTCTTCACTTCTGTTATTCGTGAAATTTATCACATCTATAATCTGTAAAATTTATAAATACTTTATATTGTTACATGCTCTATCTGTAAAACTTTTCACATCTATCATCTATTAAATATGTCACGTATATCTATCAAATTTATTATTATAACATCTGTCATCGAGCATCTGTCATCAAATTTATCACCCTAATCATCTATCAAATTTATTATTATTATCTAACTCTATGGAACATTTGTTATATTACTCACATCTATCATCCATTAAAAAAAAAATCTATAAAACTTTTAATTTGTAACATTTATCATCTATTAAGATTATATCATTGATTATGTCAGTTGTTGAAGTTGACTCATCTATCATTTATCATCTATCATGTATCATCTACCACTTTTATCATCTATATAATCCATCACATAAGTCATCTGATATTTTTCGTCATCTATTATGTGTTAACCTTGTATCATCTGTCATTTGAAAAATTGCCATCGTTTGTTTCATCTGTCAGTCATAAATTTGTCAAATGTATCATCTAGGCAATTTATCGTACCTGTCCTCTATGAAATTTGTCACATTTATCATCTACAAAATTTGTTGCATATATCATCTATCACCTGCTAAATTCAACACATGTACCATTTATCAAATTTATCATATCCAGCATCTAGACTATTTATCACATCTGTCATCTGGTAGGTTTCTTGCATCTATTAACTATGAAACTTTTCACATCTATCATCTACCATCTACGAAATTCGTCGTAACTATCATTCATAAAATTTATCACATTAATCATCTATAAAGTTTGTCGAATATATCACCTATAAAATTTGTTACATCTAACAGGTAGGCTGAAAAGTTCGTAGGCTAACACAGTAAAACAATTTTTTTTTGCAAAATTCTATTTTATTATTCAACATAGTTGCCTTCGAGGGCGATACAACGATTATAGCGGTCATGTAATTTGTTGATACCATTTTTAAAATACAAAGTCTCTTTAGCCTCAAAATAAGCCTCAGTTGCAGTGCTGTCCACTCGGCTGACTGCCGATTGGACTCTGGAGTGTAGTGAAGGAGCCACGTTTCATCCCTTGTCACATATCGATGGAAAAATTCGTTTTTATTGCGGTTGAATATCGTTAAACATTCTTCTGAATCATCGACACGTTGCTGTTTTTGATCAATTGTGAGCTCGCGCGGCACTCACTTTGCACACAGCTTTCGCATGTCCAAATATTCATGCACAATATGTCCAACACGCTCTTTCGATATCTTCAGTCTCAGCTATCTAGATCAGCTTCACTTTACGGCTATTCATTATTATTTTGTGAACTTTTTTTACATTTTCGAACGTAACAGCCTCTTTTGGGCGTTCACTGCGTGCACTGTCATCGGTGCACATTTCGCCCAGTTTAAATTTAGCAAACCACTTCTCAACGGTTGATTTTCCTGGTGCAGAGTCTAAATAATGTTCATCAAGCCAAGCTTTGGTTTCAACAGTATTTTTTTTCATAATAAAGCAATGCTTTATTAAGACACGAAACTCTTTTTTTCCATATTTTTCACACTAACAAAAGTTTTTAACTCGCAACGCTATATCTCACGAACTAATTGTCAGATAGCTGTCAAATTTATACACGTGTCATTTGAAGGTTAGTTCTACTATAAACCTTATGGATTTAATTCTAATAACACCATCTATGTGTTAGCCTACGAACTTTTCAGCCCACCTATTATCTATAAAATATGCTAAATTACAGACAAATGCTTTAACGAATATTTTATATTTGTCTTCTCTAAAATTCTTACATCCGTCATTTACCTAATCTGTTACATTTATCATTGGCTTTTTTTGCATCATCTGTCTATTATAAATTAGTCAAATCTATCATCAGTTCTTTCATAATTTATGATACTAATCGAAATCACAAAATAAAATAATTGTATCCCTCATCTATAAAACTTGCCACATCTATCATTTGTCATTTGCATCTGTCATCTGTCATCTGTCATATGTCAGAAAAATAGTTTCAAAGTATTTTTTGTTCCAACAAGTTCTAAAAAAGACTTAAAACTGAAAAATTTGCTTCTTCACTTTGTATATTATATGCCATCTGTTATCTATAATTTTTAATCTGTTATCTATCATCTGCATTTATCATTTGTCTCATTTCTTCTATAATCTGTTATCTGTCAATTGTCAACGGTCGTCTATCATCTGACATCTACCTGTGATTTTTTTTCTGATATCTGTCGTCTATCATCGGTCATTTGTCATCTGTCATTTGTCTTTCATCTGTCATTTATCATCTGTTATCTGTCATCTTTCATCTATCATCTGTCTATCTACCAAATTAAATTAGCAAAACTGAATCTATCTATCAATTCTAAAAAAAAATTTGAACTGAAAAATTTGCTTCCCCACTTTGTATATTGTCTGTCATCTGTTATATGTAATTTTTAATCTGTTATCAATCATCTGCATTTATCATTTGTCTCCTTCTCTTCTATAATCTGTTATCTGTCAACTGTCAACGGTCGTCTATCATCTGACATCTACCTGTGAAAATGTATTTGTCTGATATCTGTCATCTGTCATCTATCATTTGTCATATGGCATTTGACATCTGTCTGAAAATGTTTTTCAAGAGAAAGTTAGAATTCAAAAAACAGTTTTAAAGTATTTTTTGTTCCAGCAAGTTTTAAATTTTTTTTTACTCTAAAATTTACTTCTTCATTTTGTTGTCTATTGTCTGTCATCTATTATCTATAATTTTCAAACTATCATCTATCATCTGTTAGGTGCCGTTTGTTTCCTTTCTCCTACATTCTGTTATCTGTCAAGTGCAATCGGTCATCTATCATCTGACATCTATCATCCGTCATCTGTCATCTGTCATCTGTCATTTTTTGAAAATGTCTTTCAAGAGAAAGTTAGAATTCAATGATTGGTTTTAATATTTTTTTCGTTTTAACAAGTTCTAAAAGAATTTTTGAATATATAAATTATAATATACATTTAAGCCATTGAAATACGTCATTTGTTGTCTATTTTCTGTCATCTATTATATAATAATCTATAATTTGTAATCTATCTTCTTTCATTTGTCATTTGTCTCCTTTATTCTACAATCTGTTATCTGTCAAGTGCCATCGGTCATCTATAATCTGACATCTACCTTTGAAACTTTATTTATCTGTTATCTCTCATCTACCATCTGTCATCTTTCATCTGTCATCTGTCTATCTAACAATTTTAATTGCCAAAACTGAATCTATCTATCAATTCTGAAATCTATAAATTAAATTTGACGTCAATCATGTTTTACAAATCAGTAGAAACTGCTCACTACTGTTATTTGTCAAATTTATCGCATCTATAATCTGTCAAATTTATAAATACTCTCTATTTTCATCTGTTAAGTTTATTATGTTTTATAAGCCTTATAAATATATCAAATCTATAAGATTGACAGATAAATCATCTACGATTTATCAAATTCAAATAATATCTGCGAATTCTAACAGATAGAAACAAAAAAATCCAACAAATATATAAAACTTCTGTCAAATTTTCATCATATTTGCTTTTAAAACATATGTTTTAAAATCTTTAATTGTCACAGCTGTAAGAATTTTGCAAAATTATACGTGTGTCATCTGAAGAAATCACTGGTTGTATTCGTCACAAAACCAATTTTTCTGTACTTTTATAATGAACCTTGTATAATAAGATTATAAAACTTTTGTCAAATCATATTTTGAAAACTGTTCTACTGTTAATTTTGAATTTTACAAAGAAAACATCTGCTTTAAAATGTAAATCTATCATCAATAAAATTTCTTAATGTCAAAAAGTTAATAAATAAATTCGTTGGCTTCGAATTTATCCGAACAGATGTTTTAAAATATTTAATTGTAACTGCAACATTTTTTTTTAAATATTACGTATGTCGTCTAAAGAAATCGTTGGTTGTATTCGCCACAAAACAAATATTATGATTACTTTTACAATGAACCTGGTATAATAAGATTATAAAACTTTTGTCAAATCATAGTTTTATTTCTTCTGTTAAGTTCATCATACCTGCTTTAAAATGTAAATCTTTCATTAATCAAATTTCTTAATGTCAATAGGTGAATAAATCAATCAATTGACTAAGAATTTGTCGAAACATATGTTTTGAAATCTTTAATTTTCACAACTGTAAACATTTTGTAAAACTATATATGTGTCATCTGAGGAAATAATTGCTTGTATTCGCCAAAAAATCAAAATTATTATTACTTTTATAATGAACCTTGTATACTAAGAGGATAATATAGTAGCAACGATAGTTTTATTTAAATTAAATTTATATGAGTATGAATGTAGGACATTAGGGTTAAATAATCAATTCTATTAAACCACATAAACTATTTCATAAGATTAATGGATGTTTTAAAAATAATTTAATCTTCAGAAATTAATTCAAAATGCTCTTCCCACAGACTGGTGATAAACTAGAAAACAAAAAGGTTACAATCCGTATTTAATCACCCAAAATTTTAAAGGTGTTGCTTTGACGAATACTTGAAGATCTAAAATAAGTATTCATCCAAACTTTTTGTCTTCTGGCATTTTTCTATTATCAAGACCTTACCCTTACGGGCGTACAAGTGTGAAATTTCTGAATAATTCGTCTTAAATTTCATCCGCTATGCTATCTTAAAAAAAATAGTCATAAAATCACAAAACTAATTTTCAATTAATGTATTTAAGGGATTATATCAAAACAATTGAAACCCTATGCGTGTAAACAAAATCCTACGTCATAAAACTTAACGTTTGGAAAAATTGTAAAAATTAAACCACCCATCGGATAAGTTTAAAAATCACAAAATTTATTCACTGATGATATATTATTAAGATTACGCCAAAACAATTAAAACACCATGCGTGAAAATAAAATCACATAAATCTTAAACTTGATTGATTGAAGGAAAACACATCTGTAATTTTATCTTACCATATAATTTAAATACTTAACTCGAAAAAACAACCATTTATACACAAAAATTATGTTTTTATTTATGACTATATTTAAACTTGTATTACGATCATCAATGGCTTTTCGAAGCTTTTATATTAAAGTGGAATATCCTGTAATATATCGATTTGTGTGGTTATTTTTCGGATCTTTCCAGCCCATATTTTAGTCATATAAATATGGAAAATACAGGTCGTAGATATTAGTAATCGTTGAAGTAATATTAAATCGCGCACGATAACTAAGGAAGTCTTAATTTAAATATTTACGAAAACAGTAAATCGATTTAAGAAGTGTTGTGTTAATTTATTCATATATCAAACATCCTTAATTATATTTGATTTACTTTGTAATATTTAATAATAGTTAATAATACATAGGTACAAAAAGCACGGAAGCATTTCGTAAATCTACAACAATTGAGTTTTATTAAGACTACAACACCGTTTCTAAAGGACTTTAATACATTTTTAATACTTAGATAAATAATGCGTGAATTTTATATTTATAGAATATTAAGTTTAATTATAAGGTTAATGTTAAGTGAGAATTTAATTAATCGTAATATAAAATTTATTGGATTTATTGATCTCCTAAATTCATCATGAGCGTGTAGAAAGAGAAGGCATTCTGCATGACCTAAAATCCTTCAAAAATTAATAATCAATTATTAAAGTTAAACGAAAATTCACCACAACGAAGACATTAAGATCCAACGTTTGAATTCCTCCAATTGTTAGGCGTTTCGTCGTTTGGGATTTTTCAATCAGTAAAATAAGACTCTTTCGCAATTTCACGTCATAATTATCCGTCCAATTCGACGCGTACGCTTCATCACCAACACTTTCAATCTAAAAGGTAAAAACTAATATTTTAATCGATAATTTAAATTAATCTTAACATCATTACAACGTCGGTTAGTTTCGTCGCACCGTACGCATAAATATAAAATTCCAATACGAATAAGAAAAAAATCGGAAAGTATTTCATTACATCATCATATAACGGAGGAAATCTGTAAAGATTATATTCATCATATGGAATAATAACATTGATTTACTGTACCCATTTCTATTTAGCATATAAAATACTGCACATATAGTAAACGTGCTCGCCATGTAATTAATTAAAAACATATTCCGCGCAATATTTCGAAAATCATCGCAGACTCTATAAAAAAAGATAATTTAAATAATTTAATAATATCATCATAGAGTTTAATAACTTACTCTAGTGCTCGATTATGTTCTTGAAATATAGCTTTAATCTCTTCATTTCGTGTATTTGCATCAATTCTACGAAGCAAACATTTAACAGCTTCTAATTGGCATATAATTGTCAGTGTAATGTATATAAAAAGCAATGAGAGTCCTAAAGAAACAGGAAGTGCAAAGAAATCGACAGCCAATTCAAAAAAAAATAATATTAGTGTACATTTTAAATTATTAATATTACACGGCGTATAAATCAGTAGAGGTAATTCTAATGTATACACCGAATTTAAATAAAATAAGATAAGGGCTAGAATATTCTCTGCCACATAAAAATTGGTAAAATTAATGCAAAATTTTATTATCCTATCAATTTCTCCTCTTTCGTCTATGCGCAAAGTTTCGCATAAATTTAATTCCGACGCGTTTTTAATCAATCTCCTCCACAGTTTTTGCTGGTAAATGAGCAGTAATAATGATACTATAACCTGTAATAATAATATTAATAATTAAATTATTTGGCTAATAACCAAAAAAGAAAATCACTTTTAGAGTCAACGGAACACCTTCTAGGCCTAATTCATCGGAATCCCAGTTTTCAACAACACCCATTAAACACAAAACGATGAAAGATATGAATAACGTCAGTCCGATCGTGAAGTTGATGATGGGAAACCAAGTTTTCTCCTCGAGGAAAAATCCGTTGAATTTTAGAAATAATTCCGCGATTTTTAATATTCTCTTCGCAGACATTTTATATATCTGTAAATATAAAATAAATTATCCAGTTAATATAAAGTGCAGGGATGTATTTATTTTTTTCAACTTGCATATAAAAAGTTTTAAGAGTATATTATTATGCCTTCATGCAGAGTTGAAAAAATTTATAAATAATGTTATATAAATTGCAAACTTATTATCAAGTGAATTATAAATTGATGGAGTTTTTAACTTTGTTTATAATTTATAATTCATTTGATAATAACTGTAAAACGTCGAAACTAAAGTCGTTTTACTTTGTTTTTGCAGGTTATATATGATTTTATAATCATTACAGTGAATTATTTAATTCAGTTTTTATTATTTTTATTATAGAATATTCATTAGAATTTAATCCCTAGCAACATGAAAATGTGATGAAGTTGCCTTAATAAATTTTTTACTAAAATTTGTTTAGGTGTCATCTGTCAAATATTCATTCATTGACTATCAATAACCATCCGACAATTATTAAATGTCAACTGTCAACAGTCCATTGTCATTTATCAAGTGTCAACTTTCAACTGTCAAATATAATTCGTTGTCTGTCAATTAACAAAACAAAACAAATCAGTGATCTGTCACTTCTCAATAATCTAATTTCAACAGTTAACAATCAATTGTCAATTCACAATTGTTAACTGTCAAATTTCAATTATCGACAATTAAATGTCAACTGTCAACAGTTAGCGATTGATCAACTATCAATAATTACATTTTTGGTCAATTATTAAATGTCAACAGTCAACTATTGTTAATTATCAAATATCAACTGTTAGCTGTCAATTGTTAACAGTTAAATTAACTGTCAATAATCAGCAGCGACCTGTCACTTCTTAATAATCTAATTTTAAGAGTCAACTGTCAAATTTCATTTGTCAATGTAAACTGTAAGCAATCAACTATCAACGATTAAATTTTAATTTTCAACCCTCAACTGTCAAATATAATTCATTAACTGTCACCTGCTAACTCTCCACCACCAAGTTAACAATTGCCAACTGTAAACTATCGAATTTCAGCTATCAAATATCAACTCTTAACTATCATCTATTGACTGTCAACTGACAACTATTAACTGTCAATTGTCATCTATCAAATATCTGTCAGGAATCAACTGATATCAATTATAAAATTTCTACCGTCATCTGTCAAATATTCATTCATTGAATATTAACTATCGACTATCAACAACCATCTGACAATTATTAAATGTCAACTATCAACAGTCCATTGTCATTTATCAAGTGTCAACTTTCAACTGTCAAATATCATTCGTTGACAAAACAAAACAAAACAAAACAAATCAGTGATTTGTCACTTCTCAATAATCTAATTTCAACAGTTGACTGTCAATTGTCTATTCTTAATTGTCAACTGTCAAATTTCAAGTATCGGCAATTAACTGTCAACTGTCAACTGTTAGCGATCAACTGTCAATGATTACATTTTTGGTCAATTATTAAATGTCAACTGTCAACAGTCAATTGTCATTTATCAAGTGTCAACTGTCAAATATCATTCGTTGATAAAACAAAACAAAACAAATCAGTGATCTGTCACTTCTCAATAATCAATTTCAACAGTTAACTGTCAATTGTCAACTGTCAAATTTCAAATATCGGCAATTAACTGTCAACTGTTAGCGATCAACTAACAATGATTACATTTTTGGTCAATTATTAAATGTCAACTGTCAACAGTCAACTATTGTTAATTATCAAATATCAACTGTTAGCTGTCAATTGTTAACAGTTAAATTAACTGTCAATAAGTAATAGCGACATGTCACTTCTCAATAATCTAATTTTAACAGTAAACAGTCAACTTTCAACAATCGATCGTCAACTGTCAACTGTCAAATTTCATATATCAGCAGTTCATTGTCAAATGTCAATTGTAAGCGATCTAATATCAATGATTAAATTTTAACTAACAACCGGCAACTGTCAAATAAAATCCATTAACTGTCAATTGCTATTTCTCAACTATCGACTTAACAATTGCCAACTGTCAACTGTCAGTAGTCAATTGTCAACTATCAACTATCAACAATCAACTGTCAACTATCAAATTTTAACTATTAAATATCAACTGCTAACAATCATCCATTGACTGTCAACTGACAACTCTTAACTATTAACTGTCAAACTATCTAACTTCAACTGTCAATTGTCATCTGCCGACTGTCAATATTCAACAACCAAATGTCATTATCAAATTTTAACTGTCAACTGTCAAATATTTATTTATTGACTGCCAACTGTCAAATATCATTCTTTATATATCAATTGATAAATCTCAACTGTAAACTGATTTAATCAACTGTCAATAAGCAATAGTGACCTGTCACTGACATTAGTCAAATATCAAATTATCAGTTGTCAGCTGACAACTGTCAATTATTAAATTTTAACTGTCAACTGTCAACTGTTAAATATCATTTATTTACTATCAACTGCTAAATCTCAGCTTTCAGTTTGCAATTACCAACTGTCAACTGTCAATTAGAAGCGATCAATTATCAATGATTAAATTTTAACCGTCAAATGTCAATTATAATCCATTAACTGTCAACTGCTGACTAACGTCAACTATCAAACAATAACTGTTAACTATCAACCATTAACTGTCAACTGACAATTATCAACTATCTAACTTCAACTGTCAATTGTTATCTGTCAACAGTAAAGATCAACAACCAAATGTCATTATCAAATTTAAACTGTCAAATATTCTTTCATTGACTGTCAACTTTCAAATGTCAAATATAAATCTTTGATAAGTTTAATCAACTGTCAACTATCAACAACCATCTGACAATTATTAAATGTCAACTGTCAACTGTCAATTGTCATTTATCAAGTGTCAACTTTCAATTGTCAAATATCATTCGTTGACAAAACAAAACAAAACAAATCAGTGATTTGTCACTTCTCAATAATCTAATTTCAACAGTTAACTGTCAATTATCAATTCTCAATTGTCAACTGTTAAATTTTAATTATCGACAATTAAATGTCAACTGTTAGCGATCAACTGTAAATGATTACATTTTTGGTCAATTATTAAATGTCAACTGTCAAAAGTCAGTTGTCATTTATCAAGTGTCAACTGTCAAATATCATTTGTTGACAAAATAAAACAAAACAAATCAGTGATCTGTCACTTCTCAATAATCAATTTCAACAGTTAATTGTGAATTCTTAAGCGATCTAATATCAATGATTAAATTTTAACTAACAACCGTCAACTGTCAAATAAAATCCATTGACTTAACAATTGCCAACTGTCAACTATCATTAGTCAACTGTCAACTATAAACTGTCAACTACCAAATTTTAACTATCAAATATCAACTGCTAACAATCATTCATTGAGTGTCAACTGACAACTCTCAACTATTAACTGTCAAACTATCTAACTTCAACTGTCAATTGTCATCTGCCGACTGTCAATATTCAACAACCAAATGTCATTATCAAATTTAAAAATAATTTATTTACTATCAACTGCTAAATCTCAGCTTTCAGTTTACAATTACTAACCTTCAACTGTCAACTGTAAGCGATCAATTGTCAATGATTCAATTTTAACTAACAACCGCCAACTGTCAATTATAATCCATTAACTGTCAACTGCCGACTAACGTCAACTATCAAATAACAACTGTTAACTATCAACCGTTAACTGTCAACTGACAACTCTCAACTATCAACTGTCTAACTACAACTGTCAATTGTTATCTGTCAACTGTCAAGATCAACAACCAAATGCCATTATCAAATTGAAACTGTCATCTGTCAAATATTCTTTCATTGACTGTCAACTGTCAAATATCATTAACCGTTAACTGTCAACTGACAACTCTTAACTATCAACTGTCTAACTACAACTGTCAATTATTATCTGTCATCTGTTAAGATCAACAAGCAAATGTCATTATCAAATTTAAACTGTCAACTGACAAATATTCTTTCATTGATTGTCAACTGTCAAATATCATTCTTTGTATGTCAATTGACAAATCTCAACTATTAACTATCTAATTTTAACTGTCAATTGTCAGCTGTCAACAGTTAATAGTTTAATCAACCGTTAATAAGCAACAATTACCTGCCACTAACAACAGTCAATTGTCAACTGACAACTGACACCTGTCAATTATCAAATTTCAACTGTCAACTGTTAAATATCATTTGTTTACTTTCAACTGCCAAATATTAGTTTTCAGCTTACAATTGCCAACTGTTACCTGTCAATTGTCATATATCATCCATTAATTGCCAGCTGTCATTTCTTAACTACAAAATAATTAATAATAACCTCTTCTCGACTGTTAACTGTCACATTTCAAAATTTATCTGTCAGCTGTCAACTATCATCCATTGACTATAAACTGTTAACTCTAAAATACTGTCAATTTATGAATTGTCAATTATTAAATTTAAACTGTCAACTGTCAACTAGTAACCTGTCACTTGCCAATAATCTAAACTTAACTGTCACATTTCAAAATTTAACTGTCAGCTGTCAACTATCATCCATCGACTATAAACTGTTAACTCCAAAATACTGTCAAATTATGAATTGTCAATTATTAAATTTAAACTGTCAACTGTCAACTATCATCATTTTAATAATTTTGTCAACAGTCGACAGGTGACTATTTAGTTTTAACAGTCAACCATCAACTAGCAGCAGTCAACTTTCACCTGTAAATTATCAAATGTCAACTATCAAATATTATTATTTGCCAGTCAACTGACAAATCTCAACTATTAACTGTCAAATATCTAATTTTTCATTGTCAATTGTTAATTGTCAACTTTTAACAGTTAAGTCAACTGTCAATAGTCACCAGTGACCTGTTACTCGCCAATAATCTAAACTTAACCGTCAACTGGTTAGTGTCAATTGTCAACTTTCAACTGTCAACTGTCAACTGTGAATTATCAAATTTCAATTGTCAAATGTCAACTGTTAAATATCATCTATTTATTATCAACTCTAAAATTTCAGCTTTCAGTTTGCAATTACCAATTGTTAATTATCGGATTTCAACTGTTAGCTGTCAACTGTCAAATATAATCTATTTACTGTCAACTGCTAACTCTCAACGGTCGACAGTTAAGTATTAATAGTCAACAGTGAGCTGTAACTGACAACTCTCAACTATCAATTTAACAAGTTTCAACTGACAACTGTCAACTATTGTCTATTAACTGTCAATTAAAAGCTCATTTCAACAATTTTCAACAGTCAACAGTCAACAAGTGACTGTCAACTATTTAGTTTTAATAGTCAACCGTCAACTATCAACAACTTTCAGATGTAAATTAAATATTATTCTTTGCCAGTCAAATGACAATTCTGGACTATTAACTGCCGACTATCTAATTTTAACTGTCAATTGTTAACTGTCAACTGTTACAGTTAAGTTAAATATCAATAGTCAACAGTGCTACTAGCCAATAATCTAACCTTAACCCTCAACTGTCAACTGTCAATAGTCAGCAGTCAACTATCAATTGTTAATTATCAAATTTCAACTGTCGACTGTCATCTGTTAAATATCATCCATTAACTATCAACTGTAAAATCTCAGCTTTCAGTTTACATTTTCCTTCAACTGTCAAATTTGATAATTATCATTTCTTAAATTTCTACTGTCAACTGTCAAATATAATTCAATTTATGCAAACTGTCTACTGTTAATTATTGAATTTCAACTATTAGCTATGAACTGTCAAATATCATCTATTTACTGGCATCTGCTATCTCTCAACTGTCAACAGCTAAGTGAATGGTCAAAAATGAGTTCTCATCTGTCAATAATCTAATTTCAACTATCAACTGTCAATAATTGTCTACTAACTGTAAACTGGCAATTCTTAACTATGAATTTAACAATTTTCAACTGTCAACTGCTAACAATCATCTATTGACTGTCAATTAAAAACTCTCAAAAATCATTTAAACGATTTTCGATTGTCAACTGTCAATTGTCAACAGTCTAGAGGTGTTTGTCAACTATCTAGTTTCAACAGTCAACTGTCAACTATCAACTGTCAATGTTCAGCTGTAAATTATGAAATGTCAACTGTCATCATTCTTTGTCAGTCAACTGACAAATATCAACTATCTGATTTTAACTGTCAATTGTCAGCTGTCAAATGTTAATCGTTACGTTAACTGTCAATAGTTTACAGTGATAGTCAACTAATAGGCAATTGTCAAGTGCCAATTGTCAACTGTCAATTATCAAATTTAAACTGTCAACTGCCAACTCTTAACTATCAATTTAATAATTATCAACTGTCAACAGTTAACTGTGAACTAACAATGGCATTCAATTGAAAAAACGTTTGTCTTTTGTTTTAGTAATATATCATATGTAGTTTCTGTTGGTTTATTTTTAAAGTTATGTGAAGGTATAGATTAAATTATTATTATTAATTAGTTACAAATTAATTAAATGAAAGCTAGTTTCTTAATAATTTGCATGAAATTGCTTATAAAAAAAATTGATAAGGACAAAGGTTAATTTTAAGGTTTGGGCATTAATTCATATTGTAATTACCATTATGAATAAAAATTTATAATGCTTAAATAAAACAACATTTAATTGTAGAATATTTTTCCAAATGATACATTACAACATATAGAAACGTATTTATTGTAAATAATTAGACATGGTAGTAAATTTAGCATCCAGAAAATAAATAATAATTTGGCAGCATATTTATTGCGTTATTGTTTTTACTGAATTAATTATTTCTTGTGGTAATATCCAGAGCCCGCGTAGCCTCCGTAACCGCTGTAACCGCTTCCGTATCCAGAGAGGCCGACACCTGTGTATCCGGTACTTCCATAACCAGCACCGCTGTAGCCGACGTTACCGTAACCAGGTCTGTATCCTCCGTATCCAGCGTAGCCTCCATAACCGGCTTCCGTCGTACCTACACCGGAGTAACCTGGACGGTATCCTGCTCCTCCGCGGTTGTAATCGTATCCACCGGTGTAGGTTGGACGGTAACCAGTGTATCCAGGACGATTACCTTTAATTAATACTAAACTGTAGAATAAATATTTATTTTTTAATGTTGCAAAAGTGTGTGGGATGATACGTGTTCTGCAAACTTTCTCTTAAGCCAAAAAAAAACCAACTGCGGTCAAGGTTATCATGTTATTTCTTAATTAAATCCTCTAATTAATTTTATAATATTAGTAAAACCTAGTAATTTTAAAAGCATCTTTAAGCGTTTTAAATTTACGTATTTTACCTGGATAGTAGTTACCGGGACGGTAGTACCCTCCTCCTCCGCTATTGTACCCACCATATCCTCTATTATCGTATCCGGCGTATCCTCCTTGTCCTGCGATTCCTCCGACTCCGGGATAGCCGCCGTAGGCGCCGACTCCTCCAACACCACCGACTCGATTGACACCACCGATTCCACCTACACCACCGTACCCTCCGTACCCTCCGTACCCGCCACCGTAGCCGGTATCGTAGACATCATTCGTGTACGTCGTCCCCAGCAAACCGTACCCTGAAGAGTTCACACCTACGGCGAGGACGGCGAAACAAAATACAATCTGAAAGCAAAAATGTATCAGTTAATAAATTTCGGATTAATATGGACCTCATATTTAAGCACAATTAATTAACTGCATTAAAAAATTCACTGTTTTAACCACAATTAGTTAATGTATAGATTTTTGTGATAAATCAATCATACGCTAGATGAGGTAATTGAAGTAGGTAGGGAATACGCTAGGTTATAGTTTAGTTAATAAGAGCAATTTTAGGTAAATGTACTAATTTGATTTATGAATATAAAGTGAATGACATAGAAAAGAATTAACTTGAATTGAATAATTTCAACGTGAAATTTCTAAAAAAGTGTCTTTGAAGAAAACAAAATTATTCCATTTCTAATAGTATGACTTCATCCTTCTATTCGAAACCAGACAACACGGTTATTTATTGTAACATATCGATAATTACATGCATAAAAAAATCACCGCCTGTTTGTCTTGGACTATTGGAATCAGCGACGTCCCATGCCACAATTAACACTAATGAAAATAATTTGTTTTGGCGTAATTATTGCAAATCGTCGCGTGACTCAATCGTAAACAGGTTTGCCTGCGTGAAGAGTTAGAAAGAAAAAGGATACAAATGTGTAACAACAAGAACAGTGCAGGAAATTACCCAATTTCGTTTTGACGACGTTTTACGTTAACACTGACCTTTACACTCTTACTTTAGAAAGAGTATCCTGTGCAAATATTGAAATTTCAAGGCTATAAAAGAAAAATAAAAACATTTTCCTATGATGAAAATCTCAGTATGAACACATGGGAAATTTTTTAATTCGTTGAGAATACCGTTGTAGCAATTAAATCAATTAATTGAGCGAGGCAAGTTTGCATTGGTTATTTATGATAATTACATTTGTGTATACAAAAATTAAGGTATGAAGTGCACTTATTTTGAATAAATATTTTATATCATCAAAGAAAAGTACAAAAAATTAAGAGACAAAAAGCGATGAATTAATTTCTCACTTAACCCGTGGTGAAACATTTTTATGTTATAGTCCATAAACCAAGAAAAGTAAACCAAATGCGTTAGAAAAAGAACGCACAGTAAAACTTTCGTCGTGTTTTGAAGTGATAGTTTGTGACGTACGATGGACGATCCAATGGATGGACTATAGTTAACCTTCTAATGAGACAAAAAAAGTTATACTCCAACAATAAGAAATAATAATTATCTTTCATGCTATCAGCATTTTCTAGCAAGTTCTCTTCTACATTTTAAGAAATTGTATTTCCAAATCTTTTGCTCTCTATGTACTGAATGCTTCTAAATATTAAAAAAAACTGTATCACAAACAAAAGAACCACGTAGTCGATAGCTAACCACTACTACTACTATTACAATATCTAAGATGTGTTGGTGCTAAAATAATTTTCTTCTGATCATTGATTCTTATTTTAACCTCCTTAAAATATAACAACTCTATTTACTTATAACTTACCACCGTTTTCATTTTGATAAATTCACTAAACACTTCACAAGAGCAATCGAATGTGTGTGCAGAAACGATATGCAGATTTAGTTGTTATATATCTGGGCTTAGAGACGCGTAGCCTTGTGCGTAACTCCCACCACAACATGCGCCCATTCAAAATGTGTTTCCCTCCATTCAAACGCTATTTAATTGCCCTTTTTGAAACAAATTGCAGAAAAAATAATAAGGACCAAGGCAAGTCATTACATCTGCGTGCTGATGAAGATGTGCAACATCCAAAACTCTACGATGAGTTTCTTAATAACACCAAAATTTGTAATTAGGAATTTCAAATTTAGAAATAATTATACAAACACGCAAAATTATAATAAATAATAAGTTAATATGGAAGAAAATATGTTTCAATACATCGTTGAAAAGGAGATAATTTTTACTACAATATGAAAGTTTTTTTAAATTATATAAAATCATATATTGAAGATAACAGTGTTTAAATAAATAAAGTCAATTATTACAAAAAACGTACATTAATGAGAATATAATTTTGCCTATTAGTTTTTGTTCCACCTTTAGGCGTTGCGTTTACATAAAATTAATTGCACTATTGGAGATATCCTTGTTAGAAACGTCTGCTGATTTAATAGGCATTGATGTCTTACACAATTCCACTTAATTAATAGCAATTTAAAAATCTCGGCTAACTTGATAATAATTTTGTTTATCTAGAAAATGCGTATTTATATGATAATTGCGATGTTAATTCAATTAAAAGGTGAATAAACCCATGTTTTCATAAAAGTAATGATTTATTTAATTAATAATAATTTTATTTCTTATTTAGATAAATAAATTTTTAAATATTTCACAAAGAAAATGTCTTATACACTTATAAAACTTAATTCTAATCATTTGAATATAAAAGCGATGGAAAGGAAAATTGTAATCGATGGTTTAAAAAATTGTAATTAAATTATTTCCCGGCGAAAATTGTTTCAAAATAGCAAAATTCATTCAGAATAAACTGTATTTTATATATACTATAAAGAAAATATTGTATTTACTACAGAAACTCAATGCGAACTATTTGAATATGAAGCTGGTGGAAACTAAAATTGTAATTGTTGATTTAAAACATTGTAATTTAATTATTTACCGACGAAAATTGTTCCATACACCCGCATTGCATTTAGAATGAACTGTATTTTATATTTTCTGTATAGAAAATGTTATATTTACTAGAGAAACTTGATGCGAATCATTTGAAAACGAAGTTATTGGAAACGAAAATTGTAATCGTTGGTTTAGAAAATTGTAATTAAAATTCATTTAGAATAAACCATTTTTAAATACTCTACAAGGTAAAGATTGTATCTGCTTAGGAAACTTAATTCTAATCATTTGAATATGGAATGATGGAAACGAAAATTGTAATCGTTGGTTTAAACAATTGTAATTAAGTTATTGTCCGATGAAAATTGCTCTATAAGCGCAGAGTGCATTCAAAATAAACTGTATTTTATATATTCTATAAAGAATTTTTTATATTTACAACACAAACTCGATGCGAGTCAGTTGAATACGAAGCTGGTGAAAACGAAAATTTAAATCGTTGATTTAGAAAATTGTAATTAAATTAAAAACCTACGGAAATTGCTTTATAATCAAAATATGCATTCAGAATAAACTGTACTTTATATATTCTACAAAGAAAATGTTATATTTACTATGAAAACTTAATGTGAATCATTTGGATGCGAAACTGATGATAACAAATATTGTAATTGTTGATTAAGAAAATTGTAATTAAATTATATTCTGACGGAAAATCCTTTAGAATCACAGAATACATTCAGAATAAACTGTGCTTTATATATTCTATAAAGAAAGTGTTATATTCTTTACAGAAATTTGATGCGAATCATTTGAATGCGAAGTTGTTGGAAATGAAAATTGTAATCGTTGGTTTAGAACATTGTAATTAAGTTATTGTTCGGCGAAAATTGCTGCCTAAGCTCAGAATGCATTTAGAATAAACTGTATTTTATATATTCTATAAAGAAAATGTTACGTTTACCACAGAAACTTGATGCGAATCATTTGAATACAAAACTGGTGGGAACGAAAATTGTAATCGTTGATTTAGAAAATTGTAATTAAATTATAATCCGTCAAAAATTGCTCTGGGATAACAGAATGCCTTCAGAATTAACTGTATTTTATACATTCTGTAAAGGAAATGTTTTATTTATTACAGAAACTCGATGGGAATCATTTGAATGCGAAGCTGGTGGAAACGAAAACTGTAATCGTTGATTTAAAAAATTGTAAAAAATTAATCACCAACGGAAAAAGCTCTATAAACTGAAAATTCATTTAGAATAAACCATTTCAAATACTCTACAAGCTAAATGTTGTATTTGCTTAGGAAACTTAATTCTAATCATTTGGATATGGAATGATGGAAACGAAAATTGTAATCGTTGGTTTAAACAATTGTAATTAAGTTATTGTCCAATGAAAATTGCTCTATAAGCGCAGAGTGCATTCAGAATAAACTTTATTTTATATATTCTATAAAGAATTTGTTATATTTACACCACAAACTCGATGCGAGTCAGTTGAATACGAAGCTTGTGAAAACGAAAATTGCAATCGTTGATTTAGAAAATTGTAATTAAATTAAAATCCGACGGAAATTGCTTTATAATCACAATATGCATTCAGAATAAACAGTACTTTATATATTCTACAAAGAAAATGTTATATATACTACGAAAACTTGATACGAATCATTTGAATGCGAAACTGGTGGAAAATAATATTGTAATCGTTGATTTAGAAAATTGTAATTAAATTATATTCTGACGGAAAATCCTTCAGAATCACAGAATACATTCAGAATAAACTGTGTTTTATATATTCCATAAAGAAAGTGTTATGTTCTTTACAGAAATTTGATGCGAATCATTTGAACGCGAAGTTGTTGAAAATGAAAATTGTAATCGTTGGTTTAGAACATTGTAATTAAGTTATTGTTCGGCGAAAATTGCTGCCTAAGCTCAGAATGCATTCAGAACGAACTGTATTTTATATATTCTATAAAGAAAATGTTATGTTTACCACAGAAACTTGATGCGAATAATTTGAATACAAAACTGGTGGAGACGAAAATTGTAATCGTTGATTTAGAAAATTGTAATTAAATTATAATTCGTCAAAAATTGCTCTGATATAACAGAATGCATTCAGAATTAACTGTGTTTTGTACATTCTGTAAAGGAAATGTTTTATTTATTACAGAAACTCGATGGGAATCATTTGAATGCGGAGCTGGTGGAATCGAAAATAGTAATCGTTGATTTAAAAAACTGTAAAAAATTAATCACCAACGGAAAAAGCTCTATAATCTCAAAATTCATTTAGAATAAACCATGTTTAAATACTCTACAGGGTAAATGTTGTATCTGCTTAGGAAACATAATTCTAATCATTTGAATATGGAATTATGGAAACGAAAATTGTAATCGTTGGTTTAAACAATTGTAATTAAGTTATTGTCCGATGAAAATTGCTCTATAAGCGCAGAGTGCATTCAGAATAAACTGTATTTTATATATTCTATAAAGAATTTGTTATATTTACAACACAAACTTGATGGGAGTCAGTTGAATACGAAGCTGTTGAAAACGAAAATTGCAATTAGAAATTTAGAAAATTGTAATTAAATTAAAATCCGACGGAAATTGCTTTATAATCACAATATGCATTCAGAATAAACTGTACTTTATATATTCTAGAAAGAAAATGTTATGTTTACTACGAAAACTTGATGCGAATCATTTGAATGCGAAACTGATGATAATAAATATTGTAATCGTTGATTTAGAAAATTGTAATTAAATTATATTCTGACGGAAATTGCTTCAGAATCACAGAATACATTCAGAATAAACTGTGCTTTATATATTCTATAAAGAAAGTGTTATACTCTTTACAAAAATTTGATGCGAATCATTTGAACGCGAAGTTGTTGAAAATGAAAATTTTAATCTTTGGTTTAGAACATTGCAATTAAGTTATTGTTCGGCGAAAATTACTGTCTAAGCTCAGAATGCATTTAGAATGAACTGTATTTTATATATTCTATAAAGAAAATGTTATGTTTACCACAGAAACTTGATGCGAATCATTTGAATACAAAACTGGTGGAAACGAAAATTGTAATCGTTGATTTAGAAAATTGTAATTAAATTATAATCCGTCAAAAATTGCTCTGGGATAACAGAATGCATTCAGAATTAACTGTATTTTTATACATTCTGTAAAGGATATGTTTTATTTATTACAGAAACTCGATGGGAATCATTTGAATGCGAAGCTGGTGGAAACGAAAATTGTAATGGTTGATTTAAAAAATTGTAAAAAATTAATCACCAGCAAAAAAAGCTCTACAATCGCAAAATTCATTTAGAATATCAATAAACCATGTTTAAATAATCTACAAGGTAAATGTTGTATCTGCTTAGGAAACTTAATTCTAATCATTTGAATATGGAATGATAGAATCGAAAATTGTAATCGTTGGTTTAGACAATTATAATTAAGTTATTGTCCAATGAAAATTGCTCTATAAGCGCAGAGTGCATTCAGAATAAACTGTATTTTATATATTCTATAAAGAATTTGTTAAATTTACAACACAAACTCGATGCGAGTCAGTTGAATACGAAGCTGGTGAAAACAAAAATTACAATCGTTGATTTAGAAAATTGTAATTAAATTAAAATCCGACGGAAATTGCTTTATAATCACAATATGCATTCAGAATAAACTGTACTTTATATATTCTACAAAGAAAATGTTATATATACTACGAAAACTTGATGCGAATCATTTGAATGCGAAACTGGTGGAAACGAAAATTGTAATCGTTGATTTAGAAAATTGTAATTAAATTATATTCTGCAGGAAAATGATTCAAAACCACAGAATACATTCAGAAAAAACTGTGCTTTATATATTCTATAAAGAAAGTCTTATATTCTTTACAGAAATTTGATGCGAATCATTTGAACGCGAAGTTGTTGGAAATGAAAATTGTAATCGTTGGTTTAGAACATTGTAATTAAGTTATTGTTCGGCGAAAATTGCTGCCTAAGCTCAGAATGCATTTAGAATGAACTGTATTTTATATATTCTATAAAGAAAATGTTACGTTTACCACAGAAACTTGATGCGAATAATTTGAATACAAAACTGGTGGAAACGAAAATTGTAATCGTTGATAATGAAAATTGTAATTAAATTATAATCTGTCAAAAATTGCTCTGGGATAACAGAATGCATTCAGAATCAACTGTATTTTGTATATTCTGTAAAGGAAATGTTTTATTTATTATGGAAACTAGATGGGAATCATTTGAATGCGAAGCTGGTGGAAACGAAAATTGTAATCGTTGGTTTAAAAAATTGTAAAAAATTAATCACCAGCGGAAAAAGCTTTATAATCTCAAAATTCATTTAGAATAAACCATTTTTAAATATTCGAGAAGGAAAATGTTGTATCTACTTAGGAAACTTAATTAAAAACATTTGAATTCAAAATGGATGGAAACGAAAATTGTAATTGTTGATTTAAAAATTTGTAAAAACCTAATCACCAACGGAAAGAGCTCTATAATCTCAAAATTAATTTATAATAATATACTTTTATATGTTTTGCAAGGAAAATATTGTATCTACTTAGGAAACTTAATCCTAACTATTTGAATTCGAAATGGATGGAAGCAAAAATTGCAATCGGTGATTTAAAAATTTGTAAAAAATTAATCTCTAATGTGAAAAGGTCCATAATCTCAAAATACATTTATAATAAATCAGTTTAAAATATTCTATAAGGAAAATGTTTTATCTGTTGTAAAAACTTGTGAATATGAAATTAAATGAAGCCTCGTTTTTAAAATCATTCTAGTGTTTGTTTTTGTTATTAAACGATGATACAAAAGCATAACAATAGTTTCGTTGATGCACAAGCGAGACAACGTCTACCATTATGAGGATTATAAGTCAGAAGCCAAGGTTCGGTTCTTTACATAATCGCTGGGATCAGATTAAGCCGCTAATATGAAACAATTTCATGGTTAAGCCTGCATTACCATAAACATGCAATTGAATTTGTTACGAGCAAACGATTCTCTACACCTCATTCGCAACGATATTATTTTACTTATTTTCATGTGCAAAATAAAGATTTAATAAATTAAAATGCAATTGATACAAATAATTTCTTGGACACATTATTTAACTTTTTTTTTTTAAACAAGGAATAAATTATTTATTACTGTTCTTATTGGATTAAATTATTAAAATAATATTCTTGTTTTTAATAATGTAATCAGTATCAGCTAATTATTCCAATATGCTTCCAAAATTGTATACAAATTCCATTAAAATCAACAAAAATTTCAGCCACGTGTGAAAAGGGCAGAGTTCACAAATAGCGTTCTTCCTACGTCAAATGTTAGAGTAAAAATTTAAGCAAAAATTTGTAAATCGAACGTATGTGTGACCTTGTCAGGAGTGCAGCATTTGATGGAACGATCTTTCGCAATATTTTCAGTCACGTTTAATTGTTCTCCGTTTGCGAAACCGTATGTGTAGATCATGAGGTCACGCAATGACAAAAAAAAATCGAATAACGCGTTCGACAGGATAAAGTAATTACCAGACACAGGGAAATAGTCTCAAAGGCGGCATTAATTAGGCGGCCTTGCTTTTATTCGCATTACTTCAAACTAGGAAAATCGGAGGATGTTGAGCATTTTTTTCGTCGTTATATAATAAATAATAAATAAATCTAAAAGGTAAATAAATACGTACGTAAGTTTTTTCAGAGATATTTTAGTACTTCCAGTAGATAAAACTTTTTTTTTTAAATTATTATTAAGGAATAAAATAAAATGTCCAATAAAGTATTACTATGAGTAAACGACACAGTTTGGCACTTTTTTCACTGTGTCGTTCACTCATATCAACATTTTCACGTACTCAAACAACCCAATTAATAAAGTATTACTATCAATCTATTCATTTAAAAATATGTATAATTCCATTTTTACATCTAAATTTTCAGTTTATACCTGCACTAATTAACCATATGTAAGTGCTTTTTGGCTTAAAATATGCATTATTAGTAAACGAAATCGTGCACGAAACGAACGTAATATGTCAAGGTGTGTGAGTATTGAATTCATTTTGTTAACGTAATTAAATGGCCGGATGTAAACATTTGAAATCCAGCTCTGGACATTATGCAAATGACAAGAATTTGCATCGTTGGGATATTGCAGTGATTCACGCCTGTTTAGCATATCTTAGAATGCTAATGAGAAAAGAGGAAATCGGTTATTTATCAAGATAAAATAAACAAAAATGAGAGAAAATGGAGAATAGCAACTTTAATTATAAGAAGTATACAGGGTGAGCCATAAGTGTGTGGATGGAAGATTGTGGGTTTATTAACTTACATTTTTAAAATTCGTTATGGTGACATTTCAAATTACAGTTTTTGGCTAGTCTCAAAATAAATTGATTGGCATGGTTTTTATTCTTGAAAAATGCTCTGGAAATTCGTTGCTGGCAAGTAGAATATATAAAGCAAGGTATCCTGAATGGGAGCGTAATCCAAGGGAAGCATCATTTAAAAACCTTTTGGAAAGACGTAAATAAAAACGAACATTTTTGAACAAAATCTTATGTATCACCGTTTTAAAGAAATTGAAAACAAATTAACATCCTTAAAGATACTATTCAATACAGTTAACAATCAATGGATCATATTTGACAGTTGACAGTTGAATTTTAATAGTTTACAGTTGACAATTGACTGTTGACCATTGACAACTTTTAAATTGACATTTGGTAGTTGAATGTTGACAGTTTAAAGTTGAAATTTTATAATTAACAGTTGTCAGTTGAGAGCTGACTGCTGATTATTGAAAATTGACTGTTGAAATTAAATTACTGACAAGTCACAGATCACTGTTGCTTATTAGTAGTTGTTAACAGTTGTTGACAGCTAACAATTGACAGTTAAAATTAGATAGTTGCAAGTTAATGGTTGGAATTGTCAGTTGAAAAACAAAGAATGACAGCTGACTGTGGACAGTTGACGGTTGGCTGTTGAAACTAGATAGTTGACAGTCTCTTGTTGACTGTTGACAAAATTATCAAAATGATGATACTTGAAAGTTGACAGTTTAAATTTAATAATTGGCAATTCATAATTGATAGTTTATACTTGACAGTTGACTTTTAATAAGTGGCAGTTAACAGTCGAGAAATGATAATTATTAATTATTTCTTAGTTAAGAAATGATAGCTGACAATTAATGGATGATATATGACGGCTGACAGTTGGTAATGAAACTGAAAGCTAAAATTTGGCAGTTGATAGTAAATAAATGGTATTTAACAGTTGACCGATGAAATTTGATATTTGATACTTGTCAGTTGACAGTTGACTATTGACTGTTGTCAGTAACATGTCACTGTTGCTTATTAACAGTTGAATATGCTGTTAACTGTTGATAGCTGACAATTAGATAATTGATAGTTGACTTTTGTCAATAGACATACAACGAATGATATTAGACAGCTAACAGTTGCCAATCAATGAATAAATATTGCCGTTGACAGTTGAAATTTAATAATGACATTTGGGAGTAGAATCTTGACACATGAAAAATTACAATTAACAACTGAATTTAGACAGTTTATAGTTGAGAGTTGTTAGTTGACAGTCAATGAACAATAGTTAACAGTTGATATTTAATAGTAGAAATTTGATAGTTGACAGTTCTCAATTCTTAAGTTGATTGTTGAGAGTTAGCGGTTGACAGTTAATAGATTTTATTTGGCATGTTGACGGTTGTTAGTTAGAATTTAACCATTGATACAGTTAACTGTTGACAATTGAGATTTGACATTTAACAGCAGTTGCCAGTTGATTGTTGAAATTCGATTATTGAGAAGTGATAGGTCAATGTAGGTTATTAACAGTTGATTTATAAGTTAATAATTGACAGCTGATAATTGACAATTAAAATTAGATAGTTGGCAGTTGATAATTGAGGAGGTTTGTCAATTGACAGTTAAAGAATGTTATTTTATAGTTGACACTCGATATTTGATCGTTCACATTTGACTGTAGACATTTAATAATTGACAGTTGACAATCAATTAATGAATATTTGACAGTTGTAATTTGATAATTGATCTTTAGTAGTTGAATAATTAGATGACAATTGAAATTAGATGGTTGACAATTGACAATTAACAGTTGATAGCTAAGAGACATTCAATGGATGTCAATGGATGTCAATGGATGTCAATACAGTTGATACTTAATAAATTATCAATATCAGTTAAAATTTGATAGTTGGCAGTTGGCAATTGTTGAATTGATAGTTGACAATTAGTTAATTATATTTGACAGTAGATATTTGAAAGTTAAAATTTGATAATTAAAAATTGATCGCTTACAGTTGACAATTAACTGTTGAAATTTGACAGTTAGAAATTGTTAAATTGATTGTAGATAGAGAGTTGATAGTTGACAGTCAATTGGTGATAGTTGACAGTTTACAATTTAAAGTAGATAATTGACAGTTGATCCTAAATATCAATTTGTGTCATTTATATTATAAACAATTGAAATTTGATGGTTGACAATTAACTGTTATATATAATTAATAGTTGACTGTTGACACTTGACAATTAAGAGTTGACTGTTGAAATTACATTATTAACAAGTGACAGGTCATTGTTGTCTATTAACAGTTGACTTAGCTGTTAACAGTTGACAGCTTACAATCGGCATTTAAAATTAGATAGTTCACAGTTGATAGTTTCTCAGTTGACAGACAAAGAATGATATTTGACAGTGGACAGTTCACATTTGTATTTGATAATTGACAATTGACAGTTAACAGTTGACAGTTGACAATTGACAGTTGACGGTTAACTGTTAAAACTAGATAGTTATCAGTCACCTGTTGACAGTTGACATTTGAAAATTGTTAAAATGATTATTGAGACTTTTTAATTGACAGTCAATAGATGATAGTTGACAGTTAACAGTTGAAAGTGTTTAAATTGATAGTTGAGATTAATTGACATTTGGTAGTTTAATGTTGACAGTTAATTATTGACAGCTGACAGTTGAAATTAGATAACTGCCAGTTGGCAATTGACAGTTGATAGTTAAGAGTTATCATTTGGCAGTCAATTGAGGATAGTTAACAATTGATATTTTATAGTAGACAATTAACTGTAGACTATTGGAAATTATTAAATTCATAGTAGATAGAGAGTTGTTATTTTACAGTCACTGGGTGATAGTTGACAGTTGTCAGTTGATAGTTCGAATTAGATAGTTGACAGTTTTGCATTTACAGTTAATAGATAATTATTGATAGTTAATAATTCAAATTAGAAAATTGACAGTTGATAGTTCACTTAAATGTCAACAGTTGGCAGTTGAAAGTTAGCAGATCACAGTAAATAACAGCTAACAGTTGAAATTCGGTACATGACAGTTGATAGTTGGCAGTTGTTAGTCAATGAATAATATTTGACAGTAGAAATTTGGCAATTGGCATTTGATAGTTTAATGTTGATAGTTAGTAATTGATAGCCTACCGTTAGAATTAGATAGTTGACAGTTGACAATTGACAGTTGATAGTTAAGAATTGTCAGTTGACAGTCAATTGATGAAAGTTAAAAATTGATATTTGACAATTGAAATTTTATAGTTGACTGTTGGTAATTGTAGTGTTGATAGTTGGTAGTT
Source organism: Ontholestes murinus (assembly GCA_963969525.1). NCBI lineage: Eukaryota > Metazoa > Arthropoda > Insecta > Coleoptera > Staphylinidae > Ontholestes > Ontholestes murinus. The sequence goes on along the minus strand of OZ018395.1, from coordinate 4,330,806 downwards.
GACAGTTAATAAATGATATTTGACAGTTGACAGTTCACAGTTGACATTTGATAATTGATAATTGACAGTTGACGGTTGACGGTTGACGGTTAAAACTAGATAGTTGACCTGTTAACAGTTGACAATTGACAGTTGACATTTGAAAATTGTTGAAATTATTTTTGAGAATTTTTAATTGACAGTCAGTGGATGATAGTTGACAGTTAACAGAAAATAATTGAAAATTGTTAAATTGATAGTTGAGAGTTTTTAGTTTATAGCTAATAGATAAATATTGGCAGTTGTTAGTTCAAATTAGATTATTGATAGTTGGCAGTTCACAGTTGATCATTGACAGTTCTTAACTGTCAAAAGTTGTTAGTTGAAAGTTATCAGATGACAGTAAATAGATGAAATTTGACAGCTGACAGTTGACACCTAACAGTTGAAATTCGGTAATTGATAGTTGGCAGTTGATAGTCAATGAATGATATTTGACGGATCACAGTAGAAATTTTGTAATTGACATTTGGCAGTTTAATATCGACAGTTGATAATTGACAGCTGATAGTTGCAATTAGATAGTAGGCAGTAAAGAAATGTAAGTTGATAGTTAAGAGTTGTCAGTTGACAGTCAACTAATGGAAGTTAACAATTGATATTTGACAGTTGAAATTTTATAGTTGATAGTTGAGAGTTAGTAGTTGACAGTTAATAAATGATATTTGACAGTTCACAGTTGACTTTTGATAATTGATAATTGACAGTTGACGGTTGACGGTTAAAACTAGATAGTTGGCAGTCACCTGGTAACAGTTGACAATTGACAGTTAACATTTGAAGATAGTTGAAATTATTTTTGAGAGTTTTTAATTGACAGTCAATGGATAATAGTTTATTTGATAGTTGACAGTTGACTATTAATAGTTGAAAATGAATAAGTTAACAGTTGAGGGTTAGCAGTTAAAAGTTTATAGATTACATTTGACCGTTGACGGTTGACAGTTACAATTTAATCATTGATAGTTGATCGCTTACAGTGAACAGTTAACTGTTGATAATTAAAATTTAACAGTTCACAGTTGACAATTCACTATTGACTATTGAAATTAGATCATTGAGAAGTGACAGGTCACTGTTGCTTATTGACAGTTGATTTAACTGTTAACAATTGACAGCTAACAATTGGCAATTAAAATTAAATATCTGACAGTTGTCAATTGATAGACAAAGAATGATATTTGAGAGTTAATAGTTGACATTTGATAATTGGTAGTAGTTGATTGTTGACAGTTGACACTTGACAGTCAATGAATGATTATTTAACAGTTGACAATTGAAATTTGATAACTGACATTTGGTTTTTAAATCTTGATAGTTGATAATTTAAAGATGACAATTGACAGTTGAATGTAGATAGTTGATAGTTGTCAGCTGACAGTCAATTGATGATAGTTAACAGTTTGTATTTGATAGTTGACAGTTGACTATTGATAGTAAAAAATTATTAAGTTAAAAGTTGAGGGTTAGCAGCTGACAGTTAATAATGATATTTGTCAAATGACGGTTGACAGTTAAAATTTAATCATTGATAGTTGAAGATGATAATGACATTTGGTAGTTGAATCTTGACAGTTGATAGATGGCATTTGACAGATGAAGTTAAATAGTTGACAGTGATAAGTCAATGGACGGTTGACAGTTAAAATCTAATCATTGATAGTCGATCGCTTACAGTTGACAGTTAACTGTTGACAATTGAAATTTGACAGTTGACAGTTGACAATTGAGAGTTTAATGTCGAAATTAGACTATTGAGACGTGACCTGGCTGTTTACTGACAGTTAATTTAACTGTTAACAATTGACAGCTGATAATTGACAGTTGATAGTTGAGATTTGTCAATTGGAAGACAAAGAATGATATTTGACTGTTGCTATTTGAAAATTGACAGTTGACAGTTGACATTTAATAGTCGACAGTTGACTGTTGACAATTGACAGTTGACAGTCAATGAATTCGATCGCTTACAGTTGACAGTTAACTGTTGACAATAGAAATTTGATAATTGACAGTTGACAATTGAGAGTTTAATGACGAAATTAGACTATTATGAAAGGGCACTGTTGCTTACTGACAGTTAATTTAACTGTTAATAATTGACAGATGATAATTTACAATTAAAATAGTTGAAAGTTGATAGTTGAGATTTGTCAATTGGAAAACAAAGAATGATATTTGACAGTTGCCATTTGAAAATTGACAGTTGACAGTTGACATTTGATAGTCGACAATTGACTGTTGACAATTGACAGTTGACAGTCAATAAATAAATATTTGACAGTTGAAATTTGATAATTAACATTTGGTAGTTGAATGTTGACAGTTTATAATTGTCAGCTGTCAATTGACAGTTAAAATTTGATAGTTGACTGTTGATATTTGAAAGTTGTAAGTTGACAGTCAATGGATAACAGTTAACAGTTGAAATATGATAGTTGACAGTTGACTATTGATAGTTGACAGTTGACAATTGTTAAGTTAGTAGTTGAGAGTTAGCAGTTGACAGTTAAAATTTAATCATTGATAGTCGCTTACAGTTGTCAGTTGACAGTTAACTGTTAACAATTGAAATTTGACAGTTGGCAATTGTTAAATTGATATTAGATAGAGAATTGGTAGTTGACAGTTAATGGGTGAGAGTTAACATTTGACAGTTAACAGTTGATGGTTTAAATTATATAGTTTACAGTTGATTTTAAGTATAAGTTTATCTTAATTATATTATTAACAGCTGAAATTTGATAGTTGGCAATTGTCAAATTGATAGTTAACTATTGACAGTTGACAATTGACAATTGTTAATTTGATAGTAGATAGAGAGCTGGTAGTTGGCAGTCAATGAGCGGCAGTTGACTTTTGATAGTTGACAATTTAATTTAGACAGTTGACAGTTGATCTTAAATATCAGTGTGTGTTAATTTTATTATTAACAGTTGAAATTTGATGGATGACAGTTAACTATTTATAGTCAATTATTCAATTGATAGTTAATTGATAGAGTTGCCAGTTGACAGTGGATTATATTTGGCAGTTGACAGTTAAATTTGATAATTGACAGTTGATCATTTGCAATTGAGAGTTGACAATTTTAAATTGATTATAGATAGAGAGTTGGTAGTTAATAGACAATGGGTGACAGTTAATAATTGACAGTTGGCTTTTGGCATTTGACAGTATAAATTACATAGTTGGCAGTTGATTTTAAATATCAATGAGGGTAAATTATATTATTAATAGTTGAAATTTATGGATGACAGTTGTCAAATTATTGGTTGAGAATTAGCAATTGTTAAATTGATAGTTGAGAGTGGACAGTTGACAGTTAATGGATTATATTTGACAGTTGACGGTTGATAGTTGAAATTTGATAATTGTCAGTTGAGAGTTGACAATTTTTAATTGATAATAGATAGAGAATTGATAGTTTACAGTCAATGGTTGATAGTTGACTTTTGACAATTGACAGTTGATCTTAAAAATCAGTTAGTGTTAATTACATTAACAGTTGAAATTTGATAGTTGACTGTTGATAGTCGACAGGAGGCAATTTTTAAATTGATACTTGATAGTTAGCAATTGTTAAATTGACAGTTGATAGTTAATGGATTATATTTAACAGTTGATTGTTGAAATTTAAAATTTGATAATTGGCAGTTGACAGTTACCTGTTGATAATGGAAATTTGACAGTTAACAGTTGACAAGTGTTAAGTTAATAGTAGATAGAGAGTTAGTAGTTGTTAGTCAATTGGTGATAGTTGACAGACATGACGGTTGACTTTTGACAGTTGACAGTTAAAATTAAATAGTTGACTGTTGATCTTAAATATTAGTTTGTGTTAATTATATTACTAACAGTTGAAATATAATAGTTGACATTTAACTGTTTATAGTTGACAGTTGTCAATTGTCAATTGTCAACTGTCAATTTAAGTTGAGAGTTAGCAATTGTTAAATGGATAGTTGAGAGTTGGCGGTTGACAGATGATAGTTCTTTTGATAATTAACAATTGACAATTAATAGTTTAAATTTGACAGTTGACAGTTGACAATTGCTAATATATAGAGAATTAGTAGTTGACAGTCAATGGGTGATAGTTGATAGTCGACTTTCGACAGCTGACAGTTTACAAATTTCAAGGACTTTTTGGAAGAAAAGAAAGATTACGTATTTCAATACACTGGCGGAGAAAAAATAGAAACTCGTCACACGTTATGAAATAATTCTTAGATTCGATTTGATTTGATTTGTTTTATTCGTCTTAATAATAATACATTTTGCACATGTTGCGAGGTAACTATGTAAAGAATTAGTTTAAAGCATATTCTTTACAAAAGAAACTTTATTATTTATTAATATTTACCATTTTTATATTCCCAAACGGGTTCTACTTTCCGTATGACCCTCGTATATTAAACTTATGATATGAATAGTAATACCGGCTCTAAAGAAAGCATTACATAACGGCAATCACTCATACATTGAAAACGGAACGGATCGGGAAAATCCGAATGAATTAAGCGCAGAAATTACTTAATCGAAAGTGGGTCGAATCGGTCAATAACGAAAATCACCCAGAAAACCCGCAATTAAACCACAAACGGTGTTGATTCACGTAGTATACATCGCTTCGATGAATATATTGATATAATAAAAAAAAGGAAAAGATTGTTATATAGCCGCATTCTATAAATTTGTGCAAGAGCTGCGTTACGCAATGAACTTTAAGGCAGCAAACTCTCACCGGTGCGCCCAAACACAATATCAGTTTGAGGCTCGGTGGAAGGAAGGTGTTTAATTGGCCGATGGGATCCGAAACTGGGCAGCGATTGAAGTTTTGAATTATTATTTCGATTGTTTCGTCGGTGATTGTGTGTAGGATGATTTTTAAGGTAAGAAACTGATTTAAATATTATCTAATGTATCAATGTATGTGTGTAAATATAAAATCATACAAGAAAAAAATTTATCAAAATGTTTATATATATATATTAATCTTTATTTAGGTACAATTATTTACTTTATTTACTTTTTCAAATATTTAAGATAGAAAATACTAAGACACTTTATAATGTTTTATACGATAATAACAACCACAATTTATTGTGGTGCAAAACATTAAAAATTGTCTTATTTTGTCCTATTTAAATAGACTATCACCTAGTAACGGTCGCCACCATTATCTATATTATCCTTTTTTCAATAAAATTAATTGCATTCATATTAAAATGACACATTTTTTATAAGCCTTAAATATTACATTTTTATTTGGATTATTATAAATTAGAATATTTATTTCTAGTAATTAGTAATTATAAAATGTTTTAATATAATTATGTAACTGCTAATCGTTATAAATATCATTATTTATTTGATGGAGAGTACTTTCTCTCATTGCAAATAATTCAGCGGTGTTGCGTAACGTGAACAAGTGGCTTTGCAAATTTTGGTCACCACCTACGTGTCCTAATTTTCATCCATACATATTTGGCTCAGATTTACGACGAAATGTAAATTTTAAATAAATACAGAGAATTAATGAATAATATTTTAAAATTAAAAGTCGAAGAGTAGAGAAATTAAGTCAAAATAAATATAATAATAAGAAAATATACGCATCATCAGAAAACTATGATTTTATTACATTTATTATAATTTTATTAAAATTTATTTAAAATATTTTAAAAGCAAATTTAAGTAGATTAATAAATAAGTGAGCTAGTATAAAATTTGACTGGAGAAAAATATTTTATACGCTTATAAAGTTATTATTCGCAATCGATCAAAATGGTAGTCGTCGTAAAAATCGTTTAATAACTCAATTTTTATTTAACCTAATTAAAATATTTTTATCAAATGTTAAAGACAATTAAATTATCTAATCAAATTAATGACACTAATTAAAATTGTTTGAGCAAGTAAAATTTTATACGCTTTTGAAATCATGATTTGTAACTTTAAAAAATGTACTCGTGTTTAGAAATGATGATTTTTTTATATTTACGTAAATTTTATTAAAACATCATTATAACAAATTAAAATCAAATAAAAACCGCTAATAAACTAAACAAATTTGAGCAAAATCGGTTTAGTAAGTGAAATATTATTATATATTATTATATGCTTGCAAAATTAATATTTGCAATCGATCAAATTAGTAGTCGTCATAAAAATCGTTTAATAACTCAAGTTTTATAGAACCTCATTAAAATATCTCTATTAATTGTTAAAGGCAATAAAATTATCTAACGAGATTAATCATTTAAATTGAAATCGGTTTACTGAATAAAATTTTATACGCTTTTAAAATTATGATTTGAAACTTTAAAAAATGTACTCGTCTTAAGAAATGATTATTTTTTTATATTTACGTTAATTTTATTAAAATAAAAAAATAATATTTTAAAATCAAATAAAAATTGCTAATTAGCTAGTTAATTTGAGCAAAATCGGTTTAGTAAGTGGAATTTTATACGCTTGTAAAATTAATATTTGCAATCGATCAAATTAATAGTCGTCATAAAAATCGTTTATTAACTCAAGTTTTATAGAACTTCATTAAAATATCTTCATGTATTATTAAAGGCAATAAAATTATCTATCGAGATTAATCATTTAAATTAAAATCGGTTTACTTAGTAAAATTTTATTCACATTTGAAATCATGATTTGGAACTTTTTTGTACTGTTAAATTATATTCTAAAATTTTTAAGACGAGCAGTATTTTCCTCATCATATGTTTCGTTATTGTTATAACGGACGCTCAAGACTACGACGAAATCGGAGAAGATCGAAGATTACACCGCAGAAAACGACCCCAGTATGGTGGTGGAGGTGGAGGAGGACCTTGTGGCAGAGATGTTGACGGTCGCTTTCTTTCCCTGCAATACGTCAATTATAACTACCACATAAACTGCGGAGGTGGAGGTGGAGGCCATCCGTACCCTCAACAAGACTTTTTGGGAGGAAATGGAGGAATAGGAGGAGGAGGCGGACACCGACCTCAAAAACCGCACAAACCGCATAAGCCTCACCGTCCTATTTTTGGAGGAGGAGGTCATGGAGGTCAAGGTGGAGGAGGTCACGGAGGAGGATTATTTGGAGGTCAAGGTGGAGGAAGTCATGGAGGAGGAGGAGGAATCTTTGGCGGTAATGGAGGTAAACAATTATAAAAAGTTAAGAAAATATTTTCTAATTTTAATTTCTTTTTAGGATTCTTTCAAGGTAACCGTCCACAGATGATAATACAAGACGCCGTTTCTGGGATTGGAGATGCCTTGAATAGACCTCCCTTCAATCAAGGCGGTGGTAACGGTGGTGGTGGTGGTCTTTTCGGTTCGGGTCTTTTCGACGGTAGCATTATTAACAGCTTCACATCCTTATTTACTAACAATAACTCTAACAGGCCACCCTCTAACGATAATAACGTGCAATTTGTACAAGATAACACTAATAATAATAACAATAATAATAACGATAATACAAACACCAACACTCTCGTAGACGAGAAACCTGTGCATGAAGACCACGATGAAATACCCGAAGTGTATACTAATAAATTAAGACGTGGTGAATATATTCCAGGTTCCCCATCGTACGGAGGCTACTATGGTCCAGGAGGCTACGGAGGCTTTAATTATAACAAGGCGATTAAGCAAGTTAACCGACAGATTAATTCCGCTCTGAAACCAATCTATCAACTCTTCAGAAGATAGCTGCAATCGTAAACGTGTTATTGTTTAATTTTATTAATAACAAAAGCAGAGCTTTTAAACGTGTGCTTTGCTGTATTTAATAACAATAACACCTTCATTCAATATTTACATAAATAATCCATCATTTTGCTTAATGAAGACAAGAAATTCTTATCATTTTTCATGTTCTAATAAAATAAAAACTTTAACATTTACATTCATTAATATTTGTGATAATACAGTTGTGTTCTAATGCAATAATATAATTAATACAAACTGATATTTAAGATAGACAATAACGTTTAACCATAGTTGACCTTGAACGACTGATTTTCATAATCATAAGAAAAAATTAATTGTAAGCCTTTTGTATTGTATTAAAATGTAATAAACTTTTATATTTTTAAATGTGCATAACTCACTTTCAAATTAACCTAAGTGTTCATATATAATTACAATCCTCTCAATAAGAAGAATCGTAAAACTCTCTTCCGCAGTTTGTAGAATTTTAATCAATAACAATGTGAAATTTTTAAATTTTGGTTTTTACAAAGAAAAATAGAGAAATACTTGGAAATTTCTCTTCAAATTTTAGACAGCAATTTCTTTAAAAAAAATGCATAAGCCTCATCATCCTATTTTTGGAGGATTAGATAATGGAGGAGAATTGTTAGGTCACAGTGGAAGAGGTCATAGATCAGATTTGTTGGAAGGTCACAGTAGAAGAAGTCATAGAAGATGAGGAGTTATATATGTATAGATAATTAACAACTTCTCTAGAAATAAAAAGGCCACCAAGGACGACTAGGTCACGGTGAAGAAGGTCATAGAATAAGACTGTTAGGAGGTCATAGTTGAAGAGGTCGTTGAGAAGGAGGAGGAATATTTACAGATAATCATCAACCACATAGGAAAACCGCATCATCGCCTCATCGTAATATTTTTGGAGGAGACGGTCATGGACGAAGATGAGTTGAAGGTGACGGTAGAGTACTTCACGGAGGTCATGGTGGAGGAAGTCAATGAGGCGAAGGAAGAATATTTACAGATAATCAACAATCTTTCAAGAAAATCGCATCGTCGTCTAATAGTCCTATTTTCGGAAAATAAAGTCATAGACCAAGACTCTTTGAAAGTCACAGTGCAGTAGTTTATGAAAGGGAACTGTTAGCAGGTCATGGTGGAAGAAGTCAATGAGAAGTCAAAAAAAATTACATCGTCTCCTCATCGTCATATTTCCGGAGGACAAAGTCATAATCCAGTGCTTTTTAGAGGTCACGGAGGAATAGTTAATAGAAGAGAACTATTAGAATCTCAGTGTGTCAGGTCATTGAGGAGAAGGAAGAATATTTACAGATAGTCCACCTCTCAAAAAACTGCATCGTCGCCTCATTGTCCTATATTCCGAGGAAAAAGTCATGCACAAGTAATTTTTGAAGGTCACGATGGAGTAATTCATAGAAGAGGACGGTTAGAATGTCATGGTGAAGGAGGTCATTGAGGAGGACTAAAATTTACAGAAAATCTACAACCTCTAAAGAAAACAACATTGTCTTCTCATCGTTCTATTTTCAGAGGAAAAGATCATAGACCAGGACTGTTTGGAGGTCATAGTTAAGTATCACATAAAGAAGAACAGTTAGGGGACCATGGTGCATGAGGTTATTGAGAAGAAGGAGGAATATTTACACATAATCAACAACATGTCAAGAAAACTGCATCGTCGCTTCATTGTCCTATTTTCGGAGGAGAAGGTGATAGACGAGGATTGTTTGAAGGTCTTGGTTAAGTAGCTCATGGAGAAAGACTATTAGATGGTCATAGTGGATGAGGTCATTAAGGATAAGAAGAAATATTTACAGATAATCAACATCTTAAGAAAACTGCATCGCCACCAAATCATCCTATTTTCAGAGGAGAAGGTCATAGATGAGTATTGTTTGGAAGTTTTGATTAAGTAACTCATGTAGAAGGACTATTAGGGAATCATGTTGGATGAGGTCATTGAGAAGAAGAAGGAATATTTGCAGATTATCAACAACATCTCAAGGAAACTGCATCGTCACCTCAACGTCCTATTTTCGAAGGAGAAAGTCATGGATGAGAACTGTTTGGAGGTCATGGTTAAGTCGCTCATGGAAGAGAACTGTTATTAGATTATGGTGGATGAGGTCATTAAGGAGAAGGAGGAATATTTAAAGATGATCAGCAACATCTCAAGAAAACCGAACCCATAGAGGTCATGGTTAAGTAGCTCATGAAGGAAGACTGTTAGGGAATCATGTTGGATGAGATCATTGAGGAGAAGGAGAAATCTTTACAGATAATCAACAACATCTCAAGGAAACTGCATCGTCACCTCATCGTCCTATTTTCGGAGAAAAAGGTCATAGACGAAGATTGTTTGGAGGTTATGGTTAAATAACTCGTGGAGAGATAATGGAGGGGGACCGTTAGAGAATCATATTTGAGGAGGTCATTGGGGAGGAGAAGAAATATTTACAGATAATCAACAACATCTCAAGAAAACTGCATCATCGCCTTATCGTCCTATTTTCTGAAGAGAAGGTCATAGACGAGGACTGTTTCGAGGTCATGGTTAATTAGCTTAAAGAGGAGAGCTATGAGGAGATCATGGTGGATGAGGTCATTGAAGAGAAGAAGGAATATTTAAAGATGATCAACAACATCTTAAGAAGACTGCATCGTCACCTCATCGTCATATTATGAAAAATTGGAGGTCAGTGTAGAGCAGTTTATAGAGGAGAACTGTTAGGTAGTCATGGTGGAGAAAATTAGTGAAGAGTATGAGGATTATTTACATATAATCAACAACTTTTCAAGAAAACCACATCTTCGCCGTATCATCCTATTTTTGGAAAAGAAGGTCATAACCGAGGACCATTTGGAAGTTAATATGGAGCAGGTTATAGAGGAGATCTGTTAGGTGGTCATGTGGGACAAAATCATTGAGGAAGGTGAGGAATATTACAGATAATCAACAACTTTTCAAGAAAACAGCATTGTCCTATTTTTGAAGAAGAAGGTCATGGGCAAGAACTATTTGTAGGTCACTGTAGAGCAATTTATAGAGGAGAACTGTTAGGTGGTCATGGTGGAGGAAGTCAGTGAGGAAGATGAGGAATATTTGCAAATAATCAACAACCTATCAAGAAGATCGGATCGTAGCTTTCTCGCTTTATCGTTCTATTTTTAGAGATGAAGGTCATAGGCGAGGACCATTTGGAGGTCATAGTGGAGCAGTTTATAGAGGGCATCTGTTAGGTGGTCATGGTGGATGAAGTCAATGAAGAGGATGAGGAATATTTACAGATAATCAACAACTTTTCAAGAAAACTGCATCGTCGCCTTATCATCCTATTTTTGGAGAAGAAGGTCATGGGCGAGAACTATTTGGGGGTTACTGTGAAGCCGTTTATAGAGGAGAACTAGTAGGTGGTCATGGTAGATTAAGCTAGTGAGGAGTATGAGAAATATTAACAGATAATCAAAAACCTTTCAAGAAGACCGCATCGTAGCTTGTTCGTCCTATTGTTGAAGAAAGAGGTCATGACCGAGGACAATTTGGAGGTCATTGTGGAACAGTTTATGGAAGAGAACTTTTAGGTGGTCATGGTAGAGGAAGTCAGCAAGCAGGATGAGGAATATTTACAGATAATCAAAAACCTTTCTAGAAAACCACATCATTGCTTTATCGTCCTATTTTTGGAGGTCATAGGCGACGAATATTTGGAGGTTACTGTAGAACAGTTTATTGAGAACTATTAGGTGATCATGGTGGTGGAAGTAAACAAAACCTTTCAAGAAAACGGCATCGTCAATTTATCGTTCTATTTCCGGAGTAGAAGGCCATGAGCAAGGATTATCTGGAGGTCATTGTAGAGTAGTTTATGGAGGACTGTTAGGAGGTCATGATGGAGGAAGTCAGTGAGAAGTATGAGGAATATGTACAGATAATCAACAGCCTTTCATGAAAACCGTATCATCTTCTTATCGTCCTATTTCTGGAGAAAAGGGTCATAGGCGAGGACTATTTGAAGGTCATTATGAAATAGTTAATGGCAGAGAAATGTTAGAAGGTCATAATAGATGAATTTAATGAGAAGGAGGAGAACTATTTACATATAATCAACAAACTTTCAAGATAACCTCATCGTCGCCTCATCGTCTTTTTTACACAGGAAGAGCTCATGGGTGCAGACTGTTTGGAGGTCACGGTGGCGTAGTTAATGAAGGAGGACTATTAGGAGGTCATAGTGGATGAGGTCATTAAAGAGGACGAGGAATATTTACAGATAATCAACAACCGCTCAATAAAACTGCATCTACAATTCGATTTTCAAGCGCCTCTATTTTGTTTCTAACCATCAAAAAACAGTAATGTGGTTTAAGTTCAATTTTATATGTAGGGTGGGTGGGTGGCCTCTATCCCACCCTCCAATCAAAAAACCACGCACAATTGATTTAACTGAAAGCACAATTTACTAACAAAAAATTATTTATAATAATAATATTTTTTACACGATAGAAAACAATAAAAAACCCTTGCTTGTGGTTTAAAGACTGGAGGGTGGGATAGTGGGCACCCACCCACCCTACATATACAATTGAATCTACACCACATTTCTAGTTTTTTTATTGTGGTAACATCAGTAACACTGCTATTATATTCAGGCATCATTGAAGTGTCAGTAACTAAAATTTAAATATATATGTAGGGTGGGTGGGTGTCCTCTATCCCACCCTCCAATCAAAAAAAGCACACACAAAGGTTATAACTGAATGGACAATTTATTAACAGAAATTATTTACAATAATTCTATTTTGTACACAATAAAAAACAATGAAAAACCCTTGCTTGTGGTTTAAAGGTTGGAGGGTGGGATAGTGGCCACCCACCCACCCTACATATGAAATTGAATTTACACCACAGTACTAGTTAAATTTTTTGTGGTAACATCAGTAAGAAATACTGCTAATGTGTTTAGAAATTATAACAGGGTCAGTAATTAAAATTTAAATATATATGTAGGGTGGGTGGGTGGCCTCATCCCACCCTCCAATCAAAAAAAGCACACACAAAGGTTATAACTGAATGGACAATTTATTAACAGAAATTATTTACAATAATTCTATTTTGTACACAATAAAAAACAATGAAAAACCCTCGCTCGTGGTTTATAGGTTGGAGGGTGGGATAGTGGCCACCCACCCACCCTACATATAAAATTAAATTTACACTACAATCCTAGTTTAATGTTTTGTGGTAACATCAGTAAGTAACACTGCTATTGTATTCAGGCATCATAGAAGTGTCAGTAATTATAATTTAAATATATATGTAGGGTGGGTGGGTGGCCTCTATGCCACCCTCAAATCAAAAAAATCACGAACAAGGGTTTTAATTGAATGCACAATTTATTAACAAAAAATTATTTGCAATAATTCTATTTTGTACACAATAAAAAACAATGAAAAACCCTTGCTTGTGGTTTAAAGGTTGGAGGGTGGGATAGTGGCCACCCACCCACCCTACATATAAAATTGAATTTACACCACGGTTCTAGTTTTATTTTTTGTGGTAACATATGTTAGAAATATTGCTATTGTGTTTAGAAATTATAACAGTGTCAGTAATTAAAATTTAAATATATATGTAGGGTGGGTGGGTGGCCCCTATCCCACCCTCCAATCAAAAAAATTACGCACAAGGGTTTTAACTGAAAGCACAATTTATTAACAAAAAATTATTTTCAATTAATTCTTGAATGTTGTCGGCGTTAACTTGGTGGTACATTTTAATAAGATAATTAAAACACTTTAACTTTGTTTTACCACAAAAAATATTTATTGCTGTGACTATAGTTTCGAAGATTCACTGTTCATTATCAAACATAAAGTTTGATAAACTTTATGTTTGATAATGAACAGTGAATGTTCGAAACTATAGTCACAGCAATAAATATTTTTTGTGGTAAAACAAAGTTAAAGTGTTTTAATTATCTTATTTAATTATTTTCAATAATTCTATTTTGTACACAATTAAAAAACAATGAAAAACCCTTGCTTGTGTTTTATAGGTTGAAGGGTGGGATAGTGGCCACCCACCCACCCTACATAAAAAATTGATTTTACACCACAGTACTGGTTTTATATTTTGTGGTTACATCATCCAAACTTGGTTTTTGTGTGCAAGAAAAATGCATGCGGTGATTTTAAAATATTGTAAAAAAATTAATCCATCAAGAAATTAACCTCAAAAACTTAAAATACATTAAACAGTAATGTAATTTGAATTTCCTTATTAAACAATTGCTTAAACTCCATTAGAAATAAAATTATTATTATCCAAACTTGTTTTTGTGAGATAGAAAATTGCATTCGGTGATTTGAAAATATTGTAAAAAATTAATCCCTCAAGGAATTAACCTCAAAAACTCAAAATGCATAAAACAGTAATGTAATTTCAATTTTCCTATAAAACAATTGCCATAACTTAATTGTAAATAAAATTATAACGATCCAAAATTGATTTTGTGTGGAAGAAAAATGTATGCTGTGATTTGAAACTATTGTAAAAAATTAATCCCTCAAGGAATTAACCCAGAAAACTCAAAATACATTAAACAGTATTGCAATTTTAATATCCCCATAAAACAATTGCTACAACTCCATTGCAAATAAAATTATTACCATCTAAACTTGTTTTTGTGAGATAGAAAATTGCATTCGGTGAATTGAAAATATTGTAAAAAATTAATCCCTCAAGGAATTAACCTCAAAAACTTAAAATGCATAAAACAGTAATGTAATTTCAATTTCCTCATAAAACAATTGCCATAACTTAATTGTAAATCAAATTATAACGATCCAAAATTGATTTTGTGTGGAAGAAAAATGTATGCAGTGATTTAAATAATTGATAAAAATTAATCCCTCAAGGAATTAACCTCAAAAACTCAAAATTAATTAAGCAGTAACGTGTTTTCAATTTCGCCGTAAAACAATTACTATAACTCCATTGGATATAAAATTATAACGCTCCAAAATTGATTTTACGTGAATGAAAAATGAATGCGGTGATTTGAAACTATTGTAAAAAAATCATCCCTCAAGGAACTAACCTCAAAAACTCAAAATACATTAAACAGTATTGCAATTTTAAATTCCCCATAAAACAATTGCTACAACTCCATTGCAAATAAAATTATTATTATCCAAACTTGATTTTCTGTGAAAGAAAAATGCATGCCGTGATTTGAAAATATTGTAAAAGATTAATTAGTTAAGGAATTAACCTCAAAAACTCAAAATACATTAATCAGTAATTTAGTTTTAATTTCTCCATAAAACAATTGCTATAACTCCATTGGAAATAAAATTATAATGATCAAAACTTGTTTTTGTGAGATAATAAATTGCATTTGGTGAATTGAAAATATTGTAAAAAATTAATCCCTCAAGGAATTAACCTCAAAAACTCAAAATGCATAAAACAGTAATGTAATTTCAATTTTCCCATAAAACAATTGCCATAACTTAATTGTAAATAAAATTATAACGATCCAAAATTGATTTTGTGTGGGAAAAAAATGTATGCTGTGATTTGAAAATATTGTAAAAAATTAATCCCTCAAGGAATTAACCCCAAAAACTCAAAATACATTAAACAGTATTGCAATTTTAATTTCCCCATAAAACAATTGCTACAACTCCATTGCAAATAAAATTATTACCATCTAAACTTGTTTTTGTGAGATAGAAAATTGCATTCGGTGATTTGAAAATATTGTAAAAAAATTAATGCCTCAAGGAATTAACCTCAAAAACTCAAAATGCATAAAACAGTAATGTAATTTCAATTTTCCTATAAAACAATTGCCATAACTTAATTGTAAATAAAATTATAACGATCCAAAATTGATTTTGTGTAGAAGAAAAATGTATGCAGTGATTTAAATAATTGTTAAAAATTAATCCCTCAAGGAATTAACCTCAAAAACTCAAAATACATTAAACAGTATTGCAATTTTAATTTCCCCATAAAACAATTGCTACAACTCCATTGGAAATAAAATTATTACCATCTAAACTTGTTTTTGTGAGATAAAAAATTGCATTCGGTGAATTAAAAATATTGTAAAAAATTAATCCCTCAAGGAATTAACTTCAAAAACTCAAAATATAATAAAAAATAATGTAATTTCAATTTGCTATAACTCCATTGGAGATAAAGTTATAACTATCCAAAATGGATTTTGTGCGATTTGAAAAATTGTAAAAAGTATCCAAGAAAATTTACAGAAATGTTTTTTTCTCAAACTCTATTATCTTCTAATTTCTCAAACTCAATCAATTAAATTTTCTCTATCTATCAAAAGTAAAGGATTGGGTAAATAATGTTTAGAATTATTTCAATAGGTTTATTATTTTTGAAAAAATAATTACGTCCAAAAATTATAAAATACCACCCTCATCATCATCACCATCAGCACCAAACCCTTCAAAATACCCTTGATACGGATGTACGTAATCCTCGTAATCCACTCCACCCTTCTTAACCTTAATCTTCCCCATGTACGGCTTCAGCAGTTTCTTATGGAACTTCATTATCGTCCTACGGTTTTCCTCATCGGCTTCACTCTTCAACGTCGGCTCATCCTCAATCGATTTGAAGAGTCCGGCCGGATCTGCAATCGTGGTATTATCATTAAGCATCAAGCTCTCATTGAATAGTCTCATGTAGACATCAGGATTAATCGAGCTGAGCTTTAAAAAATCCCGGATACCATCGCCACCCTCCGGTAGGTTGACATCATCAAGGTCATCGCCGTGTTCACGGAAGTAATCCTCTAATTCGGAACGGCTGGGTTGATTCATGAATGGCTTAAATAAATCAGGTGGTAGATTCATACCAGAAGCAACAATTTCTTCATTTAATTTCGACTCAATATTTACCAAATCTTTATCCTCTTGTAATTTTGGTACAACACTATCAACACATTCATTCTTTATTTCCGAAATACGCTTATCAATAAATCTGTGTAATAATTCCCTTTCCATCCCTGAATGATTTAATTTTGGCGAATTTTTACTAACACCAACCTGTTGATTATCAACACCAATTCGTTGCCCATTTTGTTTGAACAAATCCTCTAGGAAATGTTTAAGTTCCTCCTCCTCATCCTTAACCTTATCTATCCCGAAACGCGGTTCGATTTTTTCATTCTGATTCTGCAGAGTGAAAAGTTCGCGCTTCATTTCCGCCAAGAAATCTTTAAGATTGGAAACGCCTATAGTGTTCATGATGTCGTGCAAACTTTTAACCGTTTCGACCGCGATGGATTCGACATTATCGGGTTCGTCGATGCTTTCGGAAATGACGTAATATTCTCGGCCGTTCGGTGCAGAACCGTCATCACCGAAACGTGATTGTAGTAATGGATTTTCCTTCCTTTTCTGTATGATGATCCTGCTTAGGCCGATCTTACCATCGCCGGGTTTGGACATTCCGAAGGCGTCCATTATCTCGCCCATTTTCACATAACCGTTCGGATCTTGTTGGTTGACGTCTTCGGTTACGTCGAGGAATCTTGGGCTGATCATCATTAAATTATCGTCGAATAACGTGCTCCTCACCACAGGAGCTGTGGTGTATGGTAGGAGGATTTTCGGAAGGGCGAATTTTGATGTGGTGAAGGCTTTACGGGCGCTATGCGCAGCGTTGTTGATGTGTGAAACTGTTTCATGGCTGGATTTGATGCTGTCTCTTATAACGGAACCTACTTTTTGAAACGTGCCTAGGAAATTGAACGGATCCTCCTCGTTTGGTTCGGGTATTGATGAACGCTTTTTTGTTGGTGTAAACGCAGCCTTTCTAAATAAATCCTCGTTGATTTTCGGTTGAGAAAAAATGTCGTTTTTTAATTTGAGGTTTTCGAAAAACTCCTTCATCGTCGGTAGTTTTAAAAGGGGACGTTCCGTAAGTTTTTTACCTACGATGTTGTTACTCCTCAACTCTTCCTCTACGGCTGCGCGTGCCTCATCCTTAATCGCTTGTATATCACCTGGCTTCATAACGATCTCGTTATTAGTGTCGATGATTCTGTAACGTGATGGGATTATTATATTTTGCGGGGCGATCTTTAAAGTCGAAAGGAATGCGTCTTTTGTAGCTCCTAGCATATTTTTCACGTGATAGATTGGTGCTCGTTTATCATCGAACGAGTTTTTCGCGATGGTGCCGACATTTTCTAAAGTTTTGGGCATGTCAAGTTTTGTATTAGGGTCAGCTATGAGGCGTACGAGGGGTAGGGAACGTTTATGAAGATCGTGTTGTGAATTACGCTTGTGGAAAGCTACTTTTTCATAAGGAAAACGTAACAGGTAAGGAGATGTCAGTACTTGATCATCAATATTTTTTGATTGATGATTTGAAGGAATTAATTGATGAGAAAATTGATGATTATCAGGTCCATTAAAAGAATTTCTTGGAGGATTTAGAGGATTTCCTTCAACTTGAAACGATTGATGGTGATTAAAATTTTCCTCAACTTTATCGGTATTATTTGCAACTTTATTTAAATCAAAAAGATTGTTGATAGTTTGGGTACTATTATTTAAGTCAGGACTATTTTTGTCTTGATATGTAGTATTTGTCACGGCAAAAGTATTTGAATTATATTGTTCCAAAGTTTTTTTGACTTGATCAGGACCATTTTTGACTTGATCTGTAATATTTGTAACAGCAACAGAATTTGAATTATTTTGATCCAAAGTTTTTCTATTTGTTGTAGGAGAAAATTCAGAATTTTCTTGATGGTCTTTACCTCGAGTATTATTAACATTAAAGGTTTGAGGAATATCAAAATGTTTTCTGTCTACATCTTCACGATGATTAGTTTCATTGTTAATTAAACCAAGGAATTGATTCACGTTGGTACTAGTAGCCTCACTCTGTGCTATAGATCCACCAGATTGGGCAATCTTCAAATCACCATTAGAACTAATAGCGTTCGTAAAGGTGTTATGATGGTTGTTGATGGTGACGTGAGTCGGAATCAGTTTTGGAATGTTGGGATCCTGCGAATGAATTAATTGCTGATTGGGTAGAGTCATTTGGCCAGGGATTAATTTAATGAATTGGCCAGAATTTTGCGAATGAAAATTGTTTCCATTCTGGAAATTTGTACCGGATTCGAAATGGGAAAAGCCTTGATTGAAATGTGTCCCAGGATTACCTTCAAAATGTTTCTCTTTTTTGTTGAAAAGCGAATGGAATAGAGGATGTTTGTCTTTGGAGAAGAAATGCCTTGAACTCCTAGGATCTGAATTCGTTTGGTTTTTGATTTCTTCGTTTTCAGATTTGTTTATCTGTCTAGGGTTTGTTTTAACCGGTTCATTTTCGACCTCTAAAGCTATGTTTGTTTTATGTTGAGGTTTATTTTCATAAAAATTATGCTGCAAAGAATATTCTGTATCATTTTGATGTGTTTTGATTTCTTCTCCAACTCCTTTCTGTAGGTTTGCGTTATGTTGGGGGATACTTCCATAAAAGTCATCTAAATTCTGTGAATTAACTCCTGCAGCCTCTCCAAATCCCAAATGCGAAACCTTTTCATTCCCATCTTCTTTGATTATTCTTCCAGCTTCATTCCTCATTCTCAATTGTGGTAGAGGATTACTCTGTACTTGTAAATCAGCGACATTATTTTTAAATTTTTGTCTGGAATTTCCCATCGCTTCCTTCCTCATCTGTAGACCTTCATTTTCGAACCCTACTTGCAAATCTGTATTACACTGAGGTACACCTCCATAAAAATTCTTAGTATTACTAAATCCCTCACCAAATCCCATATTTGAATATTCATCTCTATATTCTTCACCAATTCCTCTAGTTGCTTCCATATCCAAATACACAGCAGGGTTTTCCTTAGCTTGAGGAACCCTCCCGTAAAAGATGTCGTGATTATCCCAAAAATTACGATCACCAGTTATCAACAGCAAATCACCACCATGACCTTCAACGTCGGCATCGCGCATGAAATTATTACCCGCGTTGTTAAAGTTATTCAAAGACCAAACAAAAAGCTGCTCGTCTCTCTTCATATTGTGCATATCTGCATGCCTTGCAGATATTTTATGCTCATCTTGATGTTTTCCAAAATTATTTGCAGAAGCCTCAAAATCTTTTTCTTGCGATCGTTTCTGAACGAATTTTATTTTTTTACTTTCATCGAGATTTTTTATAGCACGTAATTCCTCACCCTCATCTTTAATTTGAATTCGATTGTCTTTTGAAACAGCTTTAATTTCTTCACTTGCATCTTTCCCTTGTTTAAAACCATTGACTTTTACTTTGTTTTCTTTAAGCTCTTTTTCAACACGTTGTAATTCCTCATTAAAATCTTTTCCTGTCTCAAAATCTTTGATTTTATTTCTTTTTTCATCAAGCACTTTTTGAATATGTTGTTTATTATCACCCTGATCTTTAATCTTAAACCCCTTTCCATTAAATTCTTTAGAATGATGTAATTCTACTCCTAAATCCTTTCCATCGATAAAAGTTTTCATTTCGCTTCCTTCTTCTTGTAATTTTTTATTACTACCATCTAAAGTAATTACACCTTCAGATTTAATTTCTTTATTAGAAGCCTTTTCTAAATCTTCATCATTAATTATATTTTTTGTATTAACATCCCTACGAAAAATCCCATGCGTCAACACACCCAACTTCTCCAAATCTCTACGAAAAGTTCTCGCATCACGTTCAGCCTCGTCTTCAACCGGATTATAATCCTCGTCACCTTCAGGTAAATCATAATCATAAATATGTCTACGATCCAAATTACTATCAAACAAATCATCACCGTTCAACAACGTGCGCAAATCTTCAGAAAAACCTGTTAGTGCATCCTGATCAACACCACTAAACTCTGCTTCGGGATTGTTTTGATTAAATAAACCGGTCGTATCTGACTCTTCAAATTCACCACCGTCCTCGTTTTGTTGGGGTGATCCCAGCACGGAACTTCCGGGTAGTTTGAAGCGCGGAGTTAATGGTATCCTAGGTAATCCGGGTAGGCCGGGCATCCGTGCTCTGGCTGATGCTAGTTCGTAACGAAGTTGATTGTCGATGATTCTGTGCTGAGCGTCCGCTCTGGCTTTGAGCGCAAGGGCGTACGCCTGCGCTAAAGGATTGAAGCCACCAAGTCTCGCCTTCGGTAAAGTGGTGGGTGTCCTCAGACCAGGTAAACCTAAACCAACGATTGGATCCTTTTGGTTCGGCTGGTCGTAATCCTGATTTTCAAAAAAAAAGTTCGTGTCCAATTGAGGTAGGAATTGTTGTTGTGTTGATTTTAGGATAGCCAAAATGAGAAATACCTAAAAACATAAATAAACAAGTAACAACAATCTACAATTTAATGAAATAAATTTTAAATAAAAGAAAGTTTCAAGAAATTCGCTTCAATATTTTTAAAATTTTCATTTTTAGCTAAAATTTCTATTCTTTATATCGTTTTCGTGATTTTTTGTTTTCTTTAAAAATGATTTTAGACAAGTTTTGATAAGTAGAAGGAGAAAAAAATCTGGAAATTTGGAAGAAAAGTTTTTTAAATGCTTAAATATTTTTTCAATTTTGAAAAGAAATTCGCGAAAAATCCTTAAAGAATCACGAAAACTTTTTACAAATAGAAGAAAAACTGCTGTAAAGAAAGAAACATTACTGAATTCCTTGAATAACTTTTGAAATTTGGAGAATACATTTCAAAAATGAAAGAAACTCTAAAAAAATGGATGAAATGCTGCTAAAAACTTTTGATAAACTAAAGCAGAAAATTATGAAAACAAAAAAAAGAGAAAAGTTGATAGAAACCCTCTGAAAAGGATTTTTTAATAAGGCGGGAAATTGTAAAAAGAAATGGAAGCAAATTCCAAAAAACTCTAAAAATTTGGAAGACATACTTTTAATCTTCTTGAGTAAAGTAATTCCTGAAACATTTATAAAAATTGATGAGAACTCTATTAAAATAAACAAAAAATATGATAAAATGAACAAGCAGGGAATTGTAGAATTCTTTAAAATTTCTAGAAATTTAAAGAAATATTTTTTAAATCCCAATAATTTTTTCAATTTGGAAAAGAAAATTCTAGAGAGAATTATAAACAATGGTGACAACTCTTTAAAAATTAAACAAAACTATGATCAAATAAAGCAGGAAATTGTGGTAAAAAGAAGAAGAAGAGAAATATTCTGAATAATTCAAAAAATTGCCTTGAATTATTTTTGCAATTTGAAAAATACTATAAAAATCGCTTGAATTTCTTTAAATATGGAAGAAATCTCCCTAAAAAATTAAAAGGAAAATTCACTAAAATAAAATTAAGAAATTGTAGAACGAAGAAAAGAAAATTCTATAAATTTAGTAGAAATAATCTTCAGAAAAAAACCACGAGTAATTTTCTCATTTGATCATTGAAAAAAGAAGAATAAAGGAAGAAGAATAACTGCTAGAAAATGTTGGTAGAATAAAGCAACAAGTTGTGAATTATTCTAGAAATTTGGAAAAACAAATTTCTAAAATCTTTAAATATTTTTTGCAATTTGATAAAGAATTCCCAGAAAAAATATTAAAAATTGATAAAAGATTTCGAAATTTGAAAAATAAAAATTCTAAAATCTTTAAATAATTTTCGTAATTTGAAAAAACAAATAATAAATTTATTATTATTATTAATAAAGATTATTGTTATTAATTGATAAGAATAATGTGAAAAAGGCTCCTAGATTTTGAAAATTTGGAAAAACAATTTCTAAAATCATTAAAAAAATTGCAGTTTGAAAAACAATTGCCAGAAAAATTAATGAAAAAAAGCTGCTTACAATTTTAGAAAGAAAAAAAGAGAAATGTTTACAAACATTTAGAAATTTGAAAAATAAATATTGTAAAATCTAATTTTCGTAATTTGAATATGAAATTCTTGAAATTTTTAAATAATGGAAGAATTAAGAATTACTGTCAGAATAATTTAATAAAATAAAATTATGACAAGAAGAAGAGAAACCTTCTAGTACTTTGAGAGAAACATTTCTAAAATCCTTAAACCATTTTTGCCGCTTGGAAAAGAAATCTCTGATAAAGAGGAAAACAAAAAAAAATTGCAAAAAATACTATTTTACATTTTAAAAAATAAATCACAAATGTGACAAAATTGCAAGAAAAACTGCTAGAAACTCTGTATAAAATAAAGCAAAAAATTCTGGAAATAACTAGAAAGAAATAAAGTGGGCAGTTCCAGAAAAATTATAAAAACTTAAAAAACTGTTCTTAGAAAATTTGGATAAGATAAAGCAGAAAATTGTAAAAAAGAAAAACATCTAGAAATTTAAATGAATTTTTTTCATAAAATAAAATAGGAAATTGTGGAAGAAGAAGAAAAAAAATGTTTTTTTTTAATTATAGAAGTTTACGAATTTTTTTCTAAAATAATTTTCGGTATTTGAAAAGGAAATTCTTAAAAAATTATAAAAACTCTTTAAAAAATTAAGAAAATAATGTGGGAAAATCTAAAAAGAAGAAGAAAAAATTCTAAAAATTTTTAGAAACTTGAAAGAGTAATTTTTAAAACTCATTAAAACTTTTTGCAAGTTAGAAAATAAACTTTAAAAAAATTATTAAAAATAATGGAAACTCTCTAAAATTTAATAAAACAAAGCAGAAAATTGACGTAAAAAGAGAAAGAGGATTGTGAAAAATTCTAGAAATTTGGAAGAGTAATTTCTAAAACTCATGAAAACTTTTTGCAAGGTTGAAAAAAACTTCTAAAAAAATATATCAAAAATGATGGCAACTCTCTAAAATTTAATAAAACAAAGCAGAAAATTGTGGTAAAAAGACGAAGAGGAAGATTCTAAATAATTCTAGAAATTTGGAAGAAAAAATATTTTTGTAATTTAGAAAATAAATTCCCAAAATATTTATAAAAGTCGATAAAAAATGATAAAATAAAGTAGAATTAGAGAAAAATTCTAAAAACTTTAGAAAAAAACTTATGAAAACTCTCTCTAAAAATATGATAAAATAGAGCAAAAAAATATGTAAAAAAGAGAAAAATTCTGAACAATACTACACATTTTCACAACTAGGGAAAAAATTGTAAGAAATATATAATAAAACAAAGTAGGAAATTGTGGAAAGAAAAAAGAAAAATTCTAGAAACTTAGATGAAATATTTTCTAATTCCTTGAATAAGTTTTGCAACTTGGAAAATAAACTCCTGAAAAAATTATAAAATCTGTTAGAAACTCTTTAAAATGGAAGAAAAATATTAGAAAATTGAGATAGAGCAAAGCAGGAAATTCTAGAAAGAAGAAAAGAGATATTCTTAATGATTTTATAAATTTGAAAGAAACATTTTAAAAATCTAAATAATTTGTACAATTTAAAAAAGTAGGAAAAATTCTTAAAAAATTATGAAAATCTTTTAATAGTAGAAGAAAAGCTTCTAGAAATATTTTATAGTATAAAGCAGAAAATTATTAAAAAGAAGAAGAGAGAAAAATTATTGAAAATATATGAATAGAGGAAGAGCTGCTAGAAGATGTTGATATAATAAAACAGGTAATTGTGGAAAGAAGAAGAGAAAAATTCTAAAAAAATTCTAAAAGAGAAATTTCCTAAATCTATATTTTAAAATAGAAATTTCTGTAAAGAAAAAGAGAAAAACTTTAAGTAAGTCTAAAAATTTCTAAACAATACTTCTAAATTCCTTAGATTCTTGCAATTTGAAAAATAAATTTCTAATAAAATATAAATAATGATAGAAACTCTTTAAAAATAAAAGAAATACTGCTAGAATTTTTGCATAGGATAAAGGTGGAAATTATAGAAAGAAGAAGAATATTCTAGAAATTTGGAAGAATTTAATTTTAATGATTGAATGATTTTTGCAGTTTGTAAAAGAAATTTTAGAAAAATTCTTGAGAATTATAAGAAATAATAATAATAATAAAAATTATTGTTATTATTTGATAGGAAAAGTGTGATAAGATAAAGCAGAACACTGTAAAAAAAGAAAAGAGGAATTCTAAAAACTTCTAGCAAGGTTTTTGATAAAAGATTTCTTTTTAATTTTAGAAGTTTAGGAGAAATATGTCTAAAATCTTCGAGTGCCAAATAAAAACTTTTTAAGAGTTATGAGAAACTGCTAAAATGTTTGATACAATAAATCAGGAAATTCTAGGTAAAATAAGAGAAAATTCGTAAAAAAATTCTTAATATCGGGAAGAATCCTTTATAAAATCTTAAAACAATTTTGTCAATTGGGAAAGAAATATATGTGTTTAAAAAATAAGGATACTCATCCATATTTTATATATATATTATATTATTATATTCTAGAAATTATTACAAATTTACAAATAGAAGAAAAATATTATAAAATAAAGTAGGAAATCGTGGTAAGAAGCAGAGAAACAACTCTTTGCAAATGGAAGAAAAACGACCATAAAGTTTAAATAGAAAATAAAAAGAAAATTATAGAAAAAAGAAGATAAAAATAATAAATTATTCTAGAAATTTCTAAAATCTTTTTAAAAAAATAATTTTTTTAATTTGAAAAAAAATTCCAGAGAAGTTCTTGAAAAATGATAAAAAGTCAATAAACGTAGAAGGAATGCTCCTAGAAAGTTTTAATAACATAAACTAAAAATTTGCAAAATGTAAAAGAGCAAATTAGAAGAATATTTATAGAACAAGAAAATTTTCCAAAATTCTTGAATATATTTTACAATTCGGAAAAAACGTTCCTGTAAAATTCTTAAAAAATTATAGAAACTCTTTAGAAAGGCTGAATGAAATAAGGCAAAAATTGTACAAAGAAACCGTGAGAAATTCTAAAAAATATATAAATATTTGGAATAAAATTTTGTAAAATCCATGAATAATTTTTGCAATTTCGAAGAGAATTTTTTTTTTCCAAATTGCAAAAAATATTCAAGTTTTCTAGAAATTACACATCCAAACTTTTAAAATTATTTAGAAATGTTCTCTTCTTATTTCTACAGTTCTCTCCTTTATTGTATCATATTTTTCTTCTAATTTTATAGATTTCCTATATATTTTTATAATTTTTTTCAAGATTTTCTTTTATGAAATACAAAAACTATTTAAGAAGTTCAGAAATATTTCGTCTTAGCTATTAGAATTCTTTAGAATGTTTCTCTATTTGATTTCACAATTTCTTACCTCGCTTTTCTAAGGTTTTCTTTCATTTTTGCAATTTCAAAGAGAAATCCCTTGAAAACCCTTAAACGGAGAGTTTTTATAAGTGTAAGAGAAACCTTTAAAAAAGTTGATAAAACAAAGGTGGAAATTATAAAGACAAGAACCGAAAAATTGCAAGAAATTCCAAAAGTCTAAAAAAAAATCTAAAATTGTTGAATAATAATAACATTTTAAAACTGGAAGAGAAATTTTAAAATACATTCCAAATTAACGTTTGTTTAACATAATAGAAAATAATCTATACACCATATAAACAAATTGGCAACACTGCAAACTTGAATTTAGATATTCTAAAAAATACACCACCCAAACAAATAGCTTAAAAATTTTAAAATACATGTTTAATGAATGTTTTTTTAACATGCTAGCAAATTATCTATATAAAATAACCGTAAATAAATTTCAACACTGTAAATATGAATTTTCTTTGGTAAACTTCGCATTTAGCATATTAAAAAGTTCTAAAAAAGACACAGTTTCAGCTAGCTTAAAAAATTTTAAAATTCATTCCAAAATAATGTACTTTACCCTACTAGAAAATAAATCATCTAGAATAACTGTAAACAAAATAACAACTCTGCAAAATTGTATTTGTTTTGATGAAATTCGCATCTAGCATTTTTTAAAGTTTTAAAAAAATCTACACGGCTTAAGCAATTGGCTTAAAAATTTAGAAATATATTCTAAAATCATTTACTTTTAACATACCAAAAAACAATCTATGTAACATGATTGTAAATAAAATGGCAACGCGGCAAAATTTAATTTGATTTGGTGAAAATTGCATCTAGTATTTTTAAATGTTCTAAAAAATAGACCGCCTAAGAAATAAGCTTAAAAATTTAAAAATATATTCCAAAATAATGTATTTTTACCATACTAGAAAAAAGTCCATCTAACATAACTGTAAACAAAATGACAACTCTGCAAGTCTGAAATTTATTTGATGAAATTCGCATCAACCGTTTTTAAAAATTAAAAAAAAAAACACGCCAATTAAGCAATCAACTTAAAAATTGCAAAATACATTCTAAAATTATGTATTTTTAACATTACACAAAATAATCTATGTAAGATAACTTCAAACAAATTGGCAACACTGCAAATATGAATTTGATTTTGTGAAATTCGCATGTAGCGTTTTCAAAAGTTCTAAAATCTACACGGCATGAGCAATTAGCTTAAAAATTTATAAATATATTCCAAAATAATGTATTTTTACCATACTAGAAAATAATCTATCTAACATGACTGTAAACATTATGGCAACACGGCAAAATTTAATTTGATTTGATGAAATATGCATCTAGCGTTTTTAAATGTTCTAAAAAATACATCGCTTAAGCAATTAGCTTAAAAATTTAAATATACATTACAAAAACCTGCATTTTTGACATACTACAAAATAATCTATGTAACATTATTTTAAACAAAATGGCAACATGGCAAAATTGAATTTGATTTGATGAAATTCGTATCTATCGTTTTGAAAGTTTAAAAAAAAACACACCACTTAAGCAATCAGCTTAAACATTTCAAAATACATTCCAAAATTATGCATTTTCAACATTGCATAAAATAATCTATGTAAGATAACTGTAAACAAATTGGCAACACTGCAAATGTGAATTTGATTTTGTGAAATTTGCATCTTGCGTTTTCAAAAGTTCTAAAATCCACACCGCTCAAGTAATTAGTGTAAAAATTTATCAACATATTCTTAAATCATGTAATTTTAATATACTAGAAAATAGTCTATGTAACATGATTATAAACAAAATGGCAACACGGCAAAATTAACTTTGAATTGATGAAAATTGCATCTAGCGTTTTTAAATGTTCTGAAAAATACAACGTCTAAGTAATTAGCTTAAAAATTTAGAAATACATTCCAATATGGTGTATTTTTAATATACTAAAAAATAGTATATGTAATATGATTATAAACAAAATGGCAACTCTGTAAAATTGAATTTTATTTGATGAAATTTGCATCTATCGTTTTTAAAAGTTTAAAAAATACAAATCACTTTAGCAATTAGCTTAAAAATTTAAAAATACATTTTAAAATCATGTATTTTTAACATATCTGAAAATGATGAATGTAAGATATCTACAAACAAAATGGCAACACTGCAAATGTGATTTTGATTTTGTGAAATTCGCATCTAGCATTTTCAAAAGTTCTAAAATCTACACCGCTTAAGTAATTAGCTTAAAAATTTACAAATATATTCCAAAATCACGTTGCTTTAACATACTAAAAAATAATCTATGTTACATGATTATAAACAAAATGGCAACAGGGTAAAATTAAATTTGATTTGGTGAAATTCGCATCTAGCGTTTTTAAAAGTTTAAAAAAGACACTCTACTTGAGCAATCAGCTTAAAAATTCGAAAATGCATTTCAAAATAATGTAGTTTTAAGAAACCAGAACATAATCTATGTAAGATAACTGCAAACAAATTGGCAAAACTGCAAATATGAATTTGATTTTGCAAAATTCGCATCTGGCGTTTTCAAAAGCTCTAAAGTTTACACCGTTTAAGCAATTGACTTAAAAATTGACAAATATATTCCTAAGTCATGTAATTTTAACATACTAAAAAATAATCTTTATAACATAATTGTAAACAATATGGCAACTCTGCAAAATTGAATTTGATTTGATGAAATTCGCATCTATCGTTTTTAAAAGTTTAAAAAAAGCACACCACTTAAGCAATCAGCTTAAAAATTTAAAATTCATTCAAAAAATAATGTATTTTTAACATATCAAAAAATAATCTATGTAACATGACTATTAACAAAATGGCAACTCTGCAAAATTGAATTTGTTTTGTTGAAATTCGCATCCAGCGTTTTCAATAGTTTTACAAAACACGACTCTTAAATTAGCTTAAAATCTAAAAAAAATATTCTAAAATAATGTATTTTTGATATACAAGAAAATAATCTATGTAACATAACTGTAAACAAAATGGCAACTTTGCAAAATTGAACTTCTTTTGTTGAAATTCGCATCCAGCGTTTTCAAAAGTTTTAAAAAATACGACCCTTAAATTAGATTAAAATCTAAAAAAAATATTCTAAAAGAATGTATTTTTGACATACAAGAAAATAATCTATGTAACATAACTGTAAACAAATAGGCAACACTGCAAATATGAATTTTGTGAAATTTACATCTAGCGTTTTCAAAAGCTCTAAAATCCACACCACTTAAGCAATTAGCTTAAAAATTTAAAAATATATTCCAATATAACGTATTTTTAACATACTAAAAAATAAATCTAGTTAGCAAAATTGTAAACAAAATGGCAACACTGCGAAATTGAATTTGAGTTCATGAAATTCGCATCTCGCATTTCAATTGTTTTTTAAACATACACCACTCAAACAATTAACTCAAAAATTTACAAATACATTCCAAATTGACGTATTTTTGACATGCCAAAAATGTATTTATGTAACTTGTATGTAAACACAATGGCAACACTGTAAACTTAAAAGTGAATTTATGAAATTAGCTTCTCGCGTTTAAAAAAATTGTAAAAAATACACCACATTAAGAATTAGTTTAGAAATTTGAAAATACATTCTAATTTAACGTATTTCTAACACACTAGAAAGGATACTATATAGCATGACTGTAAACAAAATAGCAACACTGTAAACTTGAATTTGTTTAGTAAAAATTAACATCTCTGGTTTTAAAAAAATTATAAAAAATATACCGCTTGAATAATTAGCTTCAAAATTTAAAAATACATTCTACATTTATGTATTCTTAATATACTTAAAAATAATTTTTGTAGAATAGTTGTGAACAACATGGCAACACTGCGAACTTAAATATTTATGTTGATGAAATTCGCATCTTGCGTTTGATAAAAATTCTGTAAAAGTGGAAAGAAAACTGCTAGAAAATGGTGATAAAATTAAGTAGAAAATTATAGAAAGAAGAAGAAATATTAAAAGAAATAAATGATTGAATAATCATTTGCAATTTCGAACAGACATTCCTAGAAATTTCTCAAAACATTAAGGTCTGTAAAATGCTGATAAATAAAACAGAAAATACTCTATTGTTAAAAATTTTGAAGAAAATAACTCGAACAAATGAGACAAGAAATGTTAAACAAAGAGATTTTTTTAGAAAAATACTATTAGATTAAAACAAAGAAATTTTTGGAACGTTTTCACAACATTTAGAGACAATGAAGTTTGAAATATTCGAGAGAATTGAACGAACAGAATCAGGAATTAAAGGAAAGGTTAAAATATTTGAATTTTTGATAGTGAATCATTCTATACCAATTTTTACAGACAGTTTAAGAAAAATAGGTGAGATATAGAAGAGATTATGTTTTTTAGATAATAAAATTATTTATAAAATTCATACACATTACAAGCCTAAGAATTTTTACTTACATCTCTTATCTATTAAAAAAATTAAATTATTATATTTACTCACAGTTTGCACAGACATTTTTTAAGCAGCATTAATCAACAATAATTTTTCAACGTTAAACAATAACTCGACTGATTGTGCAGACAGAATGCGGCCACTCGTCATTATTGCGATATTAAACGTTGCTGATTAAACAAAACCGATTCAAAGTAAATTAATTTGCAAACGATGGATATTTCTCAAGAGTGTGGTCAATTACATCTTTATATATGTAGTTGTATACATTTTTTAGGTCAGTAATTATGATTAATAATTCTAAATAACAATATTTCTTAAGTTTCTTAGTGGATAATAATTAATCCATTTGGTATTCAAGATGAAAAATTTAAACGTTCGAATTAAATAAATAATTAAGTTTGAGTGTGATGGATCGTTGAATTCATAAACTAATATTCTATTAGAATATTCTCCATCTTTTTAATTGTACACAATTAAATTAAAAACACAATTATATATTTCTTTCTTCACTTTTTAAATACATTAAATAGATGGATACAAATAAATAAGTGTATATTCGGTTGCATACAGTAATTGATAATATAGGAAATACGTATATTTGTTTAAATAAATAATCCTTACTTAGACTGAAATAAAAAATTCACTATGATTTAACGTCGAAACTCGAGTCGTGCTATGTTGTTTAGATTTATGTAATT
Source organism: Ontholestes murinus (assembly GCA_963969525.1). Lineage (NCBI taxonomy): Eukaryota > Metazoa > Arthropoda > Insecta > Coleoptera > Staphylinidae > Ontholestes > Ontholestes murinus. The sequence goes on along the minus strand of OZ018395.1, from coordinate 4,299,628 downwards.
GTGCCAAAACTTTATATAATATTTTTACAATAATTATTTGTGAATTTTTCAATTGTGGTGTATATTTGGTTGCATATTATAATTATTCATAGAGGTTTGTGAAGAAAACTAGACGACACACATGTAACATTTATTTAAAATTTATTACAACGATTATTACATTGAAGAAATAACATAACAACATTCCTAAAAGTTACGTAAAAACGGTGAATAGAAAAGAAAAGCGGATTTTGTTGTTAATAACCATTCAAAATAAAGACATATAAATAAATAAAAGAAACGAAAATGTGCCCTAAACGCCTACACGGGTGCATTGTAAACACGAAATGCATTTCTTTCTGTTTGAAGCTCAACAATTCACAGTCACACTATACACTATAGAAAGCATCTCTTCATCATCATCATCAACATCGTAGTAGTAGCTACATCATCCCTTCCTCTCCACGTACTCAACTCCCATTCTCCAATACTCTTTTTTTTTAATTTTAGTTACAAAAGAAAATTCTTACAAATCAGATTGGTCTGGACCTAAAAAATACAAAAAACAGTTAGCACCTATGAAATCGTAAAATTATGCAAGTATGATGTGATGTTGTGATATATACATATATAATAAAGGGCGGTTTTTTTATATATTTATTCACGTAAGCTAAATTAATTGTTAATCATTATTATTTTTTAGATAATGAAAATAATGGAGTCTGGTGATGTTGCACACTTTACTTGCATTTGATGATTTAATAAGGATGGTGACGCATGCAATTAAGTAAAATAAACACTTAAACTAAAAAAATAAAATGTTAATACCAATTGTTTTTATTTTATTTTTTTTTTCAATAAAGCAAACTACACCTTTCTTTAGTGAGTTAACACATTCATCTATTCATCTCGTGGTTAGTTTTGATCGTCAAAATTAAGCTAACTTTTTTCCTTTCCGTAAAGCATTAAAGTTAATAAAGGGAACAGACTGTTAAATCAAATGCAAATAAAGATTCTTATTTTTTAAAAAAAAAGGTGGAGTTTACTCATTTTTTGCGGATTTTTTTTTTATAAAAGCCTACCATAAAAATTAAATTAAATAAAAAGGCTACAAGACATTAAAAAAAATAATAATAACCAATTCTATAAAAAAAAAACAGTAATTTGATGTACCTCAAGAGGTAACCCAGGGCAGTCTTAAAAATCAATTTTTCAAATTCGTGTAAAATTCGAAAAATTCCACCTCTCCTTAAAACGTTTTTTTCAAGAGATCGACATCGCCTCTTGCGTGTGAAGGGAGGTGTCGGGGACGGGGGTTGAGGTAGGCGTTTTTCGTATGAGATCGGAGAGGTCTTTGTGGAGGTTTTTCGAGCTCGTCACCCTCGGACATTTACTGGTGAATTCCTGCGATTGTTCGTAGGTTTCGAACGAATCGTAATATTGCTGGTATTCGGCGTCCGTGTAGAATTCTTGAGGGGTGTGTATCGTGGTGGCGTCACTGGAGGAATCCTGCGCGTTGAAGCACTTCTCCTCTTGGAGGATTTTATGGGCGGCGGCTTGTAACGTCTTCATAGGTATGTTACGCAACTTCTTACCCTTTTTCTTCTTCAATAAACTCAACACCAATTCGTTCACTAATTTATCACTGACTGGTGATGATGGTGAGTTGAGGCTACTCGAAGGAATACTATCGTAATCACTAAAATTATTACTTAGAGGTAGTGATAAACTTTCTTTACGCATCACTAAATCCTTATTGTATTCCTCTAAATGATCAGTTTCCTCGTTTTCATCACAATCATCACAAATCCCTTGTAACAGTTTGAATAATCTAGAATGCGTCGCCGCTCTTTGGTACTTGTTTAACTTCCTCAATTCAGTAAATTCGGATTCGGTGTCGGAAATGTGTCGACTCATATCGGAAGTGACGCCGGAATCAAAATCATCTTCACTCGTATCTTCAATCGATTTCGTACTCTTATTCGATTTGTTATCTTTAACATCCAAACATTCAATCTCTTTAATTTCTTTGATTTCCTTAACCACGCGCTTTTTCTTACCGTTCCTGCTTGCATTCTCTAAAGCTCTGATGCGCTCCTTAATCGTCGGCACGTAAAAGTCTTGAGTGTTGTTGTTTAAATCACTAATTTCCTTATCCAATTCGTCCTCTAATAATTTTTCGAACGACTTATTTTTAACACCAGAAACTTTCTCATTCAAATTCTTCGATTTGTTATTGATGGTATTTTCAATACACGAATTTCTCCTTGATTTTCCAATTAGTACTTCGTCATCTTCTGAAAGGTCGCTATCATCAAAACTACTATCAGTACCTTCTTCTTGATTAAAATCTTTATAATTATTACTTAATAAATCATTTTTTGATTCTTCCACTAATTTTTGATCATTTGATGATGAAGTAATTTTTACGTCTTGATTATCATTATTGTAATTCACTTCTTGTACATTTTCGATGAATTCAGGTATTTTAAAACTATTCTTTAAACTCTTGAAACACTCGTCTAAGCCAAGATTAAAAGTTGGAGGTTTTAACGTTTGTTTCAATTCCTCACGCTCGAATACCAAATTGGATATTTTAAAATCCTCCACGCAAACCTTCTCAATACAATCATCATTCTCGACAATAGCGACTTTATTTTTAACATCCTCAACCGTATTACTAACGACGTCAATGGTACTCTCAACATCACCGTTTTTAATCGACGTAATCCTCTTCTCCTCCGTATTCCTTAAAACGTCGGAATTTATAAGCGTCGTATTACCTTCGTTTTCAAAACTTGTAGTCACCGCTTCGATTACCTTAAGGTTGATAATTTCATTCCCTTTATTACCCTCGTTGTCGCTTATTATTGAAACGCTGTTTGATTCGTTCGTTGTTAATTTTTCGATGGCGAAAGCGTTTTCTTTTTCCAGCACATCCACTTCCGTATTTACGATTTCTTCCTTCGTATTATTCGATTCGAACTCTTCGCTTTGATCAATCGAATACGAACTGTTTCTGTATGAATTGAAGAATTTGTTACGTCTCGGTAATACGTCTTCGTCTTGATTGATTTGACTCCAAAAATCGATTTCTTCCTCCTCTTTATCCTCACTTGTAGGTTCTACAGTTTCCTCAACAACATCATCATTCTGTGCGGATTTTTTATTATCATCATCATCATCACCATCATCATGATTATTTTTAACATCTGTATTATTCCACGTAAACGAATTAACTTCACTATTACCAACTGTCACTTCAGTTATTTCCTTATTCCCGTGTGAAATGCTGAATTTTAACTTTAAAGGTAGCTTAACGCTAACAACCTCCTCCTCAACATCATCAATAGGATTATCAACATCATTAGCATCAACAACTACGGTTTCATCACTTATAGAGGTCGCCACGCTCGATTCTCTGCTACGATCCATCAACACCGACTCGCTTCTATCACTCTCCTCAAAAATTACGCTCAACACGTGCGGGATCGTATCCTCGTTCACATACACCGATTCACAATCTTCCTCATCATCCTCAACAGTTTCATTATCATCATACTCAACATCAGCATCCCTATCATCCTCATTAGGATTCTCCGTGCTCTGCGTATTCATACTAGTGGCACTTTTAAAGATATCATCCTCTGATTCAGAATCTGAAGATGCTTCACTTTCCGTTTCATTATCCTTAATCGTAGTTTCCGACACATTATCGCTATTATCAATTTCTTTAGGTGTTTCCGGCACCGGTGTAGGATTCTCATCCTCCTTCACAATCTCAGGAGCAGTTTGGTACTGCCCAGCGTAATAATTCATCTCATCAGTTGAAGAATATCCATCATACTCAGGGTAATACTGCATTGGATACATTGGTGGATACCCGTAATAATACGAATAGTAATACGGATCCCAATAAGGTGCGTACTGATAATGATCAAAACTAGGCGTAGCTCTAGCATCACTAACATCACCACCACCACCATCCTTCTCGTAATAATAAGGGTACGGATAACCCCAAAAAGGCACCGGCGTATTCCTACAGCTACTACACATCTTAGGCTCGCTCTCGCTCTCCTCATCAGTCACCTCAGATTTTTCACTTGGGGTGGGCGTAGGATTAGGATAGTACTGCCAATAAGGAACGGGCGTCTTTCGTGGATTATTGGGTTCAATTTCCGGATTAGGATAATAATACGAATAGTAATCTTCCCAATAGGGTGGCGCGGGATAGTTATCATAACTCCACGGTTGATAAGAGGAGGGATTTAATTCGCTAGGTTGATTGTTGCCGTCCGCTACAACAAATTAAAGCCACTTATTCCTAATGTGTAGGCCAAAAAGTTTCAACAAAAACAAAAATTAAAAAATTAAGATGAAATAATGTAAGGGGGGATACCATGAAACTCATGAGATAATTAGTCGCCGTTTTGTTAAGGCTGCAAAAAATTAAAATTAATTATTTCGTGGTGGTGATGAAGTGGGGGGGCGAATTTGGAAAAGTGGATACTTTTTTTTTAATTGAATCAACACCACGATTAAAGAGTGTAACAATTTCCATCTTCATTAGATCGTACCTAAGGGTGAGTTCGCCGTCATCGCCTGTACCATTTTAAAGGCCTTACTAGGGATGGCACTTCCGGTATACTTCTTCGGCTCGGGCACCGTTTGTTGGCTAGGGTGAACATACGGTTGAGCCGAACCATTACCTAAAATTTCAATTCACATCAGTGTTAATTGAATGATTGGAAACACGTTACTGCTCACCTTCCATTTGTATAGGAATCGTTCGTATTTGCGCCGTTTGGTTTCCTGAAAATCCAATTAATTAAGTCGTTTATGTAAGAGGGAAATGATTGAAAAGCACGCGTTAATTATAGGCATACCAGGAGGGACAGGCTGTTCGGTCATTGTTTGCAGAAGGCGGAAGGCCTTTGAGGGTATTGCTGCGCCTCTATATCTCGGATCTACTTCGTTATGCAAGAACACCCCTTCATCTACCCCTGAATTATTAAGCAATTGCAATCTGATTAGTAATTTTAGGGATAATTATTTAGCCTTTTATACCTTGTTTAACGCGATTCATCATTTCCTTGTCGCCTTCGTTCAAATTCATCTTTCTCATTTGATCAGCAGCATTTTGTGGGTACTGCTGGGAGGATCTAGGTCCGTGCTCCACCATCGGTGTGTCTTGGTAGTACTCTTCGCCGCCGTCCGTGCTCGTCATTTTTTGTAGTACTTTGAAGGAGTTCGATTGATTCGGTGTCCAACTTTGCTGTCGACTAAATTGGCTACAAAAAAATAAGGATATAAGGTCTGTAGAAGGCTATTATTCTTTCTAAAATATACAAGAAGGCATATTTGCAGAATCTTTACCACAAAAATTAAACATTTTAATTTTTTTTTAAATATAACACAAGGTTTATGTGATAGGCACATAGTAGCAAAGTGTTTTCCTTTAACATTGTCTACACAATATCTTCAAGGAAAAGCTATTTTTATGTTTAAAAAGATACCCTACATATATAATTGAACCTACATTTCATACAGTGTTTGAACATCTTTGAAAAATTTTACACATTTATAATGGTTTTCTACATTCTTCAGTGCTTTAATTAATTTTGTCATTAAATTGACAGAAAATAAAAGTCAAAAAATAGCAGACAATAAAAGACAGAAGATAGGAAGGAGGCAGAATACAAACGACAGAAAATAGAACATAAATCAGAAGACTAAAGACCAAAAGTTACGTAAAAAGTTGAAAATGTGAGCTGCGAGGTCATTTATTCAATTGATTTATGGAATATTAAAGCTAAATCAATTGTTGATGTATCCTGCTACAACAATCAATAATTAATTGAGTTGTTTATTTTTTACAACATTACAAATTCTTGAATACAATTTTCATCTTCACTTCAATTTCTGAGCGACGCCATTTTGTTCACCATCACTATTTATTCAATTGTTTTATGGAATACTAAATCTAGGTCAATTGTTGATGTACTCTGCTACAACAATCATTAATTGATTGAGTTGTTGTTTTTTTGCAACACTTTCAATTATTGAATGCAATTTCCATTTTCACTTCAATTTCCGAGCAACACCATTTTGTTTACCATCACTATTAAATTCAATTGTTTTATGGAATATTAAAACTAAATCAATGGTTGATGTATCCTGCTACAACAATCAATAATTGATTGAGTTGTTTATTTTTTACAACATTACAAATTCTTGAATACAATTTTCATCTTCACTTCAATTTCAGAGCGACGCCATTTTGTTCACCATCACTATTTATTCAATTGTTTTATGGAATACTAAATCTAGGTCAATTGTTGATGTACTCTGCTACAACAATCATTAATTGATTGAGTTGTTGTTTTTTTGCAACACTTTCAATTATTGAATGCAATTTCCATTTTCACTTCAATTTCCGAGCGACGCCATTTTGTTTACCATCACTATTTATTCAATTGTTTTACGGAATATTAAAACTAAGTCAATTTTTGATGTATCCTGCTACAACAATCAATAATTGTTAGAGTTGTTGATTTTTTACAACTCTCAAATTCTTGAATGCAATTTCCATTTACACTTTAATTTCTGAGCGACGCCATTTTCTTCATCGTCCCTCTTTATTCAATTGTTTAATGGAATATTATATTGTTGATGTATTCTGCTACAACAATCAATAATTGAGTGAGTTGTTGATTTTTTACAACACTTCAAATTCTTGAATACAATTTCCATCTCCATTTCAATTTCTGAGTGACGCCATTTTGTTCACCATCACTATTTATTCGATTGTTTTATGGAATATAAAAGGTAAGTCAATTGTTGATGTATTCTGCTACAACAATCAATAACTGATTGTTTTGTTGAGTTTTTACAACACTTCCACTTCTTGAATGCAATTTCCATTTTCACTTGAATTTCTGAGCGACGCCATTTTGTTCACCATCATTATTTATTCAATTATTTTACGGAATATTAAATATATATCAATTGTTGATGTTATCGTCTACAACAAACAATAATTGATTGATTTGTTGATTTTTTACAACACTTCAAATTATTGAATGCAATTTCCATCTTTACTTCAATTTCTGAGCGACGTCATTTTGTTCACCATCACTATTTGTTCAATTGTTTTATAGAATATTAAAGATACGCCAATTGTCGATGATTTCTGCTATAAAAACAATAATTGATTGAGTTGTTGATTTTTTACAATACTTCAAATTTTTGAATGCAATTTCCATCTACACTTTAATATCTAAGCGACGCCATTTTGTTCACCATCACTATTTATTCAACTGTTTTATGGAATATTAAAGTTAAGTTAATTGATAATGTTTCCTGCTACAACAACAAATAAGAGGAGGCGGTGAACCGTAGGAAACAAAAGTCAAAAATGGTAGGCTAGAAGACACTAGAAAGATGATAGAATGTGGAAAGTAGAAGACCAACGTTTGCGTGAAAAGGTGAGCTACTAGATTTTAATTAAGCAGAAAGGAAGACAACAGAAATCATAAGAATGTATCCAAAATATAGAGGGCAGTTAGTAGATGTTAGAAGATAGAGGGCAAAAGATAGAAGACCAAAAATTATATAAAGGTGATATTAGCCTAAACAAGTAAAAAACAACAAGGCTAGACAAATGAAGTTGAAAGAAGGTAGGCAGAATATAGAAGACAGAAAGTAGGTCATAGAAGATAGCAACCAGGGGACAAAGAACCAAACGTTGCGTAAAAAGGTGATACTAGGTCTTAAAAAACAAAACAAAAAATCATAGAATCATAGACAATAGAAATCAGAGGCAGGTCGGAACAATATACAAGACAAGAAGTAAATAATATAAAAAACGGTGATATTAATGTAAACTGTTAGGTTCTGGAAAACAAAAATAATGCAAAGATCCGTAGACATTAGATGTCAGAAGAAAATAGGCAGAATATAAAAGAATATAAAAAGAAAGGTTATCATAAAAGATAGAAGACAGAAGATTTGAGAGAACTATAGAAAGCAGTGATTAAGCATAATGTATAAGAGATTTAGTAGATAATAGAATACATAACGAACAAGACAGAAGACTAAAGAATAGGCCATAGAAGATAGAAGGAAAAGACAGAAGCCCGACAATTGAGAAAGGTGAACCACTAGGTCCTAAAAATCAAAGGGGCCGTAGACAACAGAAGTGACAAAAAGGTAAAGACCTCAAATAGATCATAGGAGATAGAAATCAAAAGACAGAAGAGCAAAAGTTACATAAAAAGGTGAACATAGGTCTTAACAAATAAAAAGCAGAAAATGCAGAAAACCGTAGGCAACGAAAGTCAGAAGAAGGTAGGCAGAATACAGAAGCCAAAGAGTAAATGATGGATGTAAGGAATACAGAAAAAACAAAAGAGAACCGTGGACAATAAAAGTCAGAAAAAATAGACAAAATCTAGAAGTCAGTAAGTAGATGAAGAAATACAGAAGACCGAATGTTACATAATTAGATGATACTGGCGTAAGATTCTAGATCTTAGAAAATAAGAAGGAGGGCAGAGAATCATAGAATCATAGTCAGTAAGTAGATGAATAAAGATAGAATGCAAATCAGAAGACTGAAGGTTACATCAATAGGTGATACTGGCCTGTGATACTATATATATATATATGTAAAAAGGAAGGCAAATCGTAGGCAACAGAAGCCACAAAATGGTAGGGAGAATATAGAAGAAAGTAACAAAATGATAGAAGATAAGAAACAAAAGACAGAAGGCCGAAGGATTCGTAAAAATGTGATACTGACTTCAGCTACTGAAGTCCATAAAAACATAGAAAGGAAGTCAGAGGAACGAAGGTGGCGTAAATAGGTAAACTCCTAGGTATCAAAAACAAAATAGAAGGCAGAGAATGGTAAACAACAAAAGTCAGAACCAAGTAGGCAAAATATTGAACCAAGTAGGCAAAAATATTGAGTAAAATAAATACTGGCGGTCTTAAAAAATCAGAAAGGAGGAGGAATAACTATATAAAACACAAGCTAAAAAAGGTAGGCAAAATTTGCAATACAGAAAATAGATGATAGAAGATATAAGGCAATAGACAGAAGACAAAAGGTTACATAAAAAGGTGATGCTGACGAGAGCTACTAAGGCTTACAAACAAAAAAGAAAAGAAGAGATATATAGACCACAGAAGTCGAGAAGAAGGTAAGGAGAATAAGAAAAGAAAATAATCAAAGAAATACAAACAGCTGAAGGTTCCATAAAAAAGAAATAATGGCGCGAGCTTCTAGTTTTTTTTTTAAACAGAAAAAAAGACAGTGAACCGTAGACAACATAAGTCAGAAGAATTAAGGGAAAATAAAGATGACAGAAAGTAAATGATAGGAGAGAGAAGGCAAAAGACAGATGATTGACTTAAAAGAAGATACTAGCGTGAGCTACTAGGACTTAAAACCAAAAAAAGAAAAGAAAGCTAGAGAACCCCCTGAGAACAGAAGCCAGAAGATGGAAGATAGAATATAGAAGATAAAAAATAAATGATAAAAGGAATACAGAAAAAGCGTGAGCTACTAGGTCTAAAAAAATAGACCTAAACAACAGAAAAAAAATAGGCAAGTCTTGAAAGCTAAATTTTTGTAATATTTTTATGTACATTTTGAAGTTGTTCTAATATGAAATAATAACAGAACATTGTAAAGTAAATAATAAATAAATAAATATACAAAAGACAAAACTTCGAAACTAATAGGTCTTACAAAAAAATTGAAAGTCAACAGAAGTCAGAAGAATGTAGGAAGAATATAAAACATATAAAGTAAATGATAGAGGAGTGAAAAAGAAAATGCTGGCGTATTGTATTGTATTGAATTGTATTTAATGATTTGTTTCTCTTACAATAAATAAATTTGTACAAATGGAAATGGATAAATAAAACTATGTAAGTACTTATAATTTTGACGTAAGAGATACGGAGGGGGGAGTTCACTCGGCAGAATGTTCTTCCACTCCAGCCCAATGCTGCATTTGAAGTTCTTCGGTTCATCTTGCAGATTATTAATTGCTATTTTAACTATATTTTGCTTTAAAAAGCATTATTTTGCGTCTGAATTGTGCAAATTTTATTTTTATTCTGATGTCAAACTGATATATTATTTATAAAACAAAGAAGAAATACAGCGAGCCGATAGACAACAAATATCAGAGGAAGATAATCCGAATATAGAAGACAAAAAGTAAATGATACAAGAGATGCAGAAAATTTAAGAAGTAAATAAGAGAAGAGAAGGCAAAAGACAGAAAACCGATGCTTTAATAAAGTAGTAGCATGAGCTACTAGGTCTTATAAAAAAAAGAAAAGAGAAAGTCAACAGAAGTCAAAAAAGGTATGGAGAATATAGAAGAAAGTAAATGATAGAAGAGAGAAGGGAAAAGCCAGAAGACCGATGGTTAAGTAAAAATGAAATGCTTACGAGATCTATAAGGTCTTAAAAACAAAAATAGAGAGGTAGAGAACTGTAGACAACAGAAGTCAGAAGAAGGTAGCTAAAATTTAGAAGACAGAAAGTAAATGCTAGAAGAAATACAGAAAACGCGTGAGCTACTACATCTAAAAAACATACCTAGACAACAGAAGTTAGAAAAAAATAAGCAAAATATAGAAATAGGTAAACAGATGATGAAATATAGAAAGCAAATGGCAAAAGTTCGAAAGTTAAATTAAAAAATGATATTGATATGAGCTACTAGGTCTTAGAAAAACAGAGAGAAAGTTAACAGATGTCAGAAGACGGTAGGGAGAATGTAAAATATGGAAATTAAATAATAGAAGAGAGGAGGGAAAATACAGAAGGCTGATGGTTGAGTAAAAAGGAGATACTGACTGAGCAAGTAGCCCTTAAAAACAAAAAAGAAAAGCAGATAACAGTAAACAACAAAAGTTAGAAGAAGGTAGGTACAACATAGAAGAAGGAAAGTATTTAATAGAAGATAGAAGTCAAAAATAGAAGACCTAAAATTACGTAAAAAGGGTGATACTGTCGTGAGTTATTAGATTTTAAAAACAGAAAGGAATGCAGATAAGAATAGACAACAAATATCAGAAGAATGCAGACAGAATATAGAAGATACCAAGTAGATGATAGAAGGTAGAAGATATAAGCCAACAGACAGAAAACTGAATGTTACATAAAGTGGTGTGAGCTACAAGATCTTAAACAAACAAAAGAGAAGGAATAGAACCATAGACAATAGGAATAGAATACAAAATATAGATGATAGAAGAGAAAAAGCAAATATCAATAGACCGAAGGTTACGTAAAATCTTCAAACATGCTTGAGCTACTAGGTCTTAAAAAAACTGAAACGAAGGCAGATAACTGTAAAAAAAAACAGAAGTTAAAAGGTGATCAGAAAATAGAAGACAGAAAGAAGATAACAGGAAAAAGTAGGCAAATACAAAAGACCAAAGGTCAAAAAGGAGAAAGAAAGAAACGTTGATGATGAAAGACAGAAGACAAAGACAAGAACAACAAGAAGATACTACCTTCTAGATTATTGTAAACATAAAGGATACATAGACTATAAAAATAGTAAAAAAAACAGAAAATAAAAGACAATAAAAGATGAGGTTATTCAATTTTTTAGTTTTTTTTAATGAAATTTTAGTCGATATGATTTGTTTTTCATTAAAACATTCTTTTTATGTTATAATGAATGGTGGAACGGTATGAGGCCACCCACCCACCCTACACATACCAATTTACCTAGACTACATACAGTATTTCAGTTTGCAAAAAGAAAAAAATCCTACAATAAAGCAAGAATCTGTTTCAAATAGGTCGAACACAGGATTATATTAAATTTCAAATATATAAACCGCGGGTGGGTGGCCACTATCCTACCCTCTAATCTTAAATCGTAAAACAAAGTTATTTTTATAAATACAAGCAGATATTTGCAGATGTTTTCATATTATTTTTTCACATTAAGAACATAATGTTATAGGCCTTAAAATAAATATTGAATTGATGTTACAGTAATTGCAGGGTGAGTCAGAGGACACCCACCCACCCGACACATGCATAATAGCTTAAATAACTTACAGTGTTTTACTTTACAGAAATAGTTAAGAATCAAAATGCTGATGTTTGTTTATAAATACTTAAAAACAGGAATTTAACAAAATATATGTAGAGTGGGTGGGTATCCACAAACCTACCGTAGAATATATAACAACATATTTACATCAATATAAATAATAATAACTTCCCAACCCAACTTTGTATTAGGTAAAATATCTTAAAATCAACCCTTTTTTGTTTTAAAGAAATTTGAGGGTGGGTTAGAGTCTTCAACTGAAGGTATATGATGCAAAAACAATCAATTAAAACCCTTGCTTACCGTGCAGGTATTAAAGGGTAGATAGAGGCCACCCACCCACCCTACATATACAATTTTACCTACGCTACAAACACTGTTTTTGTTTGCAAAAAAACGAACAAAATGAAATTATAAAAATATTAAAACTTGTGGGTGTGGTACTAATTATAGGATGTGATAGTGACCACCCACCCACCCTACATATACAAATATTTCATATTCAAAATCCTACTTTGCGTATCTATTAAACTTATTACAGATTTTATGTTTGTATTTTGGAAAACTTAAAAGAGGGTTTGTAGTTAAGGTAAAAATATATATGTAGGGTGGGTGGGTGGCCTCTATCCACTCTTTAATACCTGCACGATAAGCAAGGGTTTTAATGAATTATTTTTGCATCACCTGCCTTTAGTTAATAATCAATTACTTAATTAATTATATAATCGATAATATAATGATTATTTATTAAAACACTTGTATGTGGTGTACTGACTGGAGGGTGGGATAGTGGCCACCCACCCACCCTACATAAATAAATATTTCACACTCAAAATTATGCTTTGTGTACCCATTTTACTCATCAACGATTCTATGTGTATATTTTGGAAAACATAAGAGAGAATTTGTAATTATGATTAAATATATATGTAGGGTGGGTGGGTGGCCTCTAACCACCCTTTAATCACTACATCATTAACAAGGGTTTAATCAAACATTTCTTGCATTATTTCTCTTCAGATGACGAACAATTAATAAATTAATTATATTATTGATAATTTAATGATTTATTTATTAGAAAATGTGTGTGCTGTACTGTTTGAAGGGTGGGATAATGGACACCCACCCACCCTACATATTACATATATTTCACACCGATTATTCTTGCTTTGTGTATTCGTTACACACATCAACGATTTTATGTGTAAATTTTGTAAAACTTAAGAGAGAATTTGTAGTTATGATGAAAATGTATATGTAGGGTGGGTGGGTGTCCTCTAACCACCCTCCAATCACTGTATCATTAGTAAGCCTATTAATAATTTATTTTATTCATCATCTCTCTTCAGTTGTTAATCAATTATTAAATTAATTATATTATCGATGATGTAATAATTATTTATTAAAATATTTGTGGATGATGTACTGATTAGAGGATGGGATAGTGGCCACCCACCCACCCTACATATCCAAAAAATTTACATTCAAAATCCATTATGTATCCATTACACTCATCACAGATTTTATTTTAGTATTTTTGAAAACCTTAAAGACGCTTAGCAGTTAAGTTAAAAATGTATATGTAGGGTGGGTGTGTGGCCACTAACCACCCTCCAATCACTGCATCATAAGCAAGGGTTTTAAACACTTATTTCTTGCATCATCTGTCTTTATTTGATGATCAATTAATAAATCTTTTAATTAATGATATAATGATTATTTATTAAAACCTGTGGGTGTGATGTATTGATTGGAGGGTGGGACAGTGGCCACCCACCCACCCTACATAAACAAATATTTCACACACAAAATCCTGCTTTGTGTATCCATTACACTCATCAACAGTTTTATGATTGTATTTTTGAAAACTTAAAGGCGGTTTGTAGTTAATGTAAAAATGTATATGTAGGGTGGGTGGGTGGCCTCAATTCCACCTTCCAATCACTGCATCATTAGCAAGGGTTTTAATCAATCATCCTTTGCATCATCTCTCTTCAACTGCTGATCAATTAATAAATCAATTATTTATTTGATGATATAAATAGTATTTATTAAAACCTGTGGGTGTGATGTAGTGATTGGAGGGTGTAATAGTTGACACCCACCCACCCTACATAAACAAATATTTCACATACAAAATTCTGCTTTGTGTATCCATTACACTCATCAACAATTTTATGATTGAATAAATATAAATATAATAAATATAAAAATATATTTGTAGGGTGGGTAGGTGGCCTCTAACCACCCTCCAATCACTGCATCATTAGCAAGGGTTTTAATCAATTATTTTTTCCACCATCTGTCTTTAATTGATGATCAAGTAATAAACCAATTATTAATCAATGATATAATGATTATTTATTATATCCTAAGGGTGAGATGTATTGATTAGAGGGTGAAATAGTGGCCACCCATTCGCCCTACATAAGAAACTATTTCACACACAAAATACTGCTTTGTATATCCATTACACTCATCAACGACTTTATGATTGTATTTTTGAAAACTTAAAGGCGGTTTGTAGTTAATGTAAAAATGTATATGTAGGGTGGGTGGGTGGCCTCTATCCCACCTTCCAATCACTGCATCATAAGCAAGGGTTTTAATCAATCATTTGTTGCACCATCTGTCTTTAATTGATGATCAAGTAATAAATTAATTATGAATCGATGATATAATGATTATTTATTATATCCTAAAGGTGTGATGTATTGATATTTGTTTATGTAGGGTGGGTGGGCGGCAACTATTACACCCGCAAAATCCTGTTTTGTATATCCATTACACTCATCAACGATTTTATAATTGTATTTTTGAAAACTTAAAAAACTGTTTGTAGATAATGTAAAAGTATATATGTAGGGTGGGTGGGTGGCCTCTATCCACCCTTCAATCACTGCATCATTAGCAAGGGTTTTAATGAATAATTTTTTGCATCATCTATAATTTATTCTGTAATGAACCAAAACAATGGATGATGTAATAATTATTAATTAAAACACGCGAGTTTGAAGTAGGAATTGAAGGGTGGGATAGTGACCACCCACCCTACCCTAGATATATCGAAATATTTGACACACAAAATTATGATTTGTGTATCCAGTACATTTATCAATTATTTTAGGAATAAGTTTATATTTCTAAAATCCGAAAAGAAGTTTTATACTGTGAATATAACTGTATATGTAAGGGTGAGTTGTCCATTACTACCCTTCAATCCAACACATTAGAAGATAACCAGTTTTAAACATTATTTTATTTATGTATTTATTTTAATAGTTAATTTTGAAGGATTTTCTGATAATTGAAGTGATGCCAAAAGATTTAATGCATTTTCAATATTTTTCTTATTCTTACCCTTCATTTCCAGGTGTTTTCGGTGCGGGAGCTGAACCTTCAATCTGTATCGGTATTATCCTAGTACCCTTCGGTTCCTGTGATACTTGACTCTGTTGCACGGGTACTGGTTGAGGTTGAGGTTGAGGTGAGGGTGGTACTTGACGTTGTTGGACCTGTGGGGGCACCCACATGTTATGAGGACCAGGACCGGGATGCTGATAGACTTCGGGTTGGGTGACGTAAACCACTTCGACGCCAGGCCTTGAGGGTGGCGGTTGCATTTGCACGGGCGTCACCATCTGGACCTGCCTTTGCTGCATTGGGGTGGGGGTGACCATAGGCGGCGGTCTTACCGTCACCGTCGCTTGTGGTGGAGGTTTCTCTTGCGGTGAGGGAGGTTGCTGGTTTCTCTGCACCCACTGCGGCACCTCTTGTTCCTTCTTTTGATTCTGCCACGGTTTAGGACCGGAATTCAGTTTCGGTATGGGAGATTGCGGGCTCTGCGCTTCGGGTTGCCTTTGCGGTGGCGTTGGTGGGGTCTCAACCCTTTCCCTTTGATTAATCGGCGGTATATATAACGACCCTATATTCACATTACTCGTCTTAATCGGAGGTTGTTGAAACACCGGCTCTGGTGTCGGTTGCACCATTTGTGGTACGATATTGTTCTGACTAGTGACCTGTTTGTATTGATTATTCTGCATTTGTGGATTGTAAGGTTGGGGTTGGGAATTGTACTGGGGCTGGGAGGTGTATTGTGGTTGAGGACTGTATTGTTGTTGAGGTTGCGGGCTGAATTGAGGTTGTGGAGAATACTGTGGTGATTGTTGTTGTGGTTGTGGTGAATAAACTTGAGGCTGTGGTGATTGAGGGATGAATTTTTGAGGTTGAGGAGTGTATTGTGGTGATTGTTGGTTATTGACGGGTGGTGATCTTTGTGATGCGGGTACGTTTTTGAGCTCATCGAGAAATGATTTCCTCTCTACTTTAGGTGTTTTTCTCAGTAAGGCCATCGGATTTTCCGGTATAATCCTAGTCATGTCGGGTCTTTCGAAAACCCCGTCTGAGGTAGCGACCGGTTTCGTCGGTAATTTCTGCATGGGCGGTGGTGGTGGTGGCATATTAGCAGGAGGTGGTGGTGGTGGAGGTGCACCCACGGGAAACACCTGCACCGGTCCAGGTTGCATAGCAGCAACGGCCGCTGGTGGTAACGGTGGACTAGGACCAGCCAGTGGTGATTTGGGCATATCTACTACACCCGGTGAATTCAGATTCCTCTCCATTCTTCGCACCATCCTCGGCGATTTGATCTCCGACAGATCGATCCCTCCAGGCGTGTAGGTGAACGGTTTCTTGTCTTTGGTCATCATGGCGTTTTGTACGCAGGGCGGAGGCTCGCCTCTTCTATCCTAAAATGTTTTAATTACCTTCAGAGATGTCGATGAGGTATACGTACGGAATGATGTGTGAATGTGTTAATTGGAAGATGATGGATGAAGGTTTAACACTCACGGCTCCAGGAGGAGGACCAGATCTGAAAATTAAAAAAGGAGTACATTAAAATACTTGATGCTTGAAGCTTAAAAATTAGGAATACATTAAAATCATATTTAATATTGGTAATAGTGTAAAAAACGGATAAGGGAAATTGAATTTTAAAAAGCAACGTCCGGAACTTATGACGTGCACCGTCGCCTCATGAATATTCAAAAAATCTTCGGCGCGTTCATCACGACAGCACTTTGTAATTAGATCTGGTACACACTGCCATAACGCGTTCGAAATGCTAGTTAATACAATCTAATTACGTGCATGAGGAAAGGTAGGACCGCTTTCTTGCTTTATGCTTTATATATAAATAGTAATTGCGAAATTGCGTTTGCATTCAGTGCACATTCACAACATGAAGACACTGGTATTAGCACTTTACGTTTCCTACTTTTTTTAATAATAAATGTTTAGGCAGGTTTCATCATGATATATCTCATCAGTGCGGTGGAAATTTCAGAAAATTTAGTGAGGTGTAGTTTTATAATTGATAAGAACTGAATTTGTGTTGCAGTGAATTTTATTTAATTCACATCCAATTAAGACTGTATTTGTATTCCAGCTCAGCTTGAACGTGATCGCGTGCATAATCACGATTGCCCACAGTTACGAGGTTCACGATTCCAGGACGACAGTCAGTGGATCCAAGGCGAGTTTGCAGGCGAAACCAGACGCGCTGAAGAGGGCAACAGTTTTCCCCTACACGCAACTGCTGGCGTCCCCCGTCAGGTATCAACCCTACATGCTTCCGACGCCCAGATCGCGACCACCCAGCACGACGCAAATGTCGCCGATGGACATCGGCTCGAAAGACAATATCAAGCACGACATGATCTACCAGAAGATCGAAGGAAAACTGGGTTTCGGCGAGAAACTGACTGCCAAGAAGATGGAAAAAGTTAATGGACGTAGTGTAGGTGGGTTCGGTGCTTCTAGTGTTGACATGAAGAAGGTTCCAAAGAGGTTTAAAAATTCGTTAATGTTTAGTGTGTGAAATATATATTTTTGATTTAAAAAATATTGTAGTTTTATTGGAAATCTTATTGAGTTTAGATCTTCACTACATTTGGATTATATTAAGCAAGCGTACTCTTGACCTACCACAATAATCTTAAAATGAATTTATGTGTAGTTTATTAATGTCGCTCAAAATTACATTTATTTAAAGTATTGTAAAGAATACGTTGATTTAATGTATAATTTATTATAGTAGTTGAAGAGTGCGATGGGTTAAACTATAATTTTTGAGAAAGGTCAGAAATACGCTAAAGATTGCGTGTGTTTTTATTTAATCAATCAATTAATCTTAAGACTCTTATTCCTTATTTTTAACGACGGTAGAGACATTACAAACAATTTCTGAGGTAGCTACGACTTCAAACTTGCTGGGATCCTTAATGGACTCCTCCATTGTGGCGGTTTTCTTAAATTTAATGACAATACTGTCATCTAAAATATTCTTTAATCCATCAACGTGTGAAGCAAACAATTTAATTCAGTAATTCAATGAAAGGTTTTAAAAAAATTCCTACCAGTACCCTCGTTTATGTTCTAATTAATAGAGGGTGGGATAGTGGCCACCCACCCACCCTACATATACACGTACACACCCATCAGAACTCTGGTTTTATGTATTTGTAAATTTTCAACAGCAAATTGCTGAAATATTCACGAAGTTAAGAAGAAATAGTAAAGTTTTAAAAATTATAAAATAATTAACCTCAGCAGGAATTATTCTGTAATACTTAAAGTACATCCTAGATTTATATAGTTTTAATATTTTACTGAAACAATTGCCATGACGTAGTTGGAAACAAAATTACAACACTCAAAACCCAATCTAAATTAATACATTTTTAAAAATTAACCCAAGCAGGAACTAACCTATAAATCTCAAGGTATATCCTTTAAATACATAGTTTTAATATTTTCTTAAAACAATTGCCATATCTTATTCTGAAACAAACTTCAATTGGCAAAACCCAATTTACACGAAATTAAACTGCAACCGAAGGTTAAAACAGCTGTAAAAAATTTACCTCAGCAGGAATATTCATCTTTTAAGCTTGAAGTACATCTAACATATATGTAGTTTTGAAATTCCAATGAAACAATTGCACACCGCGCTTGGAAACAAAATTACAGCACACTAAAAATAATCTGAACAAAAGAAAATTGCATCCGACGGTTTAAAAATTTGTAAAAAATTAATCTCAGCAGGAATTAACCTAAAAAAACTCAAAATACTTTTTACCTTTAAGCAGTTTTTATATCGTACCAAAATAATTGCTATATCGCAACTGGAAACAAAATTACGGCACTCAAAATCCTATCTGAAGAAAAAATTGCATCCTATTGTTAATAATATTGTAAAAAAATAACCACAGCAGGAATTAACCTATAAATCTTAAAGTAAACACTAAAAATACGTAGTTGAAGTGTTCTTCTAAAATAATTGCCACTTCATACTCAATAACAAAATTACTACGTGAGAAATTCAACCTGAAGGAAATTAAACTGTATTCGAGGGTTATAACAGTTGTAGAAAAATAACTTCAGCAGGAATCAACCTGCAAATCTTAAGGTACATCCTTCATATATGTGTTTTTAATTATCCACCAAAACAATTGCCATATCGTACTTGGAAACAAAATTACAACACACAAAATCCAATCTGAAGGAAACAAAATTATTTCCAAGGGTTAAAATAATTGTAAAAAATTACTCTCAGCAGAAATTTATCTGCTAAACTCTAACCTGCATTCTTTATATGCATTTATTTAATATTTTACTAAAATAATTGCCATATCATGCTTAAAAACAAAATTACAACACGCGAAACCTAATCTGAACGAAACAAAATTGCATCCGACGGTTTAAAAATTTGTAAAAAATTAACCTCAGCAGGAATTAACCTAAAAAATCAAAATACCTTCTACTTTTGTGCAATTTTCATATCGCACCAAAACAATTGCTATATCGCAACTGGAAACTAAATTACAACACTGTAAACCCAATCTGAAGAAAAAATTGCATTCGATTGTTAATGAAATTGTAAAATATTAACCACAGCAGGAATTAACCTATAAATCTCAAAGTAAATCCTACAAATACGTAGTTGAAGTGTTCTTCTTAAACAATTGCCACTAAATAACAAAATTACAACGGAAAAAACTCAGCCTGAAGGAAATTAAACTGCATCCGAGGGTGTAAACGCTTGTGGATAAAGAACTACAGCAGGAATCAATATGTATATCTCAAAATACATCCTACATATATGTGTTTTTAATATTCCACCAAAACAATTGCCATATCGTGCTTGGAAACAAAATTTCAACACACAAAATCCAATCTGAAGGAAATAAAATTGTTTCCAAGGGTTAAAATAATCGTAAAAAATTACTCTCAACAGGAATTTATCTTTGAAACTCTAAAGTGCATACTTTATATGCGTTTATTTAATATTTTACTAAAACAATTGTCATATGATGCTTAAAAACAAAATTACAACCTAATCTGAACGAAACAAAATTACAACCGACGGTTTAAAAATTTGTAAAAAATTTACCACAGCAGGAATTAACCTATAAAACTCAAAATACTTTCTACCTTAATGCAGTTTTCATATAGCACCAAAACAGTTGCTATATCGCAACTGAAAACTAAATTACAACACTGTAAACCCAATCTGAAGAGAAAATTGCTTCCGATTGTTAATAAAATTGTAAAAAATTAACCACAGCAGGAACTAACCTATAAATCTCAAAATAAATCCTACAAATACGTGGTTTAAGTGTTTTTCTAAAACAATTGCCACATCATACTCAATAACAAAATTACAACGGACTAAACTCAACCTGAAAGAAATTAAATAGCATCCGAGGGTTTGAAGAGTTGTAGAAAAAGAACTTCAGCAGGAATCAACCTGAAAAACTCAAAATACATCCTTCATATATGTGTTTTTAATATCCCATTAAAACAATTGCTATATCCTGCTTGAAAACAAAATTACAACACATAAAATCTAATCTGAAGGAAACAAAATTGCTTTCAAGGGTTAAAATAATTGTAAAAAATTACTCTCAGCAGAAATGTATCTGTTAAACTCTAAAGTGCATACTGTATATGCGTTTATTTAATATTTTACTAAAACAATTGCCATATCATGTTTAAAAACAAAATTACAACACGCGAAACCTAATCTGAACGAAACAAAATTGCATCCGACGGTTTAAAAATTTGTAAAAAATTAACCTCAGCAGGAATTAACCTAAAAAAATCAAAATACCTTCTACTTTTGTGCAATTTTCATATCGCACCAAAACAATTGCTATATCGCAACTGTAAACAAAATTACAATACTTGAAACCCAAACCGCAGAAAAAATTGCATTCGATTGTTAATAAAATTGTAAAAAGTTAAGCACAGCAGGAATTAACCTATAAATCTCAAATAAAATCGTAAAAATACGTAGCTGAAGTGTTCTTCTAAAACAATTGCCACTTCATACTTAATAACAAAATTACTACGTAAGAAATTCAACCTAAAGGAAATTAAACTGTATCCGAGGGTTAAAACAGTTGTGGAAAAGGAACTACAGCAGGAATCAACATGTAAATCTTAAATTGCATCCTCCATATATGTGCTTTTAATATTCCACCAAAACAATTGCTATATCGTGCTTGAATACAAAATTACAACACACAAAATCCAATCTGAAGGAAATAAAACTGCTTCTAATGGTTAAAACAATTATAAAAAATTACTGTCAGCAGGAATTTATTTTTTAAACTCCAAAGTGCATACATTATATGCGTTTATTTAATATTTTACTAAAACAATTGCCATATGATGCTTAAAAACAAAATTACAACCTAATCTAAACGAAACAAAATTACATCCGACGGTTTAAAAATTTGTAAAAAATTAACCTCAACAGGAATTAACCTAAAAAGACCCAAAATACTTTCTACTTTTATGCAGTTTACATATCGCACTAAAACAATTGCTATATCGTAACGGGAAACAAAATTACGGCACTCAAAATCCAATCTGAAGAAAAAATTGCATCCGATTGTTAATAAAATTGTAAAAAATTAACCACAGCAGGAACTAACCTATAAATCTCAAAATAAATCCCATAAATACGTAGTTTAAGTGTTTCTCTAAAACAATTACCACATCATACTCAATAACAAAATTACAACGGACTAAACTCAACCTGAAAGAAATTAAATAGCATCCGAGGGTTTGAAGAGTTGTAGAAAAAGAACTTCAGCAGGAATCAACCTGTAAATCTCAAAATACATCCTTCATATATGTGTTTTTAATATTCCACCAAAACAATTGCCATATCGTGCTTGGAAACAAAATTACAACACAAAAAATCCAATCTGAAGGAAACAAAATTGTTTCCAAGGGTTAAAATAATTGTAAAAAATTACTCTCAGCAGGAATGTATCTGTTAAACTCTAAAGTGCATACTTTATATGCATTTATTTAATATTTTACTAAAACAATTGCTATATCATGCTTAAAAACAAAATTACAACACACGAAACCTAATCTGAATGAAACAAAATTGCATCCGACGTTTTAAAAATTTGTAAAAAAATTAACCTCAGCAGGAATTAACCTAAAAAACTCAAAATACTTTATACTTTTATGCAGTTTTCATATCACACCAAAACAATTGCTATATCGCAAGTGGAAACAAAATTACAACACTCTAAACCCAATTTGAAGAAAAAATTCCATCCAATTTTTAATGAAATTGTAAAAAATTAACCACAGCAGGAACTAACCTATAAATCTCAAAATAAATCCCATAAATACGTAGTTGAAGTGTTCCTCTAAACCAATTGCCACATCATACTCAATAACAAAATTATAACGGACTAAACTCAACCTGAAAGAAATTAAATAGCATCCGAGGGTTTGAAGAGTTGTAGAAAAAGAACTTCAGCAGGAATCAACCTGTAAATCTCAAAATACATCCTTCATATATGTGCTTTTAATATTTCACCAAAGCAATTGCCATATCGTGCTTGGAAACAAAATTACAACACACAAAATCCAATCTGAAGGAAACAAAATTGCTTTCAAGGGTTAAGATAATTGTAAAAGATTACTCTCAGCAGGAATTTATCTTTTAAACTCTAAAGTGCATACTTTATATGCGTTTATTTAATATTTTACTAAAACAATTGCCATATGATGCTTAAAAACAAAATTACAACCTAATCTAAACGAAACAAAATTACATCCGACGGTTTAAAAATTCGTAAAAAAATTAACCTCAGCAGGAATTAACCTAAAAAAACCCAAAATAATTTCTACTTTTATGCAGTTTGCATATCGCACCAAAACAATTGCTATATCGTAACTGGATACAAAATTACAACACTTAAAACCCAATCTGAAGAAAAAATTGCATCCGATTGTTAATAAAATTGTAAAAAATTAACCACAGCAGGAACTAACCTATAAATCTCAAAATAAATCCTATAAATACGTAGTTGAAGTGTTTTTCTAAAACATTTGCCACATCACACCCACTAACAAAATTACAACAGACAAAACTCAACCTAAGGAAATTAAACTGCATTCGAGGGTTAAAACAGTTGTGGAAAAAAAACTACAGCAGTAATCAACCTGTAAATCTCAAAATACATCCTTCATATATGTGTTTTTAATATCCCACCAAAACAATTGCTATATCGTACTTAGAAACAAAATTACAACACACAAAATCCAATCTGAAGAAAACAAAATTGTTTCCAAGGGTTAAAATAATTGTAAAAAAATACTCTCAGCAGGAATTTATCTGTTAAACTCTAAAGTGCATACTTTATATACGTATATTTAATATTTTACTAAAAAAATTGCCATATCATGTTTAAAAACAAAATTACAACACACGAAACATAATCTGAACAAAACAAAATTGCATCCAACGGTTTAAAAATTTGTAAAAAATTAACCTCAGCAGGAATTAACCTAAAAAGCTCAAAATATTTTCTACCTTTGTGCAGTTTTCATATCACACCAAAATAATTGCTATATTGCAAGTGGAAACAAAATTACAACACTCTAAACCCAATCTGAAGAAGAAATTGCATTTGATTGTTAATAAAGTTGTAAAAAATTAACCACAGCAGGAATTAACCTATAAATCTCAAATTAAATCCTACAAATACGTAGCTGAAGTGTTCTTCTAAAACAATTGTCACTTCATACTCAATAACAAAATTACTACGGATAAAATTCAACCTGAAGGAAATTAAACTGCATCCGAGGGTTAAAACAGTTGTGGAAAAAGAACTACAGCAGGAATCAACATGTAAATCTCAAATTACATCCTTCATATATGTGTTTTTAATATTCCACCAAAACAATTGCCATATCGTACTCGGAAACATAATTACAACACACAAAATTCAATCTGAAGGAAACAATATTGTTTTCAAGGATGAAAATAATTGTAAAAAATTACTCTCAGCAGGAATTTATCTTTTAAACATTAAAGTGCATACTTTATATGCGTTTATTTAATATTTTACTAAAACAATTGCCATATGATGCTTAAAAACAAAATTACAACCTAATCTAAACGAAACAAAATTACATCCGACGGTTTAAAAATTTGTAAAAAATTAACCTCAGCAGGAATGAACCTATAAAACTCAAAATACTTTCTACTTTTATGCAGTTTTCATATCACACCAAAACAATTGCTATATCGCAACTGTAAACAAAATTACAACACTGTAAACCCAATCTGAAGAAAAATTGCATTCGATTGTTAATGAAATTGTAAAAAATTAACCACAGCAGGAATTAACCTATTAAACCCAAAATAAATCCTACAAATGCGTAGTTGAAGTGTTTTTTTCTAAAACAATTGCCTCATCATACTCAACAACCAAATTACAACGGACGAAACTCAACATGAGGGAACTAAACTGCATTCGAGGGTTAAAACAGTTGTGAAAAAAGAACTACAGCAGGAATCAACCTGTAAATCTCAAAATACATCCTCTATATATGTGTTTTTAATATTCCACCAAAACAATTGCTATATCGTACTTGTAAACAAAATTACAACACACAAAATCCAATCTGAAGAAAACAAAATTGTTTCCAAGGGTTAAAATAATTGTAAAAAAATACTCTCAGCAGGAATTTATCTGTTAAACTATAAAGTGCATACTTTATATGCGTATATTTAATATTTTACTAAAAAAATTGCCATATCATGTTTAAAAACAAAATTACAACACACGAAACATAATCTGAACAAAACAAAATTGCATCTAACGGTTTAAAAATTTGTAAAAAATTAACCTCAGCAGAAATTAACCTAAAAAAACTCAAAATACTTTCATCTTGTATGCAGTTTTCATATTCCACTAAAAGAATTGCCATATCGCAACTGGAAACAAAATTACAACACGCTAAACCCAATCTGATGAAAAAATTACATCCAATTGTTAATGAAATTGTAAAAATTTAACCACACCAGGAACTAACCTATAAATTTCAAAGTAAATCCTACAAATACGTGATGTAAAGTGTTCTTCTAAAACAATTGCCATATCATACTTAATAGCAAAATTACTACGGACAAAATTCAACCTTAAGGAAATTAAACTGAATTCGAGGGTTATAACAGTTGTAGAAAAAGAACTTCAGCAGGAATCAACCTGTAAATCTCAAAATACATCCTTCATATATGTGTTTTTAATATCCCACCAAAACAATTGCCACATCGTGTTTGAAAACAAAATTACAACACACAAAATCCAATCTGAAGCAAACAAAATTGTTTCAAAGGGTTAAAATAAGTGTAAAAAATTACTCTCAGCAGAAATTCATCTGTTTAACTCTAATGTGCTTCTTTACATGCGTTTATTTAATATTTTACTAAAACAATTGCCATGTCATGCTTAAAAACAAAATTACAATACACGAAACCTAATCTGAACGAAACAAAATTGCATCCGACGGTTTAAAAAATTGTAAAAAATTAACCTGAGCAGGAATTAACCTAAAATAACTCAAAATACTTTCTACTTTTACGCAGTTTTCATATCGTACGTAAACAATTGCTATCTCGTAACTGGAAACAAAATTACAACACTTAAAACCCAATCTAAAGAAAAAATTGCATGCGATTGTTAATAAAATTGTAAAAAATTAACCACAGCAGGAATTAACCTATTAATCCCAAAATAAATCCTACAAATACGTAGTTGAAGTGTTTTTTTCTAAAACAATTGCCTCATCATACTCAACAACCAAATTACAACGGACGAAACTCAACATGAGGAAACTAAACTGCATTCGAGGGTTAAAACAGTTGTGAAAAAAGAACTACAGCAGGAATCAACCTGAAAAATCTCAAAATACATCCTCTATATATGTGTTTTTAATATTCCACCAAAATAATTGCCATATTGTACTTGGAAACAAAATTACAACACACAAAATTTAATCTGAAGGAAACAAAATTGTTTCCAAGGGTTAAAATAATTGTAAAAAATTACTCTCAGCAGGAATTTATCTGTTAAAGTCTAAAGTGCATACTTTATATGCGTTTATTTAATATTTTTCTAAAACAATTGCCATAGCATGCTTAAAAACAAAATTACAACACACGAAACTTAATCTGAACGAAATAAAATTGCATCCGACGGTTTAAAAATTTGTAAAAAATTAACCTCAGCAGGAATTAACCTAAAAAAACTCAAAATACTTTCTACTTTTATGCAGTTTTCATATCGCACCAAAACAATTGCTATATCGCAACTGGAAACAAAATTACAACACTCTAAATCCAATCTGACGAAAAAAATGCATTTGATTGTTAACAAAATAGTAAAAAATTAACCTCAGCAGAAATTAACCTATAAAACCCAAAATACTTTCTACTTTTATGCAGTTTTCATATTGCATGAAAATAATTGCTATATCATAACTGGAAACACCATTATAACACTCTAAACCCAATCTGAAGAAAAAATTGCATCCGATTGTTAATAAAATTGTAAAAAATTAACCTCAGCGGGAATTAACCTAAAAAAACCCAAAATACTTTCTACTTTTATGCAGTTTTCATATCACTTAAAAACAATTGCTATATCGCAACTGAAAACAAAATTACAACACTCTAAACCCAATATGAAGAAGAAATTGCATCTGATTGTTAATAAAATTGTAAAAAATTAACCTCAGCGGGAAATAACCTAAAATAACCCAAAATACTTTCAACTTTTATGCAGTTTTCATATCACATAAAAACAATTGCTATATCGTAACTGGTAAGAAAATTACAACACGATAAAGAAAATATATGCATCAACACATTCACACTTACATTAATTAGTGCAATTATCTCGCGACGTTGACACGTGCTAGTGTGCTGAAATCGGTCTACGGTTTTCGTAGACCGTGGTTTTCCTTTTATTGTCAGAGCGTGTGACTCAGACGTAAATAATTTGATTCTAGAGAATATTTGGAACTGCATCGAGAAATGTGCAACGAATCGGCTAAAAATATCAGCGCCTCCACTAAATCCGTACCGCGATTACTAACGCGCTTCAAAATAGACTCTAAGTGGGTAAACAACTGCAAACAATTAATACAGAGGAGAAGTGTAATGTTTAAAGTGTATAAATAGAGATAAAAGGAAAGTAAAAAGTGTATTCATTCAATAAAAGTTGGTAAAAATTAAGAATTAACCTATAAATGACAAATCAAATCCTATGTCAACGTAGTTGAAGTGTTCTTCTTAAACAATTGCCACTCAATAATAAAATTACAACGGACAAAACTCAACCTGAAGGAATTTAAACTGCCTTCGAGGGTTAAAAAAGTTGTAATCTTTAAATAAGTAATTTAATATAATCGATCCACATAAGAAGAAAAAGTTTATCAATAAAGATTAAATGTGAAAAAAGACGAAAAGGTTAATTTCATTAAAAAAATAACTACTTGAAGAATTATCTAAAAAAATCCGCAAATACGATAAATTTAATTAAAGTAAAGTAATAATTTTAATTGTGTTTTAATAATGTTTATTGAAGAGAAAAACTTAATTATTTTTATTAAATGCTATAATAATACAGATAATTTATGAATGATGATGTTCATGATGATGGTGATGATCATCACCACGTCTACGTTTCCTCTCGTGATGTTTGCCATGTTTATTATGTTGCCTACGCTTTCCATTTTTTAATCTCTCCTTTTCTTCATCTTCACCGTGACGACTTTGTCGACGTCTACATCTACGACCTTCATCACCTTCACCCTCACCACCCTTAACCTCTACGTTATCAACATCATCATCCTTACGCCTATTCTTACGATTCCTCCTCTTTTTCCTGCGTTCATTCTCATCCTTACGTTTGCGATTATTTCTGCCTTTACTTTTACGATTTCCTCTACTCCTCGTTGTAGTTTCCACAGTCGTGGTTGTCTCTATAATTTTTGGCCCTTCAGGAAGTTGATAGTTTACATAATCCATTTTAGTGCTGGATCGTATACTATTTTCCGTAACACCATCTCTAACTTCGATTTTAGGGATGTAATTATTTTCACCATCTTCGATTTCTCCAGGAAATATTACGTGATGTCTACGATTTGGATATTCAATATCTTCATGATATTCCTCACTTATTTGCTTTCCTTCCTCTTCTATTACAGTATAAATACCATAATTTAATGGATCTATAAAATATTTGTTAGTAAGTGATTATGTTAATGTATTATATTATTAAAACTACTTTGTATCTGTGTACTTCCTTTAGGATTAAAACTTGTTGTTATTGTTACCAAACACGTTAATATTAAAGCTGGTAAAATCTGCAATTAAAAATTATTAGTGTCGTATTAATCCTCCCTTACACCACCCTACCATTATGATTAGTCTTATTACTTCGTATTAAAACGTGAGGGCATGCATTTACCTAAAAAAAGAAATTAGTTTTTTATTGAAAAAATCCATCATCATTGTTTAGATTAACACTTTAAGTCGTTTACTTTACTTTCCACGCACTAGTGGATTAATTATACGTCAGACGGATTAATTATAATTACTGTTAACATCCGTGCGCGTATGTTAATACAAAAAGAAATGTAGTTAAGTTATGCAGATAACCATAGTGCAGAAAATAATGGCGAAAGTAATGCTCGCGTTTTTCGTATAAATATTCGCGTTTGCGAACGGTCGACTCAAACTCGGCTCAGCTTTGTTGGTAGACATCCTTTGCGTTCCAACATGGGAGTACTGGTAAGTGTACATTAATAATACACAAAAATTAATTAATTTCTTTAAAATCTATCCAAAAAAAGAGTTTCTATTGATAAAATCACATCTAATTTTCCTTGAACATCATTTTGAAGAGTAATTCAAGTCTGAAGATCAAGAGCTAAATAAATACTAAATAGTAAAAAGTCTGAAGATCAATAGCCTAATAAAATGGAGTGTTTTTTCAAGTGTTGGCTTCTAATATATTTCTTCCTTTAGAATTTATCATTACAGAAGGCTAAAAACAAAAAATTGTAATAAAAACTTTGATGAATTAAAATTTCAATGGTGTAATTTTCACTACAGATTTTTTGCCTTTAACCTTCTGTAATGATAAATTCCAAAGGAAGAAATATGTTAGAAGTTAACACTGTTTTATTTAGCTATTTTCATCTTCAATTTCTATTCAAACTTTTCTAATAATTTCATTTAAAGTTCCTGATTCAAGATGTATCACAAAGTGATGGATTCAAGTATTAAACATATTTTTCTAATAATAATAAATTCTATTTTGATTAGAAGTTAAAGATTTTTATTTATTTTTATTTTTATATAGGCGACAGCGATTTTGTTAGCAGTCGGAACTCTAACGGCGGAATGTATGATTATCAAGGATCAACAATTCCTCAACTACATCCCGCTGCAATTTTACACTCCGCCCCAAAAGGTCGAAGATAACGCAGCACATAGCGCTCAAGTCGCCCAACAGTATTACGAACCACAACCAATCTACGATGTGTCAGCACCGGAAATGATACGTTTCGAACCCGAAGACGGCATCCCCATCACCCACCAACTAGAATCCCCTTATGCCCAACAACAACCCCACGAATCTACTGAAGATGTTTACGAAGATAAAAATAACATCGGTGATCTTGATGGTTACACCCATTATAAAACGACAAAGAATACAAACAGAGAAGGTCCTTATCAAGTGGAAACCATTGAGACGAGTAGTTACCATAAGGAGGTTCCGCATTTTGATACTTCTAATTTCCAAGAGGTTCCCTACGTCGGAAAGAAACATCCTGGTGAAGTCCATTACCATCAACACGAACACGTGCATGAACACGAACACACACAAGAGCACTATCATCATCATAAACAGGACCATAAACACTCACACGATGAGAAACATAAGCACGGTCACCATCACAAACAAGACCACGTGCATTCCCATCACGCGGACCACAAGCATTCCCACGATCATCACCAGAAACACAATCACGATCACCACGCCGTACACAAACACGGTCACCAGCATAAACAAGAGCATAAACACAGCCATCATGAAAACCACCACCATGGCCATGATCACAAGCATCATCAGGATCACAAGCACGACCACCATCACGGGCATAAGCACGATGAATCGCATAAACATGGACACGATCACGGACACAAGCACAGCCATCAAAATTCACACAAACATGGACATGATCACGACCACAAGCACGATGAACATCACGCTCATTCACACGATCACAAGCACGGGCATAAGCACGGGCATCATCATGGTCATAAGCATGGTCATAGCCATGGACACAAGCACGAATATAAGTCCAAATATTGATTGTTTTTTTTTTAAATACACGTTTTTAATTTTGTTATGAAATTTCTGTTCAAATAAATTTGTTAAACAATGACCTGTCTTTTCTTTTATACAAAATAACCCACCCACTAGATAAGAAAATAAATACCACCTAATACTCTAAACTTTTTCTGAGATCATTTATATTTTTAGATTAAATCTCCAACATTCTCTGAAAGAATTCGATGTGGCTCTTTCTAACATCGAAGGACTTAAATATTCTATCTCTGTTATCGAATATTTATTTATATTTTAAGATATTTAAGACAGAACCTCAAAAATTCTCTGAATCACTTTAAATTCTTTGCGATATTCAAGACTATCTATATTTTTACATTAATTCCTCAAGATTTTCTAAAAAATGTTGAATTCTTTCTGACACGGAAGGCCATCTATATTAACATTAAAAATTATCTTAATCACTCTCAAGTTTCTATAATATTTAAGATCATCTATATTTTTAGATGAAATCACCAAGATGCTCTGAACCACATAGAACCTTTTCTTACCTCGAAGAACATTTGTATTTTAAGATTTTAAAAATAAAACCCTATACATTATCTCTCTATAATCAAAGAACATCAATATTTTAAGGTATTTAAGGCAGAACCTCAAAATTCTCTGAATCACTCTTAAATCCATTAAAGATCATCAATATTGATAAAATCATCAACATTTTCTAAACCATATCAAACTCTTTCTAACATGCAAGATTTTTAAGATGGGACCTCAAATATTATCTCCCTCTCACCAAAGGTAAGCTCGAAATTTTTAGATTAAATTTCCAAGATTCTCTATACCATATCAAACTCTTTCTAACATGAAAGGACATCTTTATTCAAAGATTATTAAGAGAAGGACATCAAAGGTCATCGATATTAAATATATAAATGAATACCTGTAACAACATTTGGAAGCAGCATTGATGATCTATATTCATGGGTTTGAGTGGAAGATCCTTTTAAGAAGTGAACTCCGCCCGTCCTCCCTTCAGCCAAAATTTTGAGTATATTTTATTATTTTGTAATGTATTTTTTGTGATATTTATTTTATAAGAATGGAGTACAAAGATATAATTAAATAGGAACCGAAAAATTCTCTGAATCACTCTGATTTTTTTCTAGCATCTAAGATGATCTATATTTTTAGATGAAATCTCCAAGATTTTCTGAACCATAAAAACCATAATATTCGAAATCTTCTGTATTTTACATACAAGATTTTCTAAGCTATATCGAATAATTTGTAACCTATAAATGCATTTATATATAAAATTTTTATTATGTATCCTCAAAGATAATTCCTATGTTGTGAAAGAAGAATCATATTTTTAGATATTTAAAAGATCTTCTAATATTTTTAAATTAAATTTTAAATAGATTTTAATCCACAAGATTTTCTGAACCATATTCAACTATTTTTGACATGAAAAGATATCATTTTTTAGTTTCAAACAAAATAGTTCAAAAATGTTTCATAACGGGTTAAGTGAGCAATTAATTAAATAAGTGGAAGGATATCTATATTTTTAGATTTTAAAGATGAAACCTCAAAAATTCTCTAAATAATTCTGGTTTTATTTTGACATTAAAGAACATGTATATTTTAAGACGAAATCTCTAAGATCATAACCATATTGAACTCAAGACTTCTAGAATTGTTTGAATCATATTCAACTCTATTTGATATTGTAAGATTAAATTTTTTAAAAAAATGATTTTTACTCTGATATAAAAGAAAAAGAAAATAAACATGAAAATCAAATGTCATGTAATGGCTCAAATATTGCCGAATGGTGAAAATGCTCTCTCGACAGAGAATTCCATCACATTAAGCAGAAAAGGGTCTAAGTGGAAGAACACACAGTGAACTCCGCCTTCAAGTCCTACCAACTAAATCTATGTAATATTTTTATGTATATATTTTCTTATATCCAATATTACAAGGATATTGTAAAGTAATTAATAGATAAATAAATAGATAAACATCTATATTTTAAGATAAAATCTAAGATTCTCTAATAAATATTGGATTCTTTCTGACGATGAAGGATTTTAAGATTTTTTTAAATTCTTTGAATCATGTTAAACATCGAAGGACATCTATATTTTAAGATTTTTAAACTGAAACCTAAAAAATAAGTCTAATTTTACTCTGAAATCAAAAAACATCTATATTTTAGTTTTACCTTAAAATATAGATATTTTTTGAAATTCTCTGAATCATATTGGGCTTTTTGTAGCAATGAAGGGGATCTTAATTGAAGTCTTTTTTTTAAGATTCTCTAAGTCATATTAAACTCGTTCAAACATCGAGTGTCATTTACACTTGTGGATTTTTTTTTAATGAAGCTTCAAAGATTCTCTAAATCATCTCTTTTTAGAGAGAGAGAATAACATCTTTATTCGAACATACATATATACAAAGTTAAAAACATTTACAAATGATATTTAATGTGTTAGTCTGTCCGTTTGGACTATCGACCATCGGTCTGTCTGCCCTGTCTTGACTAATTATGTGTATCATTTCTTTTTATTTTACTGTAACTCTAAATATCTACGTTTTAAAATGAATTTTTTTAGGTTCTCTTTTTAGCAATACAGGAGATTTACATTTTAAGATCTCTAGAATTCTCGAAACCATATTCAATTCTTTTTAATACGAACCGATATCAATATGTAGAAAAGTTAAAGATTAAACTTTAAAACTTTTCTAAATCACTCCGATTTTACTCTGCCATCAAATAACTTCTATATTTTAAGATAAAATTCAAAACTTCTTTAAACTATAACAAACTCTTTCTGGAGTTAAAAGGCATTTATATTTAAGATGAAAACAAAAATATTAGCTTTATGGGAATAATATACAGAAAAGACTAGAGAATTATTGAGTCTAAAAATTTACATCTCTAAAATCATAAGGTTCAAAAACATTGAAGTTGTTAGAATTATTAAATCCCTTTGAAAACCCTGGCGTTCAAGGTGCGACGTCCCCGTTTTGAGGGCTCTATGAAAGGTGGGATCCAGGAGGGATGAAAAATATGTTAATATAACCATTATGGACAACTTAAATCTAAAAAAAACTTAATCCTCGCCAGGGGAGGAATAACATAAGCTCAAGTCATTCTGGAAATACCATAACAATGAATACTGCCTCAGGAGCTACCAGTGATGCTAGTGGCACAGGGCAGAGCTAAGAAAAGAAGAAAAACCGCGCCGGGGTGGAAATACGTAGGCGCAGGAAAGCTCATCTGGCGGAAGAAGCAGTGAAGGCCAATATGAGCCACTCGAAAGAGAAACCACTAGACAAAATAAAATGCAGAGATTCGTAGGATCATCCGAGACCTTCCCTGGGAACAGAAAGACGGCAAAGACCGAGAGAAATCAACAAAAACATTCACCAAAGGACCTCCAGGCAAACCAGTAGTTCCAAAAACACGTACAAGCAGATGGTAAATCATCGAACCAGCCAATCCTATGGGTAAGATTTCAGAGGAAGTGACAGAAAAAGTCAGCGGAGGCCTTTGGAAGAGCTTGGACTCTCCTGGTGATGAGAGTGGATAAGGCAGATGCCGAGGCCATTGAGAGGAAAGGGATTAAGACACGTGTGTGCCTGAGACTCCAATGAAGGTGGAGGGATCGGCTACGAACTCAGAGACACTGGCCCAAGTAGCCTTCAATTGACTTGTGCAATAAAAGAGAAAGGAAAAAGAAGGCAAGAAAAAACGAAATACCCACAGAGGTAATTCAATGCAACCTGCAAAGAGCTTATGTGGTGCAGTATTGCAAGATCTAGGAACCGCAGGCAATTAAAAACAGTGTTCATGGCTTAGACCAGGTAGTGATATGCTGCCCTAACAAATATAACCCCATATTTATGCAGCACCTAGAACAACTAACATTAGCGTCAGAATACCTTCCACAAGATGCTTTCATAGATGGATAAAATTCCAAATCACATTAAAAAGCTCCAACACAAGCTAGTACAGATATCCAAGGTTGACCAGCAGGAAACTTTTGCAAACGATCCTCACTAGGATCTTTAAAACACATCTGTTGAGCAAAAAGATTTTACCCTTGCGATTTTCATTCATATAGAAAGAGCCAAAAATAACAGCTGCACTTCAACGTAGGGGAGTTCTCGTAGCCTTAAGCCAGTGGATTTCCAACATGCTGCAATGAAGGACAGCCAATATTATAATAGGTGATACAAGAATTGTATGTCAGATTGCAAAGGGTTTTTGACAGGGGGGATTGCTATCCCCTTTACTTAACCTAATCGTCGACGGACTACTGGAATAATTGAATAAGCAGGGATTCTACTCTCGATATAGTAAACAACGGGTGCATAGACCAAGATTAGATTATCCGTAAATCCAACAAAAACGGAACTGGTACTGATCACAAGAAGAAGAGACATCCAGGATTTCAAGCCACCAAGCTTTTGAGGTGAGGATCTCACCCTGAAGAAAAGAAGCCAAATACTCCAGACAACAAACTAAATTGGAATGTCAGAGAAATCCAGGAAAGGGAAAACATGGGTAATATCTCCAAAGGTAGCTCTATGGATCTATGCAACCAGCGTGCGGCCAATATTGGCATATATTATACATCAGTAAGAGGAGTAAGTAAGTAGGAGGTACAAAGGGCCCACTGATGCCTTCGTGCAGCGGACCTTTCTGCCCTCCCTTCGAACAAATCCGAATCCAAATCCAACATTTATTTTATGTTAATATAGTCATCTAATACACAAAAAAACAACTATAATTCATAAAATTGTTATAAAACATAATTTGTATTGACTACCTTCGCTCGATAAATTTTGATTGAATAAAAACAACCAATTTTGCAACGAATTACAATTTACAATATTCGAATTTGTTCTAGGGTCTAAATTTTTTCTACATGAGAAACTTAAAATTACACTTTTGGGAAACTTCTAAACCGTTTGCAATGCTACATTTTTAACTTATTATTTATTACACAAACTGTTTTCGATTTTAATTTGAAACTACGTCACATCAATAATATTATGAATTACTATCGTTTTAGAGATCCTTTAAAATAGAAAGTTCATATATACAAAGATAAATACACAAAACACGTAGTCGATGGCCAAACACTACTTCATTATATTCAAGCCACAAGTAAAATGCTTTAGACAATAGATGTCACCTTAATCGTATTATCTTTAAATTACCTTCTTTATAGAATTATTGTAAAATTTTCTTTATTATTTTGAATCAAGTTTTGATCAGAGATGATTAAAAAATAATGTTCATATTATTTTACAGTCTTTTAATCATCTGTGGCCAAAAATAATTAACGATGAATTAGATTCTCACTTAATCCATGGTGAAAATTTTTTATATTAATTAAAGTTTAATTAACCTCTAATTAATATCAAAAATTAATTCTAAAAAATAAAGATAATTTTACAATAAATCTATAAAGAACGTAATTTTAGCGACAATTACTTTGACTTCATATAATTTCTTCCTCTTGAACATAAGTATTTTATAATTGTGTAATAATTAAAGACGATCTACTCAGCGTTAACGAATAGAAATGACGAGAAATAATGAAGTTTACTACTTACAGTTGTCTGTGTCGGGTGTTCCAATTTTTAACTGACACTAAATACATCATTAACCGTTCAGGTTAATTAATACGAGCACTGATAATACCGACAGTTGTTTAAAAACTGCAAGGCACGTGCGGACGGCCAAACGTGCGAATGCACCAAATCTGCTTCACCTTCAGAAAAATATCGCCGCCTTGATGACACCGTATTTGGACACTGGATATGGCAAGCTGAGAACATTTAATGCGATCATACCGGTCGTAAATTATTGTAAATTATTAATTGAATAACAATTTTTAAAGGTGTTGCATTGACTTGTATTGCCCAAATTTTCCCAAAAACTATTGACACAATTATGCATCAATTAATCACATCTTTTTATCTACAATTAGTGAGGAACATTTATAAGGTGAAAGAAATTATAAAGGTTTAATAGGTTTAATAAGAAAAAAAATATCTTAACTCAAATAATGCGGTGTTTTAGGTCTTAGAATCTGGAAGACATCTTCTACAAGTTCATGTGACATACAAGATCATGAGAGGACTGAACGTGTAAAGGTATCCACATGTACAAACTTGATATAAAAACTATCCAACTTTGTTTTATTGAAATTTAATACAAGAACAGGCAACGAAGAAAATAATTAGATTTTGAAAAAGTATTAAGTGTACAAATGAATAATTCAATTTGTTCAGCTGCATTCAACGTTTTGCTGATGCTTTCTATAACTTTAACTCATCTTTAAGGCAGCTGATGAATCCCATTTCGGAAAAATGTTACTTTTTTGGACACAATAAAGTCGTCAAGGGATTTTCGACTGGAACAAATTTGAAAAATCAAGTTTGATATGAAGACATTCAAATATGGTATTAAATACTTTCAGTGAATTATAGTTTAGGTTTTTGGCCTGAAGTCATATTCCTAAAAAAATAATTTCAGCTGATGTATTCAAATTTAAAACAGCCGAGCGAAATATATCGCGTTAATATCACTCTTGACTTTTCCAATCGGTGTAAAACAAGTAGGACGAATTACTCTTGACTTTTATAAATACGCCTTTAAGTGGCACCCGAGTGTTCTTGATCTTTCAATATAAACACTCGCGTCGGTTTTCCTAGAAACTCGAACGTGGCGAGAAATTAAACGCATCAATCCTATCAATTCGTTTTCATTTGTTTTAATCCATCGATAATTAACATTCAGTGAAGATGAACTTTCAGCCTCATCAATCAACATTCGTTCAATTAATAAAGACAATGGTTGCTATCATGTAGTTTGTGGTAAACCATACTTACACTGAATTGAAAAATATTTATTTGTGGTTAAAACATAGTGAATTTTTCAAATCAGTATTCTTTCAATCGTGGATGTAATTTAAACACATCAACCGAAAATAACTTTCGATATTTTTGCAGGCGCACTAACAGACTCGTAACGTTTTATAGCCACTTACAAATTGGCCGGATAATAATAATAAGTTCATCGTCTTTACGGCCAGAAGAATTTCAGAACTTCGATGATAATCCGTCACTTGATGTTTTCTTGGATCGGGCTCAAATTTTTTTCTCAAAGGATTTTCAACCAAAAAAAAAATGAAATAACATTTACAATTAGATTTATGATCGTCGAAATTTGTTTGAAATAAATAGAAAAGATAATTTTTTTCTTTATAGTAGAATTTGTAACATTCGCTTTAATCAAAATTTTAAGTAATTATTTATTACATAAACTACTAAACTAAACTATTTAGTATGTAATATCAAGACAGAAAGGAGTGGACAGAAATGGGCAGCAGTGGACACGGAATGATAGTGATGTTGTACGATGGATGGTAGGAAAGTAGTACCGTGCGGAGCGCTGGCGAAGAGAGTAGCCGTCAGTTAACGCTAACACAATTAATTGTATTTCACCTCACTGTATGTAAAGTTATGTCTCGTTGGTATTTTCAACGCTGTTTATTTAATTATTCATAATGTTATATTCCCAAACGAGTAACTACTTTTCGGACAAACCTCGTATTACATTTCCTTCCTAATTATTAACAAACCTTCAATTACAATTAAGTTCATTTGAGAAATACATTGTACAAAACTTTATTTAAATCAATTACCTAACTGCTAAAGATAGCTATAAATTTATTTTTTAAATAACATTTATTATCATCGGTGTATATGATTTCATCACGTTGTATTTACTCCGATTTTTATATTTCGTTTTTGATTCCAAATAAGGCACGCACTCGGATGACATTGGCGCGGGCGTCCGCATATGGTATAAATAAAGGCGATTGAATTTTTATTGAGGTTACAAATAGACGTTGCATTGAGCGAGATGTAGAATGTAAAGGCTTTTTTTATTATTATACGTGCGACTTTTCGAAAATAAAACTGGCGACCGACATAGCATGATGACATCATCGAATGTGTAAATTGAAAACATCGTTGCAAATGAGTAAAATTTAATTGGAAAAACACGAAAACATTACCTAAATCTACAACATTTACAGTCTTACTAAGACAGTAAAATTTATCTTGATTTTTTAGAATAAAATCATTAAACCCTTGCGTGTGTTTTACTGATTGGAGGGTGGGATAGTGGCCACCCACCCACCCTACATATGTATTTGAACTTTAATCACAATCACTGCTTTATTATCCAAAAACAAAACGATCAAATAATTTATTATGGCAATAAGAAATTTGAAATCAAATTTCTAGCCATAATTTAAATCAAGATATAAATTACTTTATAATTTTAAATATTCTTAAACTAATTCTCTGGATGAATATATATTTTTTAAAAGTTTACATTAATACATTTAATTTTTACAATACTAAATCAATATGATGCAGCTTTCTATAAAACTTCATTTCCTTAAGATGTGCAGCTGATATGAGACGCATGAGAAAGTTGTCAATCTAATCTTTTAAATAAAAACAAAATTGTGCCTTGATGCCTTAATGTATCAGTACTGTTTTGGTCAATACGATTTTTTCAAACGAGTCTTAGTTTAAAAGTTGGACAGTTTGGCCATAAGAGTTAACTAAAAAAAGAGAGTTAGGAGAATTAGATCTAATTCAGTTTCTTCTTCTTTCATGTGCCCTATCTGGTTACCCTGGCTTAATGATCACCATAAAAAGTGTATGTCTGTCTTGTGTTATGTGCATCAGTTCACCTACAGAAATTATACAACTCCAATCACGAATGTTCCTCAACCATAATTACTGCTTACTGCCAGGTCCTCTACGTCATTCAATGCAAGGTAAGGATGCAGAGAACCTGCATGATTGTGATTGGACTCTTCCTCAACCACAATTTCAGCAATAATAGTTGAGTAACATCCATCATTACACTGGCAAAGGATCTGCTGGTGGTGCTACTGAAAGTTGTGAACAATTGTACTAATTCAAATCAAGTTTAAAATCAACTGCAGATTTAAATAATTAATTAAGTTGATTGTAAAAAAAACAATATTATCAATACATAATAAAATATCAAAACTGAATTGCTGAGAAATTCCTAAAGTTTTATAAAGTCATTGCTGACATTCTCTAAAATTAAGAAGTAATTTAAAAATCTGGAAAAGCCTAGACAATTAAAAATCTCAGTAATTCTTCTACCAAATTTTTAGAATTTTGCAGGCATTTCTTTTCCTGAATTCTTAATTTTTCTTAAATATAAATTTAAAATTCGCAATAAAATTAGTGACAAAATCTATTTTTCCTAAATAACGAATTTAAGAAATTCCTAGATGATTCTAAAAATATTATAGAGAAATTACTGTTAATTTCGAATTGTTCAAACAAAATGCTGAAATTATCTATAAATCGAAATAGAAATGACTAAACATTTTTAGAATCTCTAAAAAAAACGAGCAACTTGGAAGAAAAATTTTTAGTTTTGATAAGATTCTAAAAATTAAAAAAAAAATCCTGAAACCTGAAAAAGACTTGTTTAAGAATTATAGAAATTTGAAAATGGAATTACTCATAAATTTCAGTTGCCTAGAACAAATGCTAAGACTTTCTCAAAATGAAAAAAACAATTCAAAACTTTCTAGCAATTTAGAAGGAAAATTGATAGAAAATTATGGAATTACTGGCAGTTTCTAATTGATAACAATTTTATAATCACTAAAAAATCGGGCAAGAAATATTTGTAGTTTTGATAAGATTCAAAAAAGAGGCTTGTTTAAGAATTATAAAAATCTGGAAATAGAATTACTCATAAATTTCAGTTGAATAGAATAAATTCCAAAACTTTCTCATAATTAAAAGATCCCCTCAAAAATTCGTAGAAAATTTTGACAAAGTAATGAAAACAAGGCAGAAAATCCGTAAAGAATGAAATAAAAAAAATAAAAATGTTTAAAATTTAGTGGAGAAATCGCTGAAACTTTCAAGAAACATCAAAGAAAATTCTTCATTTCTCAAAGTCTAGATAACCCTTGAAAAAAACTATAAACCTTGGAGATGTACAGAAAAATTCTAGAAATTCTAAAAATTTGGTAAAGAAAATGCTGAAAAATTTCTAATTGTTTAGGCAAAATGCTGAAACAATCTAAAATCGAAATAGAAATGGCTGAAAATTACAGAAGCCCTAAAAGTTCTAGCAATTTTGAAAAATAAATTCTTGCTCCAAAAAAAATCCAAACACCGGAAAGAAAAAATCAAAGAAAATTCTTGATTTCTAAAAATCTAGAAAATTCTGGAACCCTTGAAATATTTAAGAAACCTGGAAGAAATTCCAGAAATTCTAAAGGTTTGGTAGGGAAATTACTAATCAATGTTTAATTGTTGAGACAAAATTGGCTGAAAAATTTTAGAATCCTTAAAAATTGTAGCAATTTAGAGAAAATATTTACACGCCCACAACCAAATTCTGCATCCCCCAAAACCCAAATATTCCTTTTAAATATCAACATCATCCCCTCACAATTCATAAACCTTCATGAATCATTTGCGCGTATCATCAAGACAGCTCAGCAAAGACACTTTTTTGACATTTTTAATTCAAGACCTGGCAGAAAGACCTCAGGTCTATAGCCCAGACGGACTAACACCATTTATTTATATTTATGTTACATGTTATTATGTACTATTAATGTATACATAACAAAGATTATTGTATATATATATTTACACGCTTCAAATTATTGTAAATACCTAAAAGAGAAATGTTATTCTAGAAATTTAGCAAAAAATTTTTAAAATTCTAAAAATTTGCGGGAAAATTTTGGAATCCATAAAAATTCTAATAATTTTGAAGAAAAAAATGCATCCTTCAAAAAATTCTACTCATCTGGAATAGAAATGTTATTCTAGACATTTGGGAGAGCAATTGCTGATAAATTTTAGTTGCCTGAAATAAAAGCCAAAACTTTCTTATAATTAAAAGAAAATATTCAAAATGCTTTAAAAAAATTCTAGTAATTTAGATTTTAAATTTCTAATTTCGATAAAATAATGACAACAAAAGTAAATTTAGGCTTTATGGATACCAAATTAGAAGCTTTCGAAAAAATTTGAAAATCTTTAAAATTTGGTAAAGAAATCGCTGAACAATTCTAAAAACATCAAAGAAAATTCTTGATTTCCAAAAATCCTGAAAATTCTGGAACCCTTGAAACATTTCTAGAAATATGACAGAAGAATTCTAGAAATTCTAAAAATTTGATGGAGAAATTACTGAAGTAAAGTACTAAGTAAAATCCGTAAAAAAATTTCTGACAAAATAATTAAAACAATAGTAAACCATTCTTTATAGATACTAAATTAGAAGCTTTAAACTCTTAAAAATTCAATAGAGGAATTCTAGAAACACCAAAGAAAATTCTTAATTTTTAAAAATATTTAAAAACCCTTGAAAAATTCTAGAAAGCTGGAAGAGATGTACAGAATAATTCTGAATCCCTTGAAAAATTTAAAAAAACCCAGAAGAAATTCTAAAGGTTTGGTAGAGAAATTACTTACACCAAAGAAAATTCTTTATTTCTAAAAATCTTGAAAATTCTCAAACTCTTGAAAGAATTCTAGAAACATGAAAGATATATACAAAATAATTCTGAAAATTCTGGAACCCTTGAAAAATTTTAGAAACCCAGAATAAACTCTAAAAATTTATGCCGAAATTATTAAATAATTTTTAATTAAATTTTGTGGAGAAATAGATGAAAGATTCTAAAACATCAAAGAGAATTTTTGATTTCTAAAAATCTAGAAAATCTGAAATCCTTAAAAAATATCTAGAAACCTTAAAGAAGAATTTCTAACGAATTCTAAATGTTTAGAGCCACTAAGAAGGAAAATTCATAGAAAAGTCTGACAAAGTAATGAAAAGTAGATTGTTAATCCATTCTTTATGGAAACCACATTATAAGCCTTGAAAAAAAAGCTATACTGTTTAAAATTTGGTGGGGAAATCGCTGAACAATTCTAGAAACATCAAAGAAATTTCTTGATTTCTAAAAATCTTGAAAGTTCTGAAATCCTTGAAAAATACCAGAAACCTGCGAGAATTTTTGAATTTCTAAAAATTTGGTAGTAGAAATAGTAGGAAACTTTTGTAATCCATAAAAATTCTAAAAATTTTGAAGAAATAATAATTCTACTCATCTGGAAGAGAAATGTTTTTCTAGAAATTGGGGAAAAAACAATTTACAAATTACTTTAGTGCTCAGGAAATAAACTCCTTGGAATAGTATCACACATAATTTGAATAAATTTTTCTACTAGTGTGAATGTTGAAGAATATTTATTATGGATATTCTGAAGATATTAAAGATTATAAAATTTCTAAAGATTCCAAAGTTTTTATAGTTTCTAAAGATTCTAAATATTCGAAACCTTTTAAAGACCCTAGAGATTCTAAAGATTCTCAAGATTCCAGAAGTTCTTAAGATTCTAAAGATTCACAAGATTGTAAGGTTACTTAAGATTTTAAAAATTCAAAAAAATCTAATGATTCTAAATACTCTCCATGTTCTAAAGCCTCTCAAGCTTGTAGAGATTCTAAATATTCTAAGAATTCTTAAGATACTAAAGATTCAATTTCAAATATTTTAAGAGTTTTTAAGATTCTAAAGTCTCTGAAGTTACTAAATATTTCTCAGATTTGTTTTATAAAAAATTTAAGATTCTAACGACAATTCTAACGATTCTAAAGATTCTAAAGATTGTAAAGTCTCTAAAGATTCTAAGAATTCTTAAGATACTAAATATTTTTCAGTTATGTTTCAAAAGCTTTTAAAGATTCTAACGACAATTCTAAAAATTTTAAAGTTTATAAAGATTCTAAAGTCTCTAAAGCTACTAAAGATTCTAAAAAATTCATTAGATACTAAAGATTAAATTTTAAATATTGTAGGAAATTTTAAGATTGGAAGAATTCTAAAGTTTCTAGAGATACTAAATATATCTCAGTTTTGTTTTAAAATATTTTAAAGATTATAACGACAATACTAAAGACTTTAAAGATTCTAAAGAAATTAGAATACTAAAGATTCAATTTTAAATATCGTAAAAATATTTAAGATTGTAAAGACTCTAAAGATTCTGGAAATACTATATATTTTTCAGTTTTGTTTTGAAAGGTTTTAAAGTTTCTAAGGTCATTGAAAACAATTCTTGGGATTTATTTTCAAAGAGAAGTTTTCACGGTCGGTATCTGGAAGAGAAATGTCATTCTAGAAATTTGGCAAAGGAATTATTCATAAATTTTAATTGCAAAGAAAAAATGGCAAAACTTTCTAAAAATTAAAAGAACGCTTCAAAAATTTCTGGCGATTTAGAAGGAAAATTATGACAAAATAATGAAGACAAGATAGAAAGTTTTTAAAGAATGAAATAATTTAGAAGCCCGGTAAAAAAATATAAAAATGAAAGAAAATTCTAGATTTCTAAAAATCTTGAAAATTCTCGAACCCTTAAAAAAGGTTTCTCAAATTGTTCAACTGTTCCAGAATTCTCAGGAGTTTTAGAAATCAAGAATTTTCGTTGGTGTTTTTAGAGTTTTCAGCGATTTCTTAGCCAAATTTTAAATATTTTTCTATTTCGATGTTAGATCGTTTCAGGATTTTGCCTTAACAATTAGAAATTGTT
This sequence comes from Ontholestes murinus, assembly GCA_963969525.1. Lineage (NCBI taxonomy): Eukaryota > Metazoa > Arthropoda > Insecta > Coleoptera > Staphylinidae > Ontholestes > Ontholestes murinus. Next base: position 4,255,074 of record OZ018395.1, on the reverse strand, counting down.
CATTAATTTTTCTATAAAATTTTTAGAACTTCTAGAATTCATCTCTTCCAAGTTTCTAGATTTTTTACAAGGCTTCTAATTTGGTATCTATAAAGCCTGAATTTACTGTTGTTTTCATTATTTTATCGTAAACTTTAGATAGATTTTTTTTATCGTTTCGACATTTTCTAGATTTTGAGAAATCAAGAATTTTTTTTAAAGTTTCTAGAAATCTAATGATTTCCCTACCAAATTTTAAACATTTTTATATTTTTTTCCCAGTCTTCTAAATTCTTTCATCCTTCAAGGACTTGTTTTCATTATTTTGTCAAAATTTCCTACGAATTCTCAATTTAAATCGTTAGAAACTTTTGAAGGGTTCTTTTAATTTTGAGCATTTTTTCTTGGCAACTAAAATATATGATATAATTCTTAAACAAGTCTTTTCCAGGTATATAGAAAATGTTTTAATTTTTAGAATGTTTCAGCATTGTATTCCAGGTTTTAGGCATTTGCTTCAAGCCTTGTTTCAAATATTATTTTGAAAATTTTTAGCTTATTTCATGGGTGAATAATTGTTTACATTTGTTTAAACCACCGAAAGCAATTTTATTTTCATTCAGTCGAGTTTTACGCGTTGCTCCTTTGTTTCTAACCACAATGTCGCAATTGTTTTGAAGCAAAATTATAATTTCACTTGTTTCAAATATATTTTGAAAAAATTAAGCTTATTCCACCCGTGAATAATTTTTTACATTTGTTTAAAACCACCGAAAGCAATTTTATATTACCTTTCAATCGAGTTTTACGCATTGCTCCTTTGTTTCTAGCCACAATGTGGCAATTGTTTTGAAGCAAGATTATAATTTCACTTGTTTCAAATACATTTTGAAAATTTTAAAATTATTCCATGGGTGGATAATTTTTTACATTTGTTTAAACCACCGAAAGCAATTTTATTTTCTTGCAATCGAGTTTTACGCATTGCTCCTTTGTTTCTAGCCACAGAATGGCAATTGTTTTGATGAAATATCATAACCTAACTCATATTAAATCCTTAACCTCAATTACAGGTTAACAAATACGCTCAATTATCTTCTATTATTGATCAATTTATCATTGTGCAAGCGTGTCGCGAAAAATATCGAATTAATCACGTTCTCGATTTTATTTTAGATCGTAATAGGCTGCGCTAATTGTTCCTTATCAGAGCGTAAATGTGCGATATGCGCTCGGAAAATAAAATATCCGCCTGACCTCGCGGATTGTTCCCTAATGGAAGTGCCGATTCGAAAACGCCTTGCCCAAGGAATTTCTATTGAAAATTTATTCATGATTCCGTCTATTTGTTTAGCGGTAATACGCCGTGTTTTCTTAATAAATATTGGAGCAGGGTGGGGCCTGACGCCGATTGATTGCATATCTTGATTACTATTTGGTTAGATAAGGCGAGATTGATTCTACATAACGAATTTTTTACTTTTTTTTCAACATATATGTTTTCAACAGGATGGTGCTATCAAAAAAAAAATTCCTTCTCGATCTAAATCTTCGGAATTTTTTTTTGAAATATCTTCTTAATCCTTTATTATTGTTGACCAATCCCACGCCTAGAACGCACGAATGAATGCATCACCCCATTTCCATAACGAAAACGATTTTTCGACGCATTCTCGGAACACGGTGTCGAAGGTTAGATGAGTCACTGGGAGTCGGACGAGTCGGCGAAATGTGTCATACTTCGTTCCGAAATGTATTCATGTATGCCACGAATACGTTATCGACGTACAGATATCTATCTATTCGTTTCGTTCCAAAGTCTGCTTCGGATGAACAATGAGACTGAGTCATCAATATTATTATCAGCATCGAGAGAATAGTTGTTATTATTATTGTTGTTTTAAATCGTACGATTCCGATTCTGTGTGGGCGGCATTTGTGTGTAAACAAATTGCTAAAAATAATCGCAGTGAAAGTGAACTTTTGATATTTCGCCATGCAGATCCGAAATAGCACTGCACATGCATAAAATCTGTGCGTGCACAATGACCTACTGTATAAATCTTATTTATTTTATAAGCTTTCTAACGATGAGGTATGAAATCTTTGCACACTAAAGGTTTAACTGTCTTGATGATGAGGATTATTCGCGTTCAGGCATGAAATGATGTTGCAGAAAGTTTGATTTGCACGCTTTTATAATTATATAAGGCAATGTTTCACTTATAATTCAATTAATGACGTATTAATACAAATAAAGTGATCTTCAATTTTTTTTCCTTCGAACGTTTAATTTCGGAACACTGAAATAGTCAAAAATTCATAACTCACTTAACTTTTCTTGGATTTTTGAATTAACAAAGTGGCGTCAAAGACCTACATCTTGATTATAAAATACTAATTTTTGAAAACTTTTTTTAGGCCCATACGCTAGAAATTTGAATTTTTTTTAAATATCATAACTCACTTGAATTTTATTGGAATTTCAAAATAATGACGTAATGTTAAAGACCTATATCTTGGTAATAATATACCGATTTTTGAAAATTTTATTTCAACCCATACTATTTTTTTCTTCAATTTTTTCATCGAGCATTCAACACTAGAAATATGAAATTTTCAAAACTTCATAACTCACCTGAATTTTGTTGGATTTTTAAATTAGCAACGTGATGTTAAAGACCTACATCTTGGCTATGAAATACTAATTATTGAAAATTTTATTTAAGCTCATACAATTTTTTTTATAATTTATTCCTTCGAGTCGTCAACGCTAGAAATTTTAAATTTTTAAAATATCATAACTCATGTTATTTTTAGTGGATTTTGAAAATATTAACGTGATGTTAAAGACCTACATCTTGGTAATGATATACTAAGTTTTGAAAATTTTATTTTAACCCTCACTATTTTTTTCTTTAATTTTTTCATCGATCGTTCAACACTAGAAATTTTAAATTTTAAAAAATTCATAACTCACGTGACTTTTTTTGGATTTTTGAATTAACAACGTGCTGTTAAAGACCTACATCTTGATTTTAAAATACTAATATTTGAAAATTTTGTTTAAGCTCATACTATTTTTTTTTCAATTTTTCCTTCGAGTCTTCATCATTAGAAATTTGAAATTTTTAAAACATCATAACTCACGTGAATTTTAGTGGATTTTCAAAATAGTCACATAATGTTAAAGACTTATATCTTGGTAATAACATACCAATTTTTGAAAATTTTATTTTAACCCATGCTATTTTTTCCTTCAATTTTTCCATCGAGCGTTCAACACTAGAAGTTTGAAATTTTCAAAAATTCATAACTCACGTGAACTTTTATTAAATTTTTGATTTAACAACGTGATTTTAAAGATATCTTGATTATAAAATACTAATTTTTGAAAATTTTATTTAAGCCCATACTAGTTTTTTTTCAATTTTTCCTTCGAGTCTTCAACGTTAGAGATTTGAAATTTTTAAAAGATCATAACTCACGTAAATTTTATTGGAATTTCAAAATAATGACGTAACGTTAATAACCTACATCTTGGTAATAAAAAACAATTTTTGAAAATTTTATTATAACCCATACTAATTTTTTCTTCAATTATTTCCCCTATCGTTCAACACTGGAAATTTGAAATTTTCAAAAAATCATAACTCACGTGAACAATTTTGGATTTTTGATTTAACAACGTGATGTTAAAGACCTGCATCATGATTATAATATACTAGTTTTTGAAAATTTTATTTAAGCCCAAACTATTTTTTTTTTCTTTATTTTTCCTTCGAGTCAACTCTAGAAATTTTAAATTTTTAAAATATCATAACTCACGTGATTTTGAGTGGATTTTCAAAATAATAACGTGATGTTAAAGATATATATCTAGGTAAAAAAAGCTATTTTTTTTAAAGTTAACTTTAACTTATTCTATTGTTTTCTTCAAAAACAACAAACAAACAAAACAAAAACTACAAATAATAAAAAAACAGTTGTTTATTGTCTTCTTTTACAATTGTCAACAAATGAAAAACAAGAGTTGATAAATAACAGATGACAATTGATGCAAAACAATTGATTAATTCTTTTCTCAAGCAATTTTTTTGTTTTTATTTTTAAACTTTTAATTGTTTTCTATATAAACTTTTGAAATTTACGAATACTTGAGTTTTAATTTCGACTTTTACATTTATTAATTTTGAAACTTAAATTTAATTTAGGTTTTCTTTTGATTTAGTTTTTAACTATCAAATTTTAAACTTTCGTTTTTTCTACTTAAATATACTAATTGTTAATTTCGCTTTCGTTTTTTTGAATTTCTAAATTCTTGAACTTAATTAAATATAAGTTTTCGTTAACTTTCAAGTTATAATTTTTAAACTTTAATTTTTTCAATTTGAACTTATAAAATTTACAAATTCTTGAAATTTGGTTGCTACTTTTAAATTTATAAATTTTTAAATCCTTGAACTTTGAATTTAGGTTTTCTAATTTTTTAATTTATTACTTTCTAAGTTGTTCATTTTTTTCTAGTTTTCTACTTTTGCAATTTACGAATTCTTAGATTTTGGTTTTGAATTTATGCTTTCTTTAACTTCAAGGTTTAATTTTTTAAACTTTTGAAATTTACGAATACTTAAATTTTGGTTTCTATTTTTTATTTTGGAACTCTTGAACTAAATTTAGGTTTTCAGTTACTTTCAAGTTTCAATTTTTAAACTTTCATTTCTTTTTTCTATTTAAACTTTTGAAATTTACAAATTCTTGAATTTCGGTTTCTATATTTGAACTCATACATTTTTTAACTTAAATTAAATTGAATTTAGGTTTTCTTTACCTTTTTTCAATTAGTTTTCATATGTCGAATTTCTTGAAATTTTCCAGTTTTTATGTTTCATTAATTTTAAAGCTATTAAAATTTATAAATTCTTTATTCGTGAAATTTTAAAGGTGAGAAAAGTTTAGACTTTAAAATTTGTAAATTCTTTATTCGTGAAATTTTAGGCTCTAGTTTCAATTTTTGAATTTTTAAGATTCTTTTCATTTTTAAATTGCATTAAATTTTTTATTCTTAACATTGAAATATATTTTTTTTAAATTATTTCGATTATTGAATTTTAAAATTTTCCAATTGCTGAACTTTCATATTTTTTCTGTTTACATTTTTAAAGTTCTTGTTTCTATGTTTGAATTTATAAATTTTTAAATGCTTGAACTTAATTTGAATTTAGGTTTTCTTTAACTTTAAACTTTCAATATTTCCTATTTAAATTTACGAATTCTCAATTTTGATTTCGATTTTTGAATGTATAAAAATTTGAGTTCTTAAACTTAATTGAATTTAAGTTTTCTTTAAATTTCAGTTTTTATATTTTTAAATGTTTAAATTATTGAATTTTTTTAGTTTTTAAGTTGTTTTTTCTATTTTTTTTACTTTTGAAATTTAAGAATCTTAGATTTTGATTTTAAATTTAAGTCTTCTTTAACTTTCAAGGTTATAATCTTTAAACTTTTAATTTTTTTCTATTTAAACTTTTGAAATTTACGAATTCCTGAGTTTGTTTCGAATTTAAATTTATGAATTTTTGACTTCGTAAACTTAAATTGAATTAAGATTTGCTTCAACATTCAAGTTTTAATTTTTATAGTTTCAATTTTTTTCTATCTAAACTTTTGAATTTACGAATTCTAGAATTTTAATTTCGACTTCTAAATTTATACATATTTTAATTCTTGAACTTAAATTGAATTTAGGTTTTCTTTAACTTTACAAACTATCAATTTTGGTTTCAATTTTTGAATTTATAAAGTTTTGAGCTCTTAAACTTAATTGAATTTAAATTTTTTATTAACTTTCAAGTTTTTTGGTTTCATTTTTTTTAAATTTTGGAATTCTTGAACTTGAACTAAATTGAGGTTTTCAGTTACTTTCAATTTTGAATTTTTAAACATTCAATTTTTTCTTTTTAAACTTATAAAATTAACAGATTCTTGAATTTTGGTATAGTTTTTAATTTTTTAAATTCTTAAACTAAATTCAATTTAAATTGTCATTAACTTTCAAGTTTTAGTTTTTCCACTTTCATTATTTTTTCTAATTAAACTTTTAAAATTTACAAATTCTTGAAATTTGGTTCCTATTTTTTTAATTTATAAATTTTTAAATCCTTGAACTGAATTTAAATTTAGGTTTTTTTAGCTTTAAACTTTCAATTGTTTCTACTTAAATTTACAAACTCTCAATTTTGGTTTCGATTTTTGAATTTTTAAAGTTTTGAGATATTAAACTTAATTTAATTTAAGTTTTTTTTTAACTTTCAAGTTTCAAATTTTTAAACTTTTGAAACTTACGAATCCTTAAATTTAGGTTTCTATTTTTTAATTTACTTTCAAGCTTCAATTTTTAAACTTTCATTTTTTTCGATTTAAACTTTAAATTTTTACAAATTTTTGAATTTTGGTTTCTATATTTGAATATATAAATTTTTGACTTCTTAAACTTAATTTTAATTGTGTGTTTTTTTCAACAAAAAAAAACAAGTTTTTAATTTTCAAACTTTTCATTTTCCTGAGTTTTAATTTCGACTTTTAAATTTATACATTTTTGTAATTCTTGAACCTAAATTGAATTTAGGTTTTCTTTAACTTTTAAATTTTTTAACTTTCAAGTTTTCAACTTTCATTTTTATTTCTACTTAAATTTTGAAATTAGGTTCAGATTTTCATTAACTTTTAAGTTTTTTTTAACTTTCAATTTTTTCTATTAAAACTTTTCAAATTTACAAATTCTTGAAATTTGGTTTCTATTTTTGAATTTATCAATTTTTAATTCCTTGAACTCAAATTGAATTTATATTTACATTAACTTTAAACTTTTAATTTTTTCTACTTAAATTTACGAATTCTCAAATTTGGTTTCGATTTTTGAATTTATAAAGTTTTGAGTTCTTAAACTTAATTGAATTTAAGTTTCTTTTTAACTTTCAAGTTTTCAATTTTCTTTTTTCTACTTAAATTTACAAATTAAAATCAGGATTTCATTAACTTTTAAGTTTCTTTTTTTAAACTTTTAAAATTTACGAATTCTTGAATTTTGGGTTCTATTTGTAAATTTTTGAATTCTTTAACTTAAACTTAATTCAGGTTTTCAGTTACTTTCAAGTTTCAATTTTTAAACTTGTTTCTTTTTAAACTTTTAAAATTTACAGATTCTTGAATTTTGGTTTAGAGTTTTTTAAATTCTGGAACTTAATTAAATTTAAGTTTTCATTAACTTTGAAGTTTTAGTTTTTAAACTTTCATATTTTTCTATTCAAATTTACAGATTATTGAATTTTGGTTTGAAGTTTTAAATTTTTAAATTGTTGAACTTAATTAAATGTAAGTTTTCATTAACTGTCAAGTTTTAATTGTTAAACTTTAATTTTTTTCTTTTTGAACTTTTAAAATTTACAAATTCTTGAAGTTTTTTTTCTAGTTTTGAATTTATAAATTTTTAAATCCTTGAACCTAGAACTTGAATGTATGTTTTCTTTAACTTTAAACTTTCAATGTTTTCTACTTAAATTTACGAATTCTTAATTTCGGTTTCGATTTTTGAATTTTCAAATTTTTGAGTTCTTAAGCTTAATTGACTTTAAACTTAAGGTCTTAAATTTTTGAATTCCTGAACTTAAACTTAATTTAAATTTTCAGTTACTTTCAAGTTTCAATTTTTAAACTATCAATTTTTCCTTTTAAAATTTACAAATTCTTAAATTTTGGTTTCTATATTTGAACTCATAAATTGTTGAATTTTTTAACTTAAAGTAAATTTAGGTTTTGTTTAACTTTAATCGATTAGTTTTAAAATTTTGAACTTTTTGATATTTTCCAATTATCACGTTTCATTAATTTTAAAACTATTAAAATTTACGAATTCTTAAATCACGAAATTTTGAAGGTTTGAATTGAATTTTAGACTTTAGTTTCAATTTTTTTAAGTTTTAAAATTGAATTCATGTTGTTTTATTTTTAAATTTTTAAATTTTTCATTTTTAACATTGAAATATAAAATTTTTAATTATTTCGATATTTAAAAAGTTTCCAATTGTTGAACTTTAGAATTTACACATTTTTAAATTGTTAAGCTATACAATTCTTTAATAATTAAACTTTAAAGATTTACGAATTCTTCAATTTTGAAATTTTGTAATTATCAATTTTGAAAATTATAATAATAAACATCTTTATTTACAGAAAATATTTACATACAATTAACGAAATGACAATGGAATTATACAATTGAAAATTATATTTTTACGTTTTGAGGGTAAATTTTTATTTCTTTTTTTTAATTTGCAAAATTTTTGAACTTTTAATTTTCATGTTTTAAGCCTTAAATTCATTAGTTTCTGAATTATTGAAAGTCCAAATTAGTTAATCATCAGAAATTTCCAATTTTCACTCCATTTTAAATTTTTAAGTTCTTAATTTTTGCAAATATTGAAACTTTTGAAATTGTTGAATTTTGAAATTCATATTCCTGTAAATATCACAAACTTTCTAGTTCGTCAAATGGTCCTAATTTGACATTTTAAAATTGATTCAAGAATTGATAAAGTCAAGAATTCAAAAATTTAAAGTTTCTAAAAAAATCTAAAATTCCAAAATTCTAATATTCTAAAATTCTAAATTTCTAAAATTCTAAAAATGACTGACGGATGTTATATAATTGATTGACAATAATAATGGAAAATTTTTACTTGGACAAAAATATTTATCTTGTCCTTTAAGAAATTATTTTTATAGTCAAATATTTATAATTAACTTTTCATCCTGTAAATTAGTGTTTAATGATTGAAGGGTGGGATAGAGGCCACCCACCCACCCTACAAATACATGTATTTTTAAGTTGAAACCTGTTTTAATTATTCACAATACTCACGTTAAAATCTGCTGTAGTTTTCAGGATAAAGAAACAGTGAATGTGGTTGGGATTAATTTGTATATGTAGGGTGGGTGGGTGGCCACTATCCACCCTTCAATCCGAAGAATATACACAGGTATTTTACTGAAATTATTATTAAATATACTCAGATTTAAACTTGATTAGTAATTAATTTCATTCACACTAATTACTAAAAATTTTCGTTTGTATTTTAATAATTTAAGGGTGTTAATTTAAGGGTGATAGCCACCCATTGATAGATGACAGATAATTCCTGACAATTGGTTGATTATAATGGACGAGTTTGTTTTTGGAGAAAAGGTATTTCTCTAGAAATTATTTTATTCAGTGATTTTTTTTTAAATTTCATTCTGAAAACCGTCGTTAGTGTTTAATGATTGGATGGTGGGATAGAAGCCACCCACCCACCCTACATATACATATATTTTTAAGCTCGAACCCTGCTTTAATTATTCAACAATACTCACGCTAAAATTATGTAGTTTTCAGGATAACAAAACAGTGAGTGTGGTTGAAAGTAATTAATATATGTAGGGTGGGTGGGTGGCCACTATCACACCCTCCAATTTGTAGAACATACACACGTATCTTAATCTTAATCTTAATTGTAAGAATTAATACGCACTAAAAACTTTTCTTCGCAATTTTTTTAGTGCTTATTAATTAATCTTCACGTAACTCACAAAAATCAAACTAATTGTAAGAAGATTTATACTTGTTAAATGACTATTTTTTAATGTTTGTATTTTAATGATTCAATTTTTTGATAATGTACATAGTGGAAAATTAAACAACCAAAAAATAAATGTTAATAAAAACTTATAATGTAATTAAATATGTACATACAAATCGATTAATTATGTTTGTTTTAATTAAAGAAACACTGACTAAACAATACACGATAATAACTCTTCGGTTGCACACAGAAAACTTGCAAGGCCGAACACGAATCCGTTTCCAATCGCAACGACGAGGTACGAGACGAGGATGGAAAAAAAAAAAAAATAAACCATAACGAATCCGCGCATTTTCCACCAGACAAGGACGCAAAATGTTTATTTCCGACTAAGCTTATCCAATGTCGCCGTAACGAAAACCTCAGCATTTCCGGCGCATTAATTTCCTTTTGTGCACGCGTGACGTCATCGCATTCCGCGCAAAAATGTGCACAAACAACGAGACGTATAAGCATTTTGGGTACAACATTTGATCTGATCTTCAGAGGGAAGAAGTAAAATATAATATATATCACATTCGGATTGCGGGGTCGAAAAGGAATTTCGGTTAAGGTTCTTCTTTCGGATTGGCCCTTCCTGTTAGTTGATCTAAACTGCCTTGTAATCTGAAAATTATTCAAGAAATAAAATTAGTATTTTTGAAGTTTTGAATATTTGTCAATTAAGAATTTTTATAGGTTTGGACAATTCAAATTCGTGTAAAGTTGAATTCTCTCATTTCTTATTTCATTTTCTTTCATTTCTTTCAAATAAAATTAAGAGTTTTTGTTATGGAAAGAAAATTTTTACAGTAAATGATTATCCAGTTAATAATTTAATAGTATACATTCTAACTATTTCCAATTTTAACCCCTAATATATTTTATTTAAGCTTAGATCCAATTTTTAGAAGAATATTGATGTTACAAATTTTATATCAGATTGTTGAGGCGTAGAAATTTTCAATATTCAGTTTACCAATTAAAGATAGATTTAAACTATTATTTAAGTAAATAAAATTTGTATTCATAATAATAAATAAATACTTACTGTATGCTGTTGAGTTGTTCAGTGACGCCTTTGTCTTGTATGACCATGTTTCTTGGTAAGGTGGAAACGAAATTATTTGCTGGTTTATTATAAGCGCTCAACAATCCCCTGTAGGTACCATAAACCATTTTATTAATCGTTGGATCGTTTTTGCTGATCGTCGCCGATTCTTTAGTGACTGGTATTCTCGTAATCGGGTCCGCTTCCACGTTACCCAACTTTGCATTAACATCAGACTTCCAACTTCTCGGTAAGGTGTTGGTAACAGGAGGTGCGGGTTTATCCGAAAACATCCTCGTAAACTGGTAACTATTTTGAGGTACGTACTGAGTTTTATTTCTCTGCTTTGGAAAACCGTTTTCACCGTTCCTCCTAATCTCATCGATAACGCTGTTCTTCACCGAATCCAAGTGATCGTCGCCTTGTTTATTTTGGCGGTTATTGTGCGTTACGATGGTGTGACTATTGTTCAGTTGTGGTGGTTTATAGCAGACGGTAGGTGGAGGCATGGCAGGGGGTGAAGGAACTGCGGCGGAGACGTGCAGAACAGGTTTTTGCAAAATTTCAGGTTTTACACCACCGCTCGTTTTGTTTACATGTACCACCAGGTTAACCTCCGGCGGCGCCGGTTCGTTGATGGTGATGAACATCTCGCTCTTAACATTCTTCTTCTCCAAAACCGGCGGCGCCACCGAACGGAACTCCTTCTTCCCGTACGAATCCAAAAAATTCTTGTACGAAGTATAACCAGGCTTATCTACCATCACCACACCAGCACCCTCGGAGTACCCACTATCCGTCGAAGAGGCACTGCTGAAATCCTCCTTCCCCGTATTCTTCATAAACTCGTTGAAATTCCTATACTTAGACTTCACCCGTATCTGCGAACCTGTGTTATCCACGATATCCCTCATCCTCTTGCACACACCAACAATAACAACAACACACACAAAGCAAAGAATCGATGTACGCGCTAAGAGTGCGTTTCGTAAATGTTAAACCGGCTCGGGTAGCGCGGGTATTTACGGTGTGGGATTAGAATTTTGTTGGGTGGGGATCGGTAGTACCGCGGCGCGGGTACACCCGAGAAAGTCGGCGTGATTAATTTCGAAAATTTTCGGAATAACCCGGCCATTGTGATAAAATATCGACTTCCTTATGTAAGAGTCGAAATCCAAAAAAAATTCCGTTTGGTTATATAAACACAAAATACGACGACGGCACGAATCCGATAATCCCTCAGCATTCGCAATCACGATATTAATTATCCACACAATTGGCTTAACGCTTGATAATAAAGAAATTTCTTTTCTTTCAAAACACACCGTAAAATATCATAAAGAATGTTTGGCTTATATAACAATAAAGAAATAATAGTTTATGTGATGTTAAAAAATTAATCACTAGTATAATTAGCTTCAAAATTTTAGAACTTATTCATAATGAAATGGTTTTTAATATTTTCATAAAATAGTTCCTGGAAAATGACCAAAAACAAAATTGCGACGTTAAGAACTTAAAATTGTAATTTAAAAAATGCATTCGTTGGTTTGAGTAATTGTAAAAAATTAATCACTAGTGTAATTAGCTTCAAAATGTTGAAACTAATTGACAATGAAATGGTTTTTAATATTTTCATTAAATATTTCGTGAGAAATTACTAAAAACAAAATGGCGACGTTAAGAACTTAAAATTGTAATTTAAAAAATGCATTCGTTGGTTTGAGTAATTGTAAAAAAATAATCACCAGTGTAATTAGCTTGAAAATGTTGAAAGTAATTGACAATGAAATGGTTTTTAATATTTTCATTAAATATTTCGTGAGAAATTACTAAAAACAAAATGGCGACGTTAAGAACTTAAAATTGTAATTTAAAAAATGCATTCGTTGATTTGAGTAATTGTAAAAAATTAATCACTAGTGTAATTAGCTTGAAAATGTTGAAAGTAATTGACACTGAAATGGTTTTTAATATTTTCATTAAATATTTCGTGAGAAATTACTAAAAACAAAATGGCGACGTTAAGAACTTAAAATTGTAATTTAAAAAATGCATTCGTTGATTTGAGTAATTGTAAAAAATTAATCACTAGTGTAATTAGCTTGAAAATGTTAAAATGTTGAAACTAATTGACACTGAAATGGTTTTTAATATTTTCATTAAATATTTCGTGAGAAATTACTAAAAACAAAATGGCGACGTTAAGAACTTAAAATTGTAATTTAAAAAATGCATTCGTTGGTTTGAGTAATTGTAAAAAATTAATCACTAGTGTAATTAGCTTGAAAATGTTGAAAGTAATTGACACTGAAATGGTTTTTAATATTTTCATTAAATATTTCGTGAGAAATTACTAAAAACAAAATGGCGATGTTAAGAACTTAAAATTGTAATATAAAAAATGCATTCGTTGGTTTGAGTAATTGTAAATAAATAATCACTAGTGTAATTAGTTTCAAAATTTTCAAACTTATTGACAATGAAATGGTTTTTAATATTTTCATAAAATAATTGTTGAACAATGATCAAAAACAAAATGGCGACGTTTAGAATTTAAAATTGAATTTCAAAAATGCATTCGATGGTTTGAGTAATTGTAAAAAATTAATCACTAGTGTAATTAGCTTCAAAATTTTAAAACTTATTCAAATGAAATGGTTTTTAATATTTTCATTAAATAGTTCGTGAAAAATGACCAGAAACAAAATGGCAACGTTTAGAACTTTTGTAATTAAAGTTGTTGCAAACCGCGAGGCGATCAGTACTTAATGTTAATAAGTATATGTAGGGTGGGTGGGTGGCCTCTATCCCACTCTCCAATCAGTAAAACATCATCAAAAATTATTTGAAAAATTTGTATGAATAAATCTCTAAAAATTGCAATTATTTTGTGTTTATTTATATTTAACAACTTTTAATTAAAACCCTCGCTTATGTTTTACTGATTAGAGGGTGGAATAGAGGCCACCCACCCACCCTACAAATACATAATAACAATAATTGCTAATCGTTAATGATTTTGCTTCAAAAAACAATCAAATCCTTTATGTGATAAAAAATAAAACAAAATCAAAATTTAAGTTTAAATATAAATGACTTTATACAGCTAATCTTATCCAATTTAGATTTCTGCCCACCCACCATACATCAAATTTTTACTAATTTACTCGCTCAAAAATGTTACCTTTTGAATTTCTTTTTAATTCAAAAAGTAATGTAATTAAAGTTATTGCAAACCGCGAGTCGATCAGTACTGAATATTAATAAATATATGTAGGGTGGGTGGGTGGCCTCTATCCCACCCTCCAATCAGTAAAACATCATCAAAAATTATTTGAAAAATTTGTATGAGTAAATCTGTAAAAATTGCAATTATTTTGTGTTTATTTATATTTTAAAACTTTTAATTAAAACCCTCGCTTATGTTTTACTGATTGGAGGGTGGGATAGAGGCCACCCACCCACCCTACATATACATGATAACATTAATTGCTAAAGAATTGAAATTTCAAAAATGCATTCGCTGGTTTGAGTAATTGTAAAAAATAATCACAAGTGTAATTAGTTTCAAAATTTTAAAACCTATTCATAATTAAATGGTCTTTAATGTTTCAAATAAATAATTCGTGAAGAATGACTAAAAACAAAATGGAAACGTTGAAAACTTGAAACTGAAATTATAAAAATTCATTCAGTAGTTTGAATAATTGTAAAACAATCACTGGTGGAATTACCTTCAGCATTTTATGGCAACAGTTCGTCTGTTTGTAGGTAAATTTTGGCAATTATTTTAATGGATTATTTAACGGTGTTTATTTATAAATGTGAAGAATGGGTTTCATGTAAATTTCTTTATTTATTTAGGCTGGAACAAATTTTTAAATCATTGAATGCAATTTTTATACTGACAATTCAAGCACCAGGTTTTTTTTCATCTACAGTTGGATTGTATCAATTTTTTTTATATTTTAATAAAAGTGATTATTTATAGTTGTACAGACTGATTTTAGAGTAAATTTCTCTATTGATTACGCCTTTGCAAATTCCAAAATCAAGTAATAAAATTTTAGACATCACAATTCACATTTTGGCAACAGATATTTTATAAATACGCAGATTTTGGCAATTGTTTCTGCGGATTATTAAAGCGTGCTTGTTTGTAGGCGTGCAAAATGATTCTAAAGTAAATTTCTTGATTTATAACCTTTGCACAATTGTTCAAATGCTTGGATGAAGTTATTGTTCTCACAAGTAAACTTACGATAATATTTCTTGAAATAGTTTCTCATGTAACTCGTGGTGAAACATTTTGTAATATAGAAATAAATTATATTACGACAATAGTTTTTTTTTTTACATATGGATTTCGTCAATTGTTTTTACGGATTCTCAAAGAGTTATGATATGAGATATGAGATATAGATATGCAGAATATTTGAAGTAAACTCCTTGATTGATTATGCCTGCAAAATGAATCAAAATAATTCAGTGCAATTTTTATTCTTATAATTCAAATTGCGATAAGAATTTTTTATTTACAAGCAAATTTTAGAGATTCTTTTAACTAACAAAGAAAGTTTATTAGTAGATGTCCTAAATTTTAATTGAAGTAATTATTATTATATATTAATATTAATTAAATTATTATTGTTTAATTTTTCCTCGAAATAAAGCTATCAAAGCAAAACTAGTTTGAACGTATTTATTTCTGTCAAATAAAGTAAAAATAATAAAAAACATGGATTTTTATAGTTTTGATTATATTAACCAAGCGTTCTCTTGACCTACCACAATAATCTTAATATAAGTTTATGTGTGGTTTATTAAAGTAGATCAAAAACACATAAATTAAAACTATTCTAAAGAATACGTTGACTTATTGTATAATTTATTATGGTAGGTTAAGAGTACGATGGATTAATCTATAATTTATTGAGGAAGGTCAAAAATACGCTAAATGTTGCGTGTGTTTTTATTTTTGAAGCTTCGCACGCATTAATCAATCAATTCATCTTCTTAAGACTTTTATTCCTCATTATTAACGACAGTAGAGACAGTAGAAACAATTTCTGAGGTAGCTACTGCTTCAAACTTGCTGGGATCCATCATAGACTCCTTGATTGTGGCGGTTTTCTTAAATTTATCGACAATACTGTCATCTAAAACATTCTTTAATCCATCAACGTGTGAAGCAAACAACTTACTTCAGTAATTCAATAAAAAGTTTTAAAAACATTCCTACAGTACCCTCGTTTATGTTCTAATTAATGGAGGGTGGGATAGTGGCCACGCACCCACCCTACATATACACGTACACTCCCATCAAAACTCTGGTTGTATTGTTTTGTAAATTTTCAACACCATATTGCTGAAGTATTCACAAATTTAAGAATAACAGTAAGGTTTTAAAAAATTATAAAATAATTAACCTCAGCAGGAATGATTCTGTAGTACTTAAAGTACTTCATAGATTTATATAGTTTTAATATTTTACTGAAAGAATTGCAATTTTGTAGTTGGAAACAAAATTACAACACTCAAAACCCAATCTATAGAAAAATATGCATCCGAGTGTTAATACAATTTTTTTAAATTAACCCCTGCAGGAACTAACCTATAAATCTCAAAGTACATCCTACAAATAAATAATTTGAATATTTTCCTAAAACAATTGCCATATCTTACTCTGAAACAAACTTCAAGAGGCAAATTCCAATCTAAATGAAATTAAACTGCAACCGAAGGTTAAAAAAAGTGTAAAAATAACCTTGGCAGGAATATGTAAAAACTTAAAGTACACCTAACATATATCTAGTTTTAAAATCTCAATTAAACAATTGCCACACGCAAACATCCAATCTGAAAAAAAATTCCATCCGATTGTTAATTATATTGTAAAACAGCAGGAATTAACTTATAAATCTCAAAGTAAATCCTACAAATACGTAGTTGAAGTATTATTTTCTAAAACAATTGTCACATAATACTCAATAACAAAATTACAACGGAAAAACTCAGCCTGAAGGAAATTAAACTGCATTCGAGGGTTAGAACAGTTGTAGAAAAAGAACTACAGCAGGAATCAACATGTAAATCTCAAAATACATCCTTCACATATGTGCTTTTAATATTCCACCAAAAAAATTGCCTTATCGTACTTGGAAACAAAATTACAACACACAAAATCTAATCTGAAGGAAACAAAATTGTTTTCAAGGGTTAAAATGATTGTAAAAAATTACTCTCAGCTGGAATTTATCTGTTAAACTCTAATGTGCATATTTTATATGCGTTGATTTAATATTTTACTAAAACAATGGCTATAGCATGCTTAAAAACAAAATTACAACACACGAAACCTAATCTGAATGAAACAAAATTGCATCCGATGGTTTAAAAATTTGTAAAAAATTAATCTCACCAGGAATTCACCTAATAAAACTCAAAATACTTTCTACTTTTATGCAGTTTTCATATCGCACCAAAACAATTGCTATATCACAACTGGAAATAAAATTACAACACTCTAAAATCCAATCTGAAAAAACATGCATCCGATTGTTAATAAAATTGTAAAAAATTAACCACAGCAGGAATTAACCTATAAATCTCAAAGTAAATCCTACAAATACTCAATCAATAAATAGATTTTTTTGTATTAAATTAATTTTAAGATTATATTCTTGTTAAAAAAAATTCTATTTTTGAGTGTTTGAAATCATAATAATATTTTTAACTGCGGATGTTTTGGTAATATGCCTACTGATAACGATGTTTAATAGTCGTATCATTTACGCAGGAAGAGCACTTAAGCATTTTTCTGATAATTACATTGAGTCATTACGATTCGCATCGATGACTGATATTCCAAGTCGTACGTGTGTTATCACTAAAAACAATATTTACGTCACATCTATTATTGGGTTTTATAATTATTTACGACGAGTAATTTAAAATTTTTCGTTTTGTTCACACCACTGAATTAATTAAGTGCATTACTTGTAATAAATTTATGTATTGATAATAATTCTAGCATCAGATAATTAATGATTAGCAATAGATTATCATCATCGAAGATTTTTTCTTATTTTCTGTTTATTTAATGTATTCCACTCTAATAATTTTAAAAAAAGTTGTTTGAGGATTCAGAAATGTTTCAAGGATTTTTTGATTACACAGAAATTTTTGAAATTACAATTCGATATATTTTATAAGATTTTGATCCATCGGTTGAATCAGTGAGGTTACGTACATAGCAAAATTTAAGTCATCGTTGTTTCTTAATTTGTTCTCTAGAAGATTATTTGGTCTGTTAAGCAAAATGAACAACGTTTTTATTGGAAGATTTTGCTTTAAAAAATAATCACTTAGAAATTGAATTAGATTATTAGACAAAGTACTTTTTATAATAATACATTTGGTCATCTAATTATCTTAATAAATGTAAGTATTCAAAATCGTATTAGATGATGAAAGCCGTAGAATTTCTAAAAAATCGTGGATTTTTCTCTCTTCATTTTCTATGTCACTTTGGTGTTCAAAACAATGCAAATTTTGCCAGCGTCGTGTATTTTTGGGCAATACACGTGCAGGTATTTATTATGGGCGTAGGCAAAAAATAGAAGTGCCAAAAATTGTAGCGGATCATCGCAGGAGGGAAACGATAAAGACGGAACCGAACGACTTTAACCTTCGACTAGACCGTGCGTTTTTTTTTCTACTTTATAAAAATACAACGCCTATAAATTTATAAGCCCACACTACCATCTAATTTTGTATTCTTATCATTTCGTCTTCTTCTGAACTTCATTTTTACTTACATTATGTCAAAAATTTTTATTTCTGTATTTCAAATTAGGAGAAATAAAATTCTTTGTATGTTCTATTTCTTTAATATAAATAAAACTATATATAGTTTTATTTATATTAAAGTGAAGATGAACTTTCAACATTTATCAGCCACATAAATCAATTATTTCTATTTATTTGTATTTCGTTTAATTTGAAATGAAATATTCTTGATTTCTTATTGACAATGAAAAGCATATATTATAATAGTGGATTTTAGTGTCAAATTAAAACGGAAATGTTTGATAACTTAGTTTTAATTTAGTTAATTATTAATTTTTTGTAGACGATATTTCCTGATTGTTTTTATTTACTAAGGAGTAATAATTCATCATTATTTCCTATCTGTCTGTGATCTTAAGGCTTTAACATTAACATTTCGTTTCTGAAAATAATGACGTCTCGTAATTTCCACGGAGAAAGTTTAATGGACTTCTTCCATTAAATCTTATCGCTACGGAGAATCGCAAAATCAACCACCATAGGTCCGGAAGTTACGGTTTGAAAAGTTGATAAGTGCTTAAACTGTCTATATCTGTAATACTTAAAATACCTCCAGTTAGTGATAAGTCTTATCAACATCAAATTTTCTACCTAATAAAAATTTTGAATTGCAACCACCTCAGATATATTTTATTATAAATATTTATTATTGCATATACTATAAATAAATCTGTGTTGATTAAACACTAGATAACATTCATTCTAAGTATATCTGCTGAATCTAATCTAAATTCTAAGCTCAGATTATTTTTGAGAATTTTTCAAATTAAGAAATATTATTTTCATTAATTATAATATAAAGTTTGAAGTCTCGCCATTATGTTTCCGTTTAAGTTATTCCTATGATTTTATAGTATGCTGAAAACACATATATTTTAAGTATAAATAATTATTTTGAATTAAATTCTATGCTCAGATTATTTTTTAGAATTTTTTAAATTACGGAATACAAATTTATCGAATTGTAATTTTAAGTTTAACGTCTCACCATTTTATTTCTGATTAAGTTAGTGCTATGATTTTATAGTATGTCAAAAATACATTAATTATAAGTATACTTGGTGATTCTAAACTAAATTCAATGCTCAGATTAATTTTTAGAATTTTTCTAATTAAGAAATGCAAATTTCATTAATTGTAATTTTAAGTTTGAAGTCTCACCATTCTGTTTCTGAATAAGTTGGTGCTATAATTTAATAGTATGTTAAAAATACATTAATTTTAAGTATATCTACTTAATCTAAGCTAAATTCTACATTTAAATTATTTTTTAGATTTTTTCAAATTACGGAATAAAAATTTATCCAATTGTAATTTTAAGTTTAACGTCTCACGATTTTATTTCTGGTTAAGTTAGTGCAATGATTTTATAGTATGTCAAAAATACATCAATTCTAAGAATATTTGGTGATTCTAAACTAAATTCAATGCTCAGATTATTTTTTAGAATTTTTCTAATTAAGAAATGCAAATTTCATTAATTGTAATTTTAAGTTTGAAGTCTTACCATTCTGTTTCTGGTTAAGTTGTTGCTATAATTTTATAGTATGTCAAAAATACATTCATTTTAGGTATATCTACTTAATCTAAGCTAAATTCTACACTTAGATTATTTTTTAGAATTTTTTAAATTACGGAATACAAATTTATCTAATTGTAATTTTAAGTTTAACGTCTCGCCATTTTGTTTCTGGTTAAGTTAGTGCTATGATTTGATAGCATGTCAAAAATACATCAATTCTAAGTATATTTGGTGATTCTAAACTAAATTCTATGCTCATATTACTTTTTAGAATTTTTCTACTTAAGAAATGCAAATTTCATTAATTGTAATTTTAAGTTTAACGTCTTACCATTTTGTTTTTGGTTAAGTTATGGCAATTATTTTATAGTACGTCAAAATACGTTAATTCTAAATATATTTTGTGATTCTAAACTTAATTCTATGCTTAGATTATTTTTCAGGAATTTTTCAAATTAAGAAATGCAAATTTCATTAATTATAATTTTAAGTTTGAAGTCTCACGATTCTGTTTCTGGTTAAGTTGCTGCTATATTTTTATCGTATATCAAAAATACATTAATTTTAAGTATATCTACTTAATATAAACAAAATTCAACACATAGATTACTTTTTAGAATTTTTTAAATTACGGAATACAAATTTATCGAATTGTAATTTTAAGTTTAACGTCTCGCCATTTTCTTTCTGGTTATGTTGGTGCTATGATTTCACAGTATGCCAAAAATACATCAATTCTAAGTATACTTGGTGATTTTAAACTAAATTCATCGCTCAGATAATTTTTTAGAATTTTTCTACTTAAGAAATGCAAATTTCATTAATTGTAATTTTAAGTTTGAAGTCTCACCATTCTGTTTCTGGTTAAGTTGGTGCTATAATTTTATAGTATGTCAAAAATAAATTAGTTTTAAGTATATCTACTTAATCTAAGCCAAATTTTATACTTAGATCATTTTTTAGAATTTTTTTAATTACGGAATACAAATTTAATTGTTTTCAAATTAAGTTAACAGTTTGCAGTCTTGTCATTTTGTCTACAGTTATAGCTATTATTTTTTGATATATTAGAAATACATGAATTTTAATTATTTTATCAAATTTTAAAGCTTATTAATAGGCTGATATAATTTTTAGAATTTTTTAAATCACGAATTGCATTTTTCGTTAAATGAAGTTTATAGTTTGCGGTGTTGCCATTCTGTCTACAGCTAGATTATGCCTATTATTTTTTGATATATTAAAAATGCACAAATATTTTAACATTTAAAAACAATTTCAACCTAATATATGCAATAATATAACTTTTAGAATGTTTCTAATCGCGAGTTGGAATTTATTATAAATTACAGTTGCAGTGTTGTAATTCTGTTTACAGTTGGGTTATGACTATTATTTTTTGATATATTAAAAATTCATAATTTTCTTAACATTTAAACAAATTTTTAACCTGATATATGCAATAATATAACTTTTAGAATTATTTAAATCGCGAGTTGCAATTTACGTTAAATTATATTTACAGTTTGCAGTCTTGCCATTTTGTCTACTGTTGAGTTATAACTATTATTTTTTGATATATTAGAAATACATTAATTTTAACCATTTTAACAAATTTTGAAGCTTATCAATACGCTGATATAATTTTTAGAATTTTTTAAATCACGAATTGCATTTTTCGTTAAATGAAGTTTATAGTTTGCGGTGTTGCCATTCTGTCTACAGCTAGATTATGCCTATTATTTTTTGATATATTAAAAATGCACAAATATTTTAACATTTAAAAACAATTTCAACCTAATATATGCAATAATATAACTTTTAGAATGTTTCTAATCGCGAGTTGGAATTTATTATAAATTACAGTTGCAGTGTTGTAATTCTGTTTACAGTTGGGTTATGACTATTATTTTTTGATATATTAAAAATTCATAATTTTCTTAACATTTAAACAAATTTTTAACCTGATATATGCAATAATATAACTTTTAGAATTATTTAAATCGCGAGTTGCAATTTACGTTAAATTATATTTACAGTTTGCAGTCTTGCCATTTTGTCTACTGTTGAGTTATAACTATTATTTTTTGATATATTAGAAATACATTAATTTTAACCATTTTAACAAATTTTGAAGCTTATCAATACGCTGATATAATTTTTAGAATTTTTTAAATCACGAATTGCATTTTTCTTTAAATGAAGTTTATAGTTTGCGGTGTTGCCATTCTGTCTACAGCTACATTATGCCTATTATTTTTTGATATATTAAAAATGCACAAATATTTTAACATTTAAAAACAATTTCAACCTAATATATGCAATATTATAACTTTTAGAATTTTTCTAATCGCGAGTTGGAATTTATTATAAATTAAGTTTACAGTTTGCAGCCCTGCCTACTGTTGAGTTATAATAATTATTTTTTGATATATTAGAAATACATCAATTTAAACAATTTCAGCAAAATTTAAAGCTTATGGAGATGCTGATATAATTTTTAGAATTTTTTTAAAACACTCGTTGCATTTTTCGTTAAATGAAATGTACAGTTTTGCGTTGTTGCCATTCTGTTTACAGCTAGGTTATGACTATTGTTTTAATATATAAAAAATACATAAATATTTTAACATTATAACAAATTTTCAGTCTAATATATGCAATAATATAACTTTTAGAATTTTTTTTAATCGCGAGTTGCAATTTATGATAAATTAAGTTTACCGTTTCCAGTCTTGATATTTTGTCTACAGTTGAGTTATAACTATTATGTTTTGATATATTAAAAATACATGACCGTTTTGGCAAATTTTAAAGCTTATTAATAGGCTGATATAATTTGCAGGAATGTACTCCTATAAGGCAGCACTAACAACTTTATAAATATACCCCTGACTCTTTGCATATGTTTGAGCTGTCCTTTGCATTATTAATATATTTTGAAAGGGGGTTGGTAGTTTCGATTGACGTATTGACGTTAAAATTATTGTTGAAAATTTCTGCAACATTTTTCAATTTGTCATTCTGTTGGAGGAACATTATATAATGTATTGTAAAGTTCTGAAATTGGGAATCCGTTTTTCTTCAACAATGAAGTAAATGCGATTGAGTTCTGTATAAAAAATTCTAAGTTAGTTATAGGACTTGGAAAAAAGGATGAAAACAATATTAATTTTGTTTGTGAAAGAAATTATTTTCATTTCCTGTGCTGTTAATTTTCAAACTCAAGAAATGAATCGATTTTGATTGGTATGTATAGAATTAATATAATTTAGAAATTAATCTAGCTGTCTATAGAAAAAGACAGGATGTAAACAACACCTCACTTTAAATACAAGCGATAGTATGAAGGTAGTACCAGTTTGCACCGTGCGGAACGCTGGCGAATAGAGTAGCCGCTGAGTGTGTGCTAACATGTTTAGATGTATTTTATCTGGCTGTGTGCAAAGTTGCGTCTCTCTGATATTGACTGTACTATTTATACGAGGGTTTATAATGTTTAAGAATCTTAAAAATATCGCCAATTTTGAACTTAGGGCTGTATTTTTTATATGTTGACATGAGCATTTGAGCAAATTAGTTAAATTTCATTTATATTGTAATGAAAATTTTCTTTTCTTATTTATTTTTTTAACTTTTTATCTTTGAAATCTATGTCTTCTTTTATTAATTTTGTTTTTAATTTGGGTTCCGTTTGTTATCTGTGTGTGAATGCTTATATATATTTGCGGAAGATTTTGAATATTTCTTTCATTTTTTGCTAATAATCGCACATTAAAATAAAACTAAATTTCCTAAAATTTCGACTCAATTTTTCTCAAATATTTGATTTAAAAAATTGTAACACAATTGCCATCAACCTGATATTCTCAAAATTTACTTTAAATATATTTATCTTATTATTAGAAATTAGAAATTGACACTCCTGAAATTTCAGTAAATTTCATGTAAATCGAGGATTTGGATATTAAATTTCCATTTTATAAATTTGAATAAAAACAATTCAAAAACAATTGCCATCGACCTTATATTCTCATAATTTACTTCAAATATATTCATCTTTAATATTTTGTAAGAAATAAGAAATTCACCCTCCTGAAATTTCAGTTAATTTCATGTAAATCGAGGACTTGGATATTTAATTTCCATTTTTTTTAAATTTGATTAATAAAATTGAAAAACAATTGCTACCGAAATCATATTCTTCTAATTTTCTTCAAATATATTCATCTTTAACATTTTATAAGAAATTGGAAATTGAACCTCCTGAAATTTCAGTAAATTTTATATAAATTAAAGTCATGCATATACAATTACCATTTTATTAAATTTGATTAAAAAAATTGAAAAACAATTGCCGTCGACTTATGGTTTCCTAAATTTATTTTAAATATATTCATCTTTAAGATTTTATAAGAAATTAGAAATTGACCTTCCTGAAACTGCAGTAAATTTACTTTAAATGTATTTATCTTTAACATTTTATACAAAATTAGAAATTAAATCTTCTGAAATTTCAGAAAATTTTATGTAAATCGAGGCCTTGGATATTTAATTGCCAATTATTAAAATTTGATTAAAAACAATTAAAAAACAATTGCTATCAACCTTATATTCCCTTAATCTACTTCAAATACATTAATCTTTAACATTTTATAGGAAATTAGAAATTAATTTTCCTGAAATTTCAGTAAATTTCATGTAAATCGAGGACAGAATATTTAATTTACATTTTTATAAATTTAATTAAAAACAATTGCCATCGACCGCAAATTCTTTCAATTTATTTTAAACATATTCACCTTTTAAAATTTATAAGAAATTAGAAATTGACCCTCTTGAAATTTCAATAAATTTCAAGTAAATCGATGACTTGGATATTTTATTTTCATTTTTTTTTTTAATTTGATTAAAACAACTGAAAAAACAATTGCCATCGATCTTACATTCTTCAAATTTACTTAAAATATAGTCATCTTTAACATTTTATAAGAAATTAGAAATAGACATTTCTGAAACTGAAAGTAAATTTCATGTAAATCGAGGACTTGAGAATTTAATTTCGATATTTATAAATTTAATTTTAAAAAAATGAAAAACAATTGCCATCAAGCTTAAATTCTCCAAATTTACTTTAAATATATTATTTTATAACACTTTATAAGAAATTATAAGTTGAACTGTCTGAAATTTCTGTAAATTTGATATAAATCGAGGACTTGGATATTTAATTTCCATTTTAATAAATTTGATAAAAGCAATTGAAAAACAAAAGCTATCGACCTTAAATTCTCCAAATTTACTTTACTTTAAATATATTCACTCTGAATATTAAAAAAAAATAGAACCCAACCCTCCTGAAATTTCAGTAAATTTGATGTAAATCGGGGACATGGATACTTAATTTCCATTTTTTAATTTGATTAAAAACAATTCAAAAATATTTACCCATTTTTTTAAAGAAAGTTCTGTTTTTATTTATATAAAAAAATTGAATTTTTTAGAAAGAAATTAATTCTTTCCTAAAAATTCAATTTTTTTATTGGGTGATTTTAGGTAAATTGTCTTAAACACTTTGGACAAATTTTAATTATTTTAGGTCAAATTTTAAAGTTTTCAACAATTTTTTCTATGCATTGTCAATTATTTCTTTTTTCACCAATAGAATTTTAACAATGTTTAACCAAATCCCAAAATTCTCAACTATTTTTTGATTTCTTGCAAATTATCAATTTCTTCCCATAATAATCCATCATTTCATTGCAAGTGAATTTAAGTAAAATCCCTTAATTATTTAGGCTAAAGTTCAATTGTTATAAAAGCAATATTTTTATAAAGCTTTTTCAAAGGTTTTTAATTAAAAATTACCCATTGTTTTTTTCGCATATTGAAATTCCAACAATTTACAACCAAACTTTAAATGATATTTTTAAAGAACGTATTCAACTGTTTTTTGCAAATTATTAATGTCTTTCTAATCATCAATTTTCATCTACTTTTGAATGTTTAATTTAACTAATCCACAAAAGTGCTTTAAAAAATTACAGCAATTATTCTGCCAACTGAATATCTAACTATTTTCAATTCTTTTATTCCAACATATTATCAACTGTTTTTTTTTTTCAACTAATTTCAATTTATAAGTTTTCCGCTCAAATCCAGCGTACTCTTGACCTACCTCACTAAACCGTTACTTGAACTAGCGCACTTCTATGCATTAACCTAGCGTACTCTTGACCTACCTCAATAAACTGTGTGTTGACCTTAGCGTACTCCTGACCTGCGTTAACGTCTAGACTATTGAGGTAGGTCAAGAGTACGCTAGGTGAAAATTCTAATTCAATAATTCAACAATTTCTCGCGAACGTTTTGTAGTTGGAGGGTGGGATAGTGGCCACCCACCCACCCTACATATAAATTGTTGCATCAGGTATTATTATAGCTTTTGTTTTTTGATTTTAATAGCTGTTTAACTGTAGATATTAACAAGAAAACTTACACAGTGTTTGAGTGTAAGATTAAATATATATGCAGAATGAGTGGGTAGCCTATATGCAATCTTCCAACCAGTAGAACATTCCCGTGAAATTTATTTATGAAATAAACACAGTCAACTTTTCAATAAATCGAATTGCAATTTTCGGAACCCTCGGGAATGTGTTGAAGTAAGAGGGTGGATAGAGACCACCCACCCACCCTACATATATATTGTTACATTAGTCACTATTAGCTTTTGTTTTTCAGATTATAATAACAAAATAACTGTTTTAAGGAAATACATAAACTGTGTTTAAGTTTAAGTTAAAATGTATATGTAGGGTGGGTGGGCGGCCTTAATTCCACCCTCCAACCTGTGAAACATTCTCGCAAGATTTATTTATGAATTAACTGCACTCATCTTTTATTTATCTGTAAGCATTTATCGCAACCTTCACGTATGTTTTGTGTTTAGAGAGTGGCATAGAGACCACCCACCCACCCTACGTATATATTTTTATTTCAGTTGCGATTAGAGCTTTTGTTTTCTGAAATTAATACAAGTTTAACTACAGCTGTTAGCAAGAATCCATAAACAGTATTTGAGTGTAAGTTTAAATGTATATGTAGGGTGGGTGGGTGGCCTCTATCCCAACCTTCAACCTATAGAACATTTCCAGGAGATTTATGAATTAAACGCAGTCAGTTTTTTATTAATTGGTATGCATTATATCATTCACTTTTGTGGTTTTTGATTTTTGATATTAATTACAACTCAACTGTTGATGTTAGCAAAAAAACATAAACAGTGTTTGAATAGAAATTTAGATGTATATGTAGGGTGGGTGGGTGGCCTATATCCCACCTTCCAACCTGTAGAACATTCCCGGGTAATTTATTTACGAATTAACCGCACACATCTTTTATTAATCTGTTTGAATTCATTGCAACCCTCGCGAATGTTTTGTAGTTGGAGGGTGGGATAGAGGCCACCCACCCACCCTACATATATATTTTTACATCAGTCAGAATTAGAGCTTTTGTTTTCTGAAATTAATACCAGTTTGCAAGAAACATAAACAGTGTTTGAGTGTAAGTTTGGATGTATATGTAGGGTGGGTGGGTGGCCTCTATCCCACCCTCCAACCTGTAAAACATTCCCGGGAGATTTATTTATGTATTAAACGAGGTAAATTCTTTTATTTATTGATATGCATTAATCGGAACCCTCGCGTATGTTTTGAGTTGAAGAGTGAGATAGTGGCCACCCCCCCACCCTACATATATTTTTTTACATTAGTCCCTATTAGGGCTTTTGTTTTCTGAAATCAATACCGGTTTAAGTGCAGATGTTAGCGAAAACCCATAAACAGTGTCTGAGTTTAAGTTCAAATGTATATGTAGGGTGGGTGGGTGGCCTCCATCCCACCTTCCAACCTGTAGAACATTCCCGGGAGATTTACTAAAGGCAGTAATTTTTTTCATTAATCGATATGCATTAATCGGAACCCTCGACAAGGTTTTGGAGTTGGAGGGTGGGATAGTGGCCACACACCCACCCTACATATAAATTATTGCATAAGCCACTATTACAACTTTTGTTTTCTGATATTAAAAACAGTTTAACTGTAGATGTTAACAAGAAAAGTTAAACAGTGTTTGGGTAGAGGTTTAAATGTATATGTAGGATAGGTAAGTCGATATGCTTTAATCGGAACTCTCACGTATGTTTTGAAGTTGGTGGGTGGGTTAGATGCCACCCACCTACCATACATATATATTGCTACTTTAGTCACTATTAGAGCTTTTATTTTTTGAAACTTACACAAGTTTAAGTGCAGATGATAACAAAAATCCATAAACAGTATCTAAATATAGGTTTGAATGTATATGTAGGGTGGGTGGGTGGCCTCTATCCCACCCTCCAACCTTTAAAATACTCCTGGAAGATTTATTTGCGAATTAAACGGAGTCAATTTTTTTATTAATGAGTGCATGTATCGCAACCCTCGCGTATGTTTTGTGGTTGAAGAGTGGGATAGAGGCCACCCACCCACCCTACATATATATTTTTACATCAGTCACAATTAGAGATTTTGTTTTCTGAAATTAATACCAGTTTTAGTTTAGATGTTAACCAAAATCCATTAACAGTGTCTGAGCTAAAGTTTCGATGTATATGTAGGGTGGGTGGGTGGCCTCTATCCCATCCTCCAACCTGTAAAACTTTCCCGGGAGATTTATTTATGAATTAAACGCAGAAAACTTTTTATTTATCGGTATGCATTAGACGGAACCCTCGCGTATGTTTTGAGGTTGGAGGGTGGGATAGTGGCCACCCACCCACCCTACATATAAATTGTTACATCAGTCACAATCAGAGCTTTTGTTTTCTGAAATGAATACCAGAGTAAGTACGGATGTCAGCCAAAACCCATTAACAGTGTCAGTGAGTTTAAGTTCAGATGTGTATGTAGGGTGGGTGGGTGGCCTCTATCCCACCCTACAACTTGTAGAACATTCCCGGAAGATTTACTAAAGGCAGTCAAATTTTTTATTAATCGGTATGCATTAATTAAAACCCTCGCGAAGGTTTTGAAGTTGGAGGTTGGGATAGAGGCCACCCACCCACCCTACATATAAATTGTTACATAAATCACTATTACAGCTTTTGTTTTCTGATATTAATAACAGTTTAATTGTAGTTGTTAACAAGAAAACTTGAACAGTGTTTGATTAGAGGTTTAAATTTATATTAGAGCTTTTGTTTTCTGAAACTAACACAAAAGTGCAGATGATAACAAAAAAACATAAACAGTGTCTAAATGTAAGTTATCATGTATATGTGGAGTGGGTGGGTGTACTCTATCCCACCCTCCAACCTGTAAAATATTCCTGGAAGATTTATTTGTGAATTAAACGCAGTAATTTTTTTATTAATGAATGTGCATTCATCGCAACCCTCGCGTATGTTCTGTGGTTGGAGGGTAGGATAGAGGCCACCCACCCACCCTACATATAAATTGGTACATCAGTCACTATTAAAGCTTTTGTTTTCTGAAATTAATACTAGTTTAAGTGCAGATGTTAGCCAAAACCCATAAACAGTGTCTGAGTTTGAGTTTAGATGTATATGTAGGGTGGGTGGGTGGCCTCTATCCCACCCTCCAACCTGTATAACATTCCCGCGAAATTTATTTTTGAATTAAACGCAGTAAATTTGTTTAGTAATGGGTATATATTCATTAGAACCCTCGCGTATGTTGTGAAGTTGGAGGGTGGGATAGAGGCCACCCGCCCACCCTACATATATATTGTTACTTCAGTCACTATTACGGTTTTTGTTTTCTGATTTTAATAGCTGTTTAACTGTAGATGTCAGCAAAAAACATAAACAGTGTTTGAGTGTCGGTTAAATGTATATGGAGGGTGGGTGGGTGGCCTCTATCCCACCCTCCAACCGGTAAACATTCCTAGAAGATTTATTTATGAATTAAACGAGGTAAATTATTTTATTTATTGATATGCATTAATCGGAACCCTCGAGAAGGTTTTGAAGTTGGAGGGTGGTAAGAGGCCACCCACCCACCCTGCATATAAATTGTTACATCAGTCACTGTTACAGCTTTTCTTTTCTGATTTTATTAGCTGTTCAACTGTAGATGTCAGCAAAAAACATAAACAGTGTTTGACTGTCGGTTTAAATGTATATGGAGGGTGGGTGGGTGGCCTCTATCCCACCCTCCAACCTGTAAAACAAGATATTTATTAAATTATTTTGAATTATAAAATGAGTTATACTTAATTTAATATTCAAATAAACGGTTACATGCATTTAGAAACATTTTCAATAATATCATTATAATAAATTTAAAAATACGAAAACATTTCGTGAATCTACAACAATGAGTCTTACTAAGACTACAAATATCATATCATATATCATATCATTATAGTTTAAGGGTGGTAAATATACACCTGCTCATATTACATATACATCATTAATGCTTAAAGTTGGACGACTTTAATCCTAACCTCCCTTTAATTAAATTAATTGCAGCTTGTGAACTTTTAATTATACGAGAAAGGCAATTTATAAATGAAACGCACTAAATCTTTCTAAATCAGTATGAATGAATTGAAACCCTCGCGCATGTTTTGTAGTTGGAGGGTGGGATAGAGGCCACCCACCCATCTTACATACACATTGCTTCATCAATCATTACTATAAGTTTGGTTTTCTGATATTAATAACAATTTAACTACAGATGTTAGCAAAAAAAACATAAACAGTGTTTGAGTGTGAGTTTAAATGTATATGTAGGGTGGGTGGGTGGCCTCTATCCCACCCTCCAATTTGTAAAACATACTCCACAGATTTATTGAATTATTTTTAAACCACAAAAAAGCTTTTGTAGAAATTTTTAAAAACATTTTTTTCTTATTTATACAAATAATAATTATTTTTATGAAAAATATTGTTTCTAGATTTCTAAAATAGAATTCGAGTAAATTTTGATAGGTGAAAGTTACACATTTTTCTACATCTATTGTAAACTAACAAAATTAAGTCACGGAGAAAGTTCCAGCAAGGTGATTTATTATTATCACCGACAGAATTTTTCCCATGTTCGACATGAATTATTTACATTCCCCCCGATGTACGGACGACGTAATATTTTCTAGAAGTCTAGCGTGATTGTGTATTGGCGTTTAGCACCGCTTGTGTAACAGTAGGTAAATACCACAGGTGAACCGCACAAATAATTCTCCTCCCCCATTGTTCCAGCGCTTTGTGCGTCCGGTCGAGGATTTCAAAAAAAAATACGCCTTCCTCCGGGGCATGCGACGGTGACTCAGCTCAGACTTATGCCAATAAATAACGTAATTAAGAAATCGGAAGTGCGACCCGCGGAGGCACAAAGAAAGAGAGAAACTAGTCGTCGCGTGACGTCACCGAAAACTGGTCGCCAAATGAACGCTAAGCCGATTTAAACGCCTTTCCCCGCCCCGGACGAATATGAGAGAAGTTGTAGAAGACGGTGATTTCGATCTCTCAGCGAGGCATTCTTTTCATACTCGAGATTCCACATTTGTTAAGCCCTCCTCGCCCATTGTCGGACCAGGACGTTTCGATTTTGTAACGCCACTTATCTAAATTCGATCCTTCAATAACGCATTCTTCCATTCCCGCGGATGAATTCATTAGTTGGTATTTCACGGGATTAATAATCACCGGACAATTCATCATTTAAAAGCAATTTCTTGATAAACCCACCGTAATGTTATACGGGATTCTTTGTAAGCGTTCGTTCTGTTACCTCTTGGGGGGAATATAAAGGAGTGTGCAGTTAAAGACGCGTCAGAACCGATACAAATTTAAAATTAAGAGATTATCATCGAGGATTTTGAAAAAAAAGGTATAGCAGTAACACAATTGATGAAAAATTAAAAGCCACATCCTGCAGAATTATGATAATGTTCACCTAATGAACGAAACCTCCATTTAACACTTAATAAACAAGTGAAGTCAGGAATAAACTGTGTGTTATTTTCATATAGGAGTCAAGTTATAATTTTTTGATAGATCGAATTTATTTACACTGAATTTAAATGGTCGCTGTGTAAGTATGAATTACCACGTAATAACTATTCTGTTTATCGAAATAATTTATTAAAAAGATATTGTTTATAAAATAACCGATGTTAAATTATAGATTGATACCTGATGTGCACTAAAAAGTAAATAATTTCGATAAAAATATACTGAAAAAAGAGATATATTTAATATTTTTAGTTTTTGTTGATGAAATTATAATTTTTTAAACACTTAAAACATCAATATTTTTTTCCTAATCCTCCCACACAGAAACGATAAATTTAAACACATCGCCTTCCTACCATTATAAATATTTTTACGCGCAAATAGACTAATAGTGATGATGAGTAATGGTTTTTTCTCTCCATCCCTCTCTTTTCCTTTTATTCATTATTAACGCCAATATTTCATATTCTCCTGTCAAAAAAAATATTTAGCACGAGTTAAAAGATTCAAAAATAAAACAAATTTACGGGCGCGTTAACACTTGTCAGTAATGGCAGAATTCGAGCTTGTGACGTCCGAAAGCACTTGATATTGAAAAGAAATGTATATATAGTGAAATTAAATTACACGCGTGTACAGCAATAAAAAAATAAAATTCGCAAGGGGCAACAAACCGGAGCTTTTTATAAACGCAAATTGAAATAGATATTGGAAGATATTTTCGGGATTGGACGAGCACTTGCTACACATTTATTTCACACACATTTATTATATATATAATATATAAATATTTCACAGTTCACTTGTAACTGTCTGCTTGTTTTTTTAATTTTATTCTATAAGGTACACACACATACAGACATAAATATCTACAGCCGGATTGTTGTGTCCGAACAAGTTACGAAAATAGTGGCAAATGAAAGCACTTCCTTCTCAGCGAGTTTATTTGTAAATAACCCAGATCCTTAAATACGTCCGAAACGTCTGACTCATTAAATAATTTTCTGCACACAATGTAAGCCAACTGATTAAAGCAAGCTACAAGAAGAATTATCTGAAAACTGCATCAAAATACTCCCCTACTTTAATTATTATTAAAAATAACATT